>JAFBJW010000075.1:714761-1015401 GCA_016785235.1 Pseudorhombus dupliciocellatus
GTGTGTGTGTGTGTGTGTGTGTGTGTGTGTGTGTGTGTGTGTGTGAGTGTGTGTGTGTGTGTTTTCCCCGTCAATAATTGTGAACCGAACAAGGCCTGAAGTAGTTTTGTTGAGTAAGCATTTCTGACTGCAAAGTTCCAGCAGCACAGAAAAGTTCAAAGCAGGTGCAAAATATCCGGAGAAAATCAGGACGGCATTTCTATGAATATTGTTTTAGTTCACGATGTCTCTAAAACAAAAGAAACTAGTTACCTGATAATCTAATGAATAAATTCAATCTTGCTAAAAGGGAACACAGCCTGTCAGCAGCTGCCATGAAGCAGAGGCAGATTAATGTGATTTTTAAATGGAAGTTAAGTCAAGATTGAGCCGAGCATTCATTTATGTGCAAGGGTTAATTTCAATGAGATTAGAAATTCATTTCAATCAGAGTCTTATTTATTTCTTATTAGTTCAAACCCTCTAAGAGGCACTCTGAGTAAAACACACTCAAACAACTGCAGTTTGTCTAGACTCATACGTCGTGAAGACCCGAGGGGATTTAATAAGAGGGAAGTTATGGCCAGAGAGGTGTATCGAGAGGACACTGCCACCTTTGACCTTTGTCCACTAAGTTATTTTAATGGGTACAGTAGACCTGCATCATATTTCCTACTGTAAACAGACAAACAAGTGTTATCTCAATCACTCAGGGTTTTAAAATACTGCTCACCCCGTCCAGCTGGGTGAGAATAGAAGCCAGCTGTGAACGGGCAAGTTCAACTTCACGGTTTAACAACTCTTTGTAAAGAGCAAATTATCCACAGAGGTCCACGGTCCGGAACAATACTGAACAAAACGTTTAAAAATCTGTTTGTTTAGGTTCCTCAGAGGGCCGTCACCACGTGACATCAGCAGGGGGCTGTGGTTTGTTAGTTGAGCTAGCTGAGAGAGCTGTGTGTGTTTCAGACCTTGGCCTCAGTCTCCCCACGATGTAAGGTATAGAGATGGTGAACGGCACTCTGCGAGGACGCCCACGGGTGGGTGAGGATCTGGAAGACATGGAAGTCATGGCCCAGAGTGTCGGTGGTCACCAGCAGCAAACCTACGATGAAGAATACAGTCATCAACATGGAGTCCTTCCCACTATCAATTCACTGTTGCAAACCAAGTGAGTAGCGTTAGATAATATACCCACAATATTACACCTTTCAGTATGAGCGAAGTAATAAAGTGAAATCATGTGAGATCATTAAGACAAACAATCACTTACAAATGTAATAGCTCATATCAAAGAACACGTTTCCTTCATCATTAGTCATTCTGACTCGTCTGTACATCTTCCAACGTGTCTCCCGGTCCTTCAGCAGAAACCTTTTACATTTATTTTTTATGAAATAAGGTCCAGATTAAACAGAAAATTCACAGTTGATTTACAATACTCCAAATTGTGCCAGTGTGAAGTTTCCACTGATACACTGCTAAATCGATACATAGCCGAGCCAACCAAAATATTTAAACTGTACTTTACTCCGGCAGCTTACATGAAGCCAACACTACCAACGGTGCAGGACACCAGCTAGAAGTCATGACAGAATTACCGTGCCTTTAAAACAAACAAACCAGGCCGTTAAAATAAAACCAGCTATCGCTCGCCGCTGTCATAAAGTGCAGCCTTCCCTCACATGGCAGCCCGGTGCGGTTAACATCACGGCTCTGGTCGTGTGCTTCTTCAAGGACAGACAACTTGATGAGTGTCTCTGGAAGAGAGAATCTATGTCCTTGTACATGCGTGTATGGTTATGGGCGTGCATGTGTGTGCTCGCGCTTGTTTCAGATTCACCGACATACTCGAACCTCAGCTCAGCACAAGTGTAACCCCAACTGACAGGCCCATTCATTTGGTGCCGTTTTATTTGAAGCTCATCAAACTCCAGAAAGTATAGGCCCTCACCATAAACAACATGCTGAACAAACCACACCAGAACAAACCCAGAACTAAACTGGCTCAACACAGAGGAAAAAAAAGAAGCATTTCTTTTTCAAAGCACAACCCCAAACCCATCCCCAGAAGCCCTCTGGACGAGATGTTACAAACAAATGTGAAGATCAGGCAGTAAGTCAAAATGTTGGAAACGCATGGCTGATACAGAGTGTAAGATTTGAAAAATATGTCCAGGCCTCTGGCTTTGTGATGACTCCCAGACATAAATGATATTAAAGTAATTAGTAATTTTCCTCTGAGTTTTTCCCCATGGAATCTTTTATGTGGTGGCTACAGTAGGTTTTAATTAGTGGCCGGGCTTTATTGGGTGGTATGTCAAATGTGAAAAGAGGAGGCTGGAATGGCACGAGATTAAAAGGATTCGGCAACACGTGCGAGGGAGATGGAAAACACTCCCTCTGTGGAAAAACAAGCCAAGGTTGCAACAAAATTTTGCACATTCATTCAGGGTTGAAAGGTTTCTTGTGTATGACTGAAGAACAGTTATATTTAAAAGATGATGAAGAGGTGGAATGAGGGAGGGAGGGAGGGAGGGAGGCCCAGGGTGGATGAGCGATGGGGTCATGAAGATTATCAGAGGTGGAGGGAGGAAGGAGAAGCCAAGAGAAGTGTGCTTTAAGACAGTGGTTAGCTATTCATGCTGTATCAGAGCGACCAGAAAGCCAGAGAGCTAAGGCCCAGGGCCTGTAAACTCTTGAAAACCCACGCCCCCAATGAGGTGCCAAGCCACAAGAAGCATTTGCGTCAACTGGGAATACAGAGAAAAAAGGGACGGGGCCCTTCTAATTATAGAGTCTGGAAACGGAAGCGCAGGGTGATTAGGAGCTGAGGCGCTGCGGCCTGTTTATCTGGGAGCTTCCTCTCCATCGCAGACCTTTTCTCCCCTACACCCCACTCTTCTCATTTCTTTCTTTCTTCCTCCTCTCTGTGCTTTGGACGGGCCCTGCCCACCCAGTGGCTGCTGCAGAGTCTGGCCCCTGGGGTTTCTGACAGATGAGACTTGGCCGCTGGTTTCAGGCCAGAGCCAGCATTTCTCTTCTGCTGATGGTAGAGTCTGGGCTCCAAAAAAGTAACAGCTTAGAAAGGCTGGACAGCTTTGTGAGTGCGAGCGCCCGAGCACTGGGGCTTTTGTGGCGTTGTTGAAATACAGAGGGCCTCACCGAGAGGCGTCAGTTGGTTAGCCCGCGGGAAGGACAAATTAAAAAGTAGCTGAGCCGCATGGCGGGTGAAAAGAAAGGGTTTCGGGGAAACCAGAGGTTGGCCGGAGCAGGGTTTGACACGTCCTATTTATAACACCTCGTCCCAGGGGTTACAGTGTTATTTACGATGTTTTAGTACCGAAATCACTGGCACACGCACACAGACATGCGCTAAAGTGGAAGGGATGACCTCTAATTTGCCATGTGCGCGAGACATGCGTCTGTACGGGACATGAGGGAAGTGATATAATCATTTCCATAAATATCTGCTTTTGCTTTATGTTTTTTTTTTTTTTTTTTGTGGCCCAAAAATCTTTTTGTTTTGTTTTGCTGCAGGGTTTACTGTCCCATCTCTGACCATGCAAACACAAAACATCTGCTCAATCCCATTAATAGTGGGAGGATGTTTCATTTACAAAGTGGTCGGGCTAGCTTTATTCTTGACAAAGGCAGATGGGACAAGGGAGGAGACGAGAGAGAGAAGCAGAGAAAGAAATGGAGAGAGCAACAAAGTAGGCGGTGATTTCCCTACTTGGCAACACGAGAAGCCACAACAAAACTGGTCCACTTTTTAATTAACAACACTGGGCTCCAAAAAAGCTTTGAAAACAGAGAAAATGTCAAATTATAACCATGTGTAAGACATAAAGCCTACGAGATGGAGTGCTTGGGGGATTCAGATAGCTTTGCTGTTACCAGGATGCAAAAACTTCAGAGCAAATTTGCCCAACGCACAAATGACAGACCATCCATTGAGAGACAGGGCTTTGTCTTCATGGCTGCCCGTTTGAGAATAGGGACAAGACTCTGTGTGTCTCTGTGTCAGACATACAGTTTATCATATAAAAGCTTCGAAAATGGACTCAGGTCCATTCATGTGCACACTTTTCCTGTGTGGTAGACACACTGAATTCATTGAAAACAGAAAGGCACCTATGTATCAGGTCCAATAGGGCCTTTGAGATTGAACTGCAGAGCTCCCTGAGTGTTCCCGGAGCTCAGTGGCCTCAATTATTATGAAATGGAAGAAGGTTTGAAACCACGACGACGGTTCCTACAGTTGGCTGCCCACCCAACAGCCCCATGATCACAGGGCTCTGCGGAGGAGGAAGAACCTATCGGAAGGATTACTACCTAAGCAGTGTTTCATCGACCAGGCCTTCATGGCAGCGTGGTTAGATGGAAACCACTTGGAATCAAAAGCACATGACGGCTCACGGTGAGTCTAGAATCGGGGAAACGCTGCTACAAGGCAACCGCCTAGTCATGCTAGCTAAACCACTTTTTGCATCGTTGTTATAAAGACATTGTTTGTTTGTTTATCTCAAAACTGTATATTTGAATTGTGAGCCCTGTCTTCCAATATCATTCATATCAGACAGATAGTTTTTTTTTTTTTTTTTTTGACCCTGGTTTCTTTTAAACAACATTGTGACATTAACTCTGATCCCAGAACTCCAGAGATGTCAAGGGTTAAACAGGTTTGTCCAACAGGGAACACAGAGAGGAGGAGGAGGGAGCGAGGAATGGGGTGGGGGTGCAGGGAGGGTGACGGCTGAAAAGAAAAACAGAAAGAAAAAAAAAAAAACAAATGAGTAAAAAGGGGAAAGGTGCTTACGGTTCATTTGATGTACAGCGGGCTGAAACCAAGGGTTGTGTTATTCTGCGCACTTCACAGGCGGGACCACCTGTGAGCACTCAGATATTAATAGATATGAAGAAGCTGTGTGCGTGTGTGTTGCCATTAGTTTGATATTACTATGTCGGAAGGCCGTCTCTTTTAACAGTGAAAAACTCTGCTGCCTTTCAAGTCATGCCGACAGACATGGGGCAGGCAGCGTATCGGTCAAGTTCACAAAGCGTGACGGCTCTCAGGGCAGAGCTCCAGGCTGTTCACAACTCAACTCTGTTTTTATGGAGCATTTACATACTCGCACACTTCCTGCAGGAGCTGTTGAAATGCAGAGAGAGAGAGGTTTGGATTTTCCCGTACGACAGAACACCACCTCGGACCCAACTTCACCTACGAGAGTTTGTCCAATAAAGCCACAATCCTAATTTACTGCCGTTAATCCAAATTCCCAGTCAACCTTAATACTTTGATATTGTGTTTTTTGTCGGCGGTTTCACAACATCGGACAGACATGTTCTCACAGCAGCTTAGAGAGAACTTTAACACGAGGTCTCTTTTGATGCCATGCTTAAAAAGCCCCAAAACAAATTGCTCCCACCCACAATCTCATGATAAAGAAATCAGGACAATGGCCGGCACTTAATCTCCTTAGCGGGCAAACAAGCAGACAGTGAGGCTGGGAGAGGTAAGCGCATTGCATTTGCATGGTCTCTCTCTGTTAACTAATGGAATCCCTTTAAAGATCCACAGGCACCGGTCATAGGTAAGATTTCACAGTGTGTTGATTGTCCTTTGATACGCAAGAGGATGAATTTTTTAAAAGACATTGAGCTGTGTGTGAAAAAAAAACAACAACCTGCAATTTCCTTTTTAAAGTTGTGAGAGTAAACAAATTTAATTTTAATGACGTTATTTTTTAAAATGTATTTATTATTTATTTATACCAAATTTAAAAAATATAATAATGATATTCATACTAAATGCCTATTATTTCCTTTTTAGCTAATAAATGTGTTGCGTGTTAATACAAAGAAAACAAGCATCTAATGAGGTGTTTATTTACCACACTTGTTGTACACAGCTGTATCTACACGTTCATACATGCATCTGTCAACAATTACCGCTCTGCTACAGAGAGCGACTTTTTATCTTGTTTTCATATACTGTCATGATTTATCATCTTGCGGTGCTTAATTAACGCCCACAGGAGGAAGTTCAGATGTGAACAGATGCATAACTGATCGTCTGCTTCCCACTACACTGCTGTGGGTTTGAAATCATTAACTACTGTTTTCACAGGCTTTAAACTTTTAAAAACCGATTGTGTGTAGGAGTCTGATATTTTCTAAAGATTCTTGTAGAGAAAAAGAAGAAGTGAAACGTGAGGCCCAGAGCTTGGAACTCTTCTCTAGCACCACCATCCGACAGAAAGTATTTTTTTTTTTTACAACACATCTTCTGGGGGAAAAAGTGAATCATTCAAGGTAAAACGGATGAATTCGGTAATTTGATAACTCCGGGATGGTGCCCCATTCATTCCTATAAAAACCCTCTGCACACTGGAGTCCTTGCCTGACTTCATGCTCGCTCCCTTATCACATAATTATTTGGTGTTATAGCTGTTTTAAACTTTCTGAATCTGATGTTCAACAGATCAAATTCTAATAATACAAAATCTATTTTGGAAAATGTGTTTTATCCCCTTTTCTTTTTCCTCTTCTTTATTTACAGCTGCTCCTTTTGCAAACATACATTATTCCATAGTGCTGCACGGCCAATGAGCCACAATCACCTCACCAGCCAGCACTATTTTAGGCTGGGTCTGGGTGGGAGGGTGTTGTTGAGGGGTTAAACCAGTTTGATCTTAATGACACACTGGTCGTTACCCAACCCCTTTAAATGTTAGGGTACGAAAAACACTACAAGTGTTGCCTCCTGGTGGCATTTACATTTCAAACTATTCAAACATAATTAAGGTTTATAATGTAGAACTGACATCAACATGACATCACAATGAGGTCATTATCTTACAGGGTATTAATAACATCACCTACATCTTATTAAATCAATGAATACAGGGTGAAATGGAATTATTGCAGGATAAAAAAGTTAGCATCCCTTTAGTTAGCATGTGGATGCATAACCCATGAATTTGCTTTTTTACTTTTTATTATTAGACAAAATCTAATTTGTTTTTTTACTTCCTTGATCCCACATGAAAATAATCTGCTGTCAATATTCATTCACATTAATCTGTGTCAGTTTCACGGCTGTTTGTTTATTCAGCGCTTCACACTGTCACTGGATGACATCATCACCAGGATCCATGTGGTGAGGCCTCTGTTGTGGCCGCGGGCTGCTCTTCATAGGCAGCAGACATGTCTGACATCTCCTACAAGTTTCGTGGTCGTTTTGATAACCCGGAGCTCGGCAGTCTGGCAGAGCTCGACTTCGTACCATCATGTGTCTTATCTAGCTGCGCTGCTGTTCAGGCTGCAGTTACACATATGGCCACAAAGGCAACCGTGAAAAAAAAAAAAACTTTCAACTTTTCACTTTCCGTTGTGCTAAGTGACGGTTTTACAAGCAGAGATTCAGAAATTGGACAATGATGTCACCTCTGCACTGAGATACTTCTCTGGTTTGAATCGTCAAACGAATAAAAGCAGGAGGAAAGGAGATGATTTTCGAGGGCAACATTTCTCAATTATAGTATGGCTGGAGTCAGACTGCAGACACTAAATATTACTCAAAACTTTCAACCATATGCTCAAACAATATTATAACAATATATATTGGACTAATTCGACCTTCTTTTAAGTCCTGTTCTCCCACTTAAATTCAATCAATCTGCATTAAATGACACCCTCATGTAGAAATCAGATTTTTTAAGTCTTTAATTCAGACTTATGCACACTGTATGTTATATACTAATGTTTCAGTAGATTGTAGATTTTTCCAGAAGTACAAAAACATTCGTGCCCAAGCAAGCTGAATCTCTGTGGACAGCTTCTGGGTTCTGTCCGGTGATGCAGACGGAGTTGGCACTGCATTTCTTAATATTGATACATTTGAAGAAAACCACATGATGTCAACAGACAACTTTTCATCCACATTAATGAACAAAAACGTGCTTTAAAGTTCTGTCTTGCCCTCTCTGTCTCTGCTCGGCACAACACAGCTGAGCAACAAGCCTGAGCTTTGACAGCGTCTTTAACGACGGCAGATTCATCACGCCACTGGAAACAGAGACATAAATGACTCCCATCAACATCATCATTATGATCACCCAACAACAACGGTCAGAGTCAGATTCAGAGTCAGCGGAACAGCCCATGATATCCCCAGTAAAAAAGAATGGGAGCAGCTGTAAATCACATCGGTGCGGGCTGGGAGCGCTAATTAGTGTCTTGGTGTGAAGACACAGCTCAATCCGTTGTGAATGTGTGGCCGAGCGGAGCTGCTTGTGTGTGGGAATTCCCCTCGTGTTCAACATGTGCGTGTGGGTCTCGGGTTTTTCAGCGTCGGCCTGGTTTCTTTCACACATCAGTGAGACGGAGAGACGGAGTTATTACACCACGGAGAGCTGCCTTCATGGCACAGCTGCCTCAATGGTCAGGCTCAACGGGCCAGGCTAGTCATTAGACTGGCCTGTTACTAAATCAGGGCTATGGTTTATGGGACAGTTCCGTGTGGAGAGAGATTTAGTCTTGATTCATCTGCCATTACTCCTGGCTTTGATCGGGTATTCAAAACTTCCATATTCAGAACATTTTGAAGGCTGCGCAGAAATCAAGCTGTGAATCCACGGCAAAAAAAAAAAAAGGAGGGGAATGAATGAGAGTGTTCACAGCACAAGGGACAGACACCAGTGATGTGACTGGTTAAAAACACAGGCAGGAAGAAATGTGTTGAGAAAAAGAGATGGCAACCAAGTAAAGTTGGTTTTCAGTCTTTCTCCTGACCAGACAGCGAAGATGTGTCTGGTTGTGTGGAGGAGGTATTTTATGGTATATGCAGTAGGGCAGCAACCTGTGCTTCACTGGACATGGAGAATATACTAAACTGTGTATAAATAATGTTTTATAATATTAAAATACTACTCCCACATCAGAGCATCAACACTCCACTGAAACAAGCTCTTTTATCCTTAGTACTTACATGTATTTGTAAGGATTCTACATGCAGGAGTGTCATGAACATGTTCACATCGAGCTGCTGCTACTTCAACTCTGTATCTGGATGTTTCTTCTGTGACTGCGTGTAAAGAGCGTGCTGCTCATCAGCCTGAGTGGGACTGAAGACGGAGAGAATCAAAAGCCCGAGGGTGTGTCCTTCCGTACGGTCGCTGGATCAATCACTCCATCTAGTGCCACTCGCAGTCACAGGAAACGCACAAGCTGTTGGACAATCTGCCGTCAGAACGTGAGTGTATTTTGACCTTGGCATCATACCTATTAATCAAGTCAAGGATCGTTAAGGACAACTGAAGAGGACGAGACGAGAAAGAAAACAAGCACACACACACTGCAGCTGTTAAAGAGAGTGCTTCGCCACTGCACTTCATCTGCGTCCCTCTAATTACACCACTAGAAATAGATCCACACATCCACCGAAGCGCCACAAAGCGCCAGCCGCCACACCAAGAGCTGGCGGCCACAGGTCCGCCCTCTGTAGAGCCTCCAACACACACAACCCACTGGGGTTTCTTCCATAACTCTTCCCAGCCAAAACTTCTGGGCTTTCCAGGCTCTGTTTGAGTCATATCATTGTTTCCTGGTAAGTCTATCCATCGGGTTTCTGCCATGTTGAGCTTGACCACTGTGAAGGGAGCCTCGGTCGGGGCCAGGAAGGTAGCTCAGTGAAAGGCACTTCCCCTAACCTCACGGAGAGCCAGACCAGAGGAGGCATCGCTCAGGATTTGGGTTCTGATCAAATCAGGAGGCCTGTAATTATGGGACGGTCCACACCAGCGAGCTTAGAAATGAAAATGGATAAAAGAATAAACAATGATGAAAGGAGTTGTGGATTGTGGAAAAGTGGAGTTACTCTGTTGAGTTCACTCTAATCTCATTACTGCAACCGGAGAGGAGAGAATCTGTGCGTCCAGGCTGCATTTGGTTGGGATTTAAACGTGTATTAGTGATTTAGATGTGGCTCCGAGTAAATGAGTCAGAAAGATTAAAAGTGTGTTTGGGATTCGGTGGAGGAATCCGTCAACCCGCTGACTCAGCGCTTCACAGCACGCACAGTCTAATTGTACTGGATGTGTGAAATGTACTGAGATGTTTGATGCTGCTGAACCACGTCTTGTCTGTCTCTGGCTCCAGTATCATCCTGTTCCTGCCTGGATGGGGCTGGAGCTTAGTCATATATACGTCTGAGTAAGTGACGGATTCTTGGGGCCTGGGGGTCATGGGGTGAGGGCCATCGCTCAACAGCTCCTTTATTAACTACACATGCATACGCAACACACACCACAGGAGGATCAGGACATTCACGACCCGACATGTCCAATACAAACTGACGAGGGTGCCTGTTCACGCTGACAAAGCTTCTACTGTCCTGTTCATTTATGAGGTGGAGGTCAGCAGTGCTCAGAAAGTGGGAAGGGAGATACCAGAGTTAAATACTCACACTGATGCATTCAATCACTGAGAGCATCAGCACAGTGTCGAGGAAAGTAAATATTTTGGATATTTCTCAAGGACCCAATAGTCCTACTTAACAGAAACTGCAGGGAATGGACGAGAAGAATAATTTCACTCAAACATATTCCATAAAGTTGGTATATGAATATTCGTATGAAGTATAACAGAAACAAATACGTGAGTCAGAACGAGTAAGAAAATGTGAAACAGGTCGGAACAGTTCAGGTAAGAATCTGGCTGAAAACAAAATGATTTCAAACTGCTCTGTTCAGCCGCTCGCATTTTAAGATGTGAGATCCACAAAGGTGCATTTCACATTAAACTGGACATTTAAACTTATTTTTTTTAAATTAAATATAAATGCCTCAATGATAAAAAACGACTGCAATCAATGTGACACCCAATTATATTCACACACGACTTGTCATCCAGAGTCAAAGTTTTCAGTAAAAAACTTTTTTCTTTTTTTTTTTTTTTTTAAATAGAAAACAAATACTAAAGCGGTTGGGTGTAAATTATCACTGTAGGCTTATTTCACATAAACGAAAAGAAATGTGATCTGTCCGTATTTCTGTCTTCTGAACTTAGGACTGTTCCAGCTCCTTCCTAAAAACATCTGTGTGTGTGTGTGTGTGTGCGTGCGTGCGTGTGTGTGCAAGTGTGTCTTACCACTGGGGTTGAATTGCATGCAGGATATGGGTTTGTCATGAGCTGGGAAGTGAGCCACCACTCCCTCTCCGTCTGAGTCCTCACTCACCACGACCTGTAGGGTACACACACACACACACACACACACACACACACACACACACACACAGAGACAGACAGACAAACACATACACAGACAGACACACACACACACACACACACACACACAGAAAGAAAGTCCAAATCATTTTCTAACAATATGAACATTAAACCAGAATGGGACTTTCCCCCCGAGCTGCAGGACTTCACTTAACAGTTTGGTTTAGTTTGATATCATCACCGCAGCACTGTTCTTCAACATCACACCACAGCTAAATAGCTGGAGGTCAAACTCATTTCTGAACGTGCCATTGCCCTCTCGTGGCTAGAATATAAATTCTAGATATGAGATTCATTACAGGCTACGAATTTAAAATTTGCAGATGCCCACACGCCCCCATCTCTGCTACTGACGACAAATGAAAGGAAATAACATCCTGATGTAAACAGCTGTAACAAAACCGCAGATGATTTTATTGCCGAGGTCTTAAAATTAATAACTCAGCATCTGGTAAACACTTTATATCCCCTCAGACCTCTCTGCTTACAAGACAAGTGAATGGCCAGCACAGCTGAAACGCTCGTCTACAAATCTACAACGTCATTTAGCAGACGCTCCTATCTGCAGCGATGTAAAAGCAATAGGTACAAACACAAGCAAAGCTCTAGGTCCACAAGCAACCTCAAGGCCAAGCTAACTAGCTTAGCTTTTAGCCCAGCTCCTCTCCCTTTAACTTCATTCACACCCTACCCTAATGCTTGCCCCAGCGGCTCCGGCTGGTCAAAGAAGACAGAGCATGAAATCTTTTCGATGGACATTGTTTTGATTTGAGTGTGGACGTGGTCTGCATGCAGCGCCGTCACCAAATAAATTATGAAACATCACAATCTATTAGGGTTGGTCGTCCAGTAAAAAGGCTGCACTGAGACCATTGAGGATGCGGTATGGTCCAACAATGGAGACAAGAATATGAACAAATTTACTTTGGCAATACTGTGGTTTTTCACATGTGGGTTACACAATACCCTCTGACAGCGGGTTTTCCCGTAAATAAAAAGAAACTGGCCACAGCTGACACTGGCTCGTACTTCTGACACGTTCCTCAGAAAATGTAATTGTTTGTCACTTTTAAGGCTGCTCCCAAATCTCTGGATGAAATCCACTGTCAAAATTGGGACAGATCAAACAAAAGCCAAGATGAGTTCAGGCAGAAAAACCTCCTTTGCCACCGAGGCAGATTAGAAATAAACCTCGTCCTGAACACGAGGCCACGTCGTGCACGAGAGCGAGAGCAGACAGAGAGTTGCATGAAGCTGCATTGATTATGTCAGCACCAGCTAACGTCACATAACTACGGTCCAAAACAACAAACTGCCGCTGACGTCAACAGGGGCTTCGTCTCAGGCTGCAAGCAGGAAAACGAATGTGAGAAAAGGATGAAGGAAAGAGTCCGTGACATGAAGCAGATCACATTTATTACGCTGCAGGCAGACAGTGTTGTTCTGTGAGGGAATCCTGCTGGAGCCCTTTGAAACAGGAGTGTCCTCCAGACAACCGAGCGTGTTACACACAGGAGAGCATGTGTGTGTGTGTGTGTCCATGAAGCTGCTGTCCTAAATCAGGACTTTCAAAGCCGGCAGGAGATGAGAATGTCCTGAGCTACTACGGATCTCACCTCATATTCCTGGCCTTTCCCAACCACCCCCCCCACCCCCTTTGTCTTCCTCTCCACCCGCCCTCACCGCCTCCATCACCCTCCATTCCTAGCGCTCCCCTCCCTGCCATCTGGGCCAAGTCCGTGTTTATGGCCAGTGTATGGTTACAGTGTGTCGGCTGGTGACAGAGTGCAGGCCTGCTTCTGAAGGCTTGGGTCTCGCTTATAAGACAACACTGACTGCAGGGCCGGCACGGAGCAAAGGAGAAGGCAGGGAGAGTGTGTGTGGTGACGGACCAACTGTGCCGTGTACGCTAACATGGCTCATTAAAAATGTGACAGCCACTGCAGTATGATTAATCTGAGTTTAGAGAGGAGGCAGGGGAATCCAAGGATTCAAGTTTTGAACGGTTTCGTAAACGTTAACAGGATTTTGTTGAAGGTTACTGACATGGTTCAAACCACAAGTGGGGTTAGACTGATGTGCTCACTGAAAACTATCAAGGATTTTACTGAGCAATATCCATATTTATTTTCAGATCGTGGACAAATCGTTCTCTGTATTCCCTATTACGTGATTTAATTGATCTTCAATCAATACATCTACATCCTGTTCGAGAAAAATTACTAAAGGACAGAGAATTATGTCTGAGGTTCATTTTGTGTTTTGCTTCTTCAATTCTACCAAAGGTCTTAATTTCTTTTTTTCCCAGAAACCATGGACATGTGTCCTTGTTATTTAATGGCAGAAATGATCTGTGTTCATTTCTTCTCAGTTTTCTACATTAAAACACTTCTTGTGGTAAAATCTTTTCGTCCTCACTTTACTTTTAGTGCCTAAAATATTTGCCTAGTGCTGTATGTGTAGAAAGCTATGAAAAAAAAAAAGCTGACAAATACAATGTGAAGACCTCATCTGACACATGGCGCCCCTCTGAGCTTCATGTGAGGTTGGGTCCGACTAAGAGCCGAGTGTTTACAGAGTGTCTCTGTAACCCAGCGCTGCTAAAACAGCCACGTTCAGCTAAAAGCCTGGCTGTTAAAATATGCAGCAAATCTAAGTCACACCTTTCAGTGAGCTATGTGGAGTGAGGTGAACGAGTGTGTACAAGCCGCAGGAAAAAAGGAAAAAAAAAAAAAAAGCTGACCTGGAGGATTTTCCAGTTTCCCACAAAACCACAGGGGCCAAAGTTATGTTTACCTGGGTCACACATGACAAGAGCAGAGAGGAAAGAAGCCAAGACCGAATGTATACCAAATCAATCTGTGTGTGTGTGTTCATGCATCATGTACGTAAAGGGCCCAGTGAGGGGAAATGTAAGTATTTAGACTTCCAGCAATGCAGTGGAGCTGACATTCAATTAAGTAGGATGGTCACCTGGTAACATTTTCTGGTTAACCACCGAGCAGGCTCCAAAAAGGGAAACTGAGTGAGCTCACAGCAGCTTTACTTTGAGCTGGGAGGCAGTGAGGAGGAGGAGGGGGATGGGGGGGGGGGGGGGGCAGGTTCTGAAGAAGGGGGGGGGGGGGGGGGGGGGGGGGGCAGGTTCTGAAGAACCTAAACCAATCTATCTATCCTCAGAAAAAATGATATGATACACTAACTAACTAACTAACTACTGTGTTCAAATGCAGAATTCTTATACCAGCAACAACACAAACTTGACCAACCTGTCCTTCGCCGACGCTGTGCGTGTCGATGATGGTGACCACGCCAGGGCTGTGGGGACTGCGGCGGCTGGTGTTGTGAGGTGTGCCCTCCTCGTCTGGAGTGCCTGCAGGTATGGTGCCTGCCAACTGGGTGACCACTTTACCCACCATCGTCAGGCCCGTCTTTAGTGTCTGGAAGAAAAGCAAACAGGATTAGAGCCGTGATTTAAAAAAATCAAATCAACACATAATATAACACATCACTGGGCTGTCTGCACATGTGTGATATACTGTATTTAATAAGAGCCCTCTGAGATGGACGCTGCTGATGGCGTGGAGGATGCGCTGCCAGGTACGTGGCCGCGTGTACAGATGTAATGTACAGTGTGTGTCTGGTGTCTCTGTGTGCATGTTCACTTGATTCCAGCTGATAACGTGTAGTGCAGATGACTTGTGGCCACACAAGACACAAGTGTGTGTGAGTGTGTGTGCGCGTGGGCGGGCGGTGTGCTCCTCTGTGTCCGTTTAAGGCCCAGCCAGGGTGTCTGGCTCAAACACACCTCTGTGGGCTTGATCGAGGGAAATGGATAGTGCTGCTTAAGTGGAGTCTATCTCACCTACTACACTGTCTTTTGCTAATGGAGTCCAACGCGTGTGACTGTGTGTCTTTGTGTGTGTAAGCGCCAAAGGGGCCCCGGAGAGCCTAATCAGGCATTCAGACTAGGCGGCCCTGTCAATAGAGTGTGGCGCCTTGCGTTTGTTGGGTCTGAGGATCACCCACTGTCTCTCTTTGCCACTTGGCCAGGCACACTAACAGTGTCTGCTGCCTCTGTGTGTGTGTGGTTGTGAGATTCCACAGGAGCCATCAATTATTAAGGGAGGCGTTTGGCTCCTAATTGATCAACACTAATGTGTTTTCTAATCACTGCAGTTGTGGAGTTCTTAGTGGTAGTCCAAACAGGGGCTATTGATCTGCCGGTGCAGAGGGGGAGTCTGGAGGCAGATCATGTCTGAACAGCACACACACACACACAGTTACAGCCTGATGTCGCCATCTAAACATATTACATCCTTATTTTTTCAATCGTACACCCAGGAGTGATAGGTAACAGCGCTGATGTGATTTACGGGGGGCCGATTCAGACCCTGGAGTCCGGTCGGTCGGAGTCGTTGCACTCACTCTTTTATCCTTTTTATAAACAAAAGCCATTACAATTTAATGCAACCCACCACCCCCCGCCTCCCCTCCCAAACCCCCACCCTTTTTGTTTCCATGTCTCTGGACGTCAGCACTAAGAGCCAGCGTGTCGCGCCACAAGCCAGAAGGAGATACCTTGTCATCCATATTGAGATATATGGTCCTAAATGAAGAGAGGGGTAACAGGGCTGATGTGATTTACGGGGGGCAGATTCAGACCCTGGAGTCCGGTCGGTCGGAGTCGTTGCACTCACTCTTTTATCCTTTTTATAAACAAAAGCCATTACAATTTAATGCAACCCACCACCCCCCGCCTCCCCTCCCAAACCCCCACCCTTTTTGTTTCCATGTCTCTGGACGTCAGCACTAAGAGCCAGCGTGTCGCGCCACAAGCCAGAAGGAGATACCTTGTCATCCATATTGAGATATATGGTCCTAAATGAAGAGAGGGCAGGCAAGCAGACTGCCTGTCTGCATATCAATACCCCCCCGCCACTGTCTCCTGCCCATGCTGCTAATCTGTTTGTGTCGGGGCTTTTTTTTTTTTTTTTCTGTACACCTTCATTAGCCTGCTAATGACGCTCCTCTCACAACAGCAGTTAGGACACTTGTACACTTGCTCTTTGCAAAATCAATTAGCATCTTCTCTCGGACGGAATGGAGCCACGTTGAGGGCCTAGTTGGTTAGCATGTGTTTGCAAGCAGCTAAATCAGAGCAGGAATGAATGTCATCTGGTATCAAAGGGGAGCTTTGGGCTGTTAGTGAGCCATCTCAGAACCCCCTGTGGAGAATAGTGAAACAAGACCGTGAGAGTGGAGCAGATTACAGTGGGATAAAAAAAAAACAAAAAAAAACAAAAAACAGATAGGCCGGTTGATGAAGTGTCTCATAAGCTCAGCACCAGTTAGCAGGGCGCACCAGGTGGATCCAATGTCGGCACATTTAGAGGTGGTGTAGGCAGAACCTGGAATACTGTATCATGAGCCTTTAAAAAAACACTGTGGCTCAAGAAAGAGCTTCTAACTTCAGCCAGACAGCAACAACTTAAAACAGCTAAAGTTAATGGAAAAATAAATGGTGCCAGGCCTAGAGGGGTGAGACATGGCAAAAGATGTTAAAATTTAAAAGGTGCTCAGTGGGGTTTTTTTGATTTTCCGGATTTAAGTCTTTATAGTGACCTCAAGACTTTTTATGTAAATTGTTATATTTGCTACTAATTTATGAGAATGAACTGTGAGATGAACCCGTAAAGTTGAGGTCTCCTGGCCCTTTATGTTTTGGAGCTTTAAGCTCTGAAGGCCAAACCCAAAGGAGATGCTCTCGTCTACAGAGTCACTATTTGTGCGACCAGCAGTTCATGTAGAGTTTGAGTGAATACCGTGATAGTGAGATATCTAATCCTCCTTCCTCTGCTGTTCAGAAATCAAAATAACTTAGAATTGAAGTGTTGAACCGTGGACTCAGCCAGTCAAACCTCTGTTCAGTCCACCAGAATCAGATTCAGTGTAGCTTCTTTCACTTTGCCATGCAAGACAGGAAGTCGACGGTATAATTGAAAAACAGCGGAGCGTGCTGTTGTGTTGTCACTTACTTTGGCAGCATTGATCACTGTAGCCGTATACGACTGTGCATTGTCACCACATGCTCCTCCACGAGACTGGTGACATCGTATCAACTGCAAAAACACGTCCACATCAAGACATACATTAAAGGTCTACACAAGACGCATGAAGACAGAATGAGGAAATGGAAAGGTCCAAGCTTCACTTTTTGGAGGAAATTTGTCTCTTTTCCGAGGAAACGCCGCCCAACCAAAACAGCCAATCTACACTGATTACGTTTCAAATACAATATCTCTTGACTGATTCTGCCCCAATATTACTCTTGCTATTCATAAAACTACATTTGTTCATTTCTGGAAATCCTCAGGCAGTCACACAGACAGAGGACCCATCTGTCAATTACCTGAGTGGCCCAGCACCAAAACACTATTATGTAAGAAATGTATTGCAGAGTGGTTTTTCTGTAAATACTTAACAATCCCATTAAAGAGAAGAGGGCAAAAAACTCCTGCGCATCTGTTGATTTTCAAAATGTTATCATCTCTAGTGGACTCTTCTAGGAATGAGTTGTTTATCCAGAGAGATTAAAGCAGCAGAAAATAGATAATACATTTTTTGGATTGTAAATATGTCGCTTTTCTGATAAGACACTGCCACAATGGATGAGTGTGTGTATGTGCACACTACCTTGTTCTCGGCATAGGCCAGCCAACGGCTTCCAAGAGATATTGGATTGAGGCTGGGGCCAGGACAAGGATAGCAGCCTGAGAGGACACAAAGTGCTTGTGATTAATTTTGCAATTACAACAGAAATAAACATTCATACACATTTTTCTCTGAACAGGAAAACTTTGATCAGCCTTGTGCCTGGAGAGCATCTGTAACCATCTTAAACCATTAATGTGTTTGTGGGGAGTCTCTTGTTTAGGGAGAAAAGCCAGAGTCTTGCGAGGGTGACGTGTTCGTACATGGTGTGTGGAGAATGACCTAATGGAGACTGTGGTACCCAATAAATTGGGGATGACTCCTCTGCTGATTGACCAGCGCAATAATCCCTGTGGGGACATGCACAGAGACACAATTGCGCACATTTACACGCAAACCCAACTGGTGGGATGTCAGCAGAAGTAAAAATAGCAACAAATAACCCTAAGTGACAAACAAAACCCTGTGTTCGCTAACAGATAAATGCCACGGAGATTATAAGAAAGCATTTTTCTATTCCCACTGAAACAGATGTGCAAGTAAACAACTGCAATACAAACAAGAGCATAGAGCCATCGTTGACTAACGTGGAAACTGAGTTCCAGCGTGTCCAAACACACAACGGGGCAAAAAATGTTGATTCAATAACGATCACACATGCTGCTTTTGAGACCACGAACTGTCGCACACACACACACACACGCAGCTAATGCATGGAGGTGTGGGGGGAAAAGCTTGCTGACAATAATTTAGTGCTCTGGGAGCAGATGAGGTGGAGGCAGACAGTAATGTAGTGTGCTGTGTTAGAGGGCGGGGTGGGCTGGGGTGTTGTGGGGGGATATTGAGGTAAGCCACAAGGGTTGTTGGTAGCGCCAGAGAAGCCTTTTGTGCCTCTCCAAGGCCAAGGAGAGCCCAGGCGGTGAGATAACATGTGTTTGACATCCTGGGGTGGGGGGCTGAGCGGGGAGGGGGGAAACACATGATGGTTGGAATCAAAGGAAGCGTAAGCAGGGATCAGGCTTCAGAAGGCTGAAGCCTTTTTTTTTTGCCATGACCAGTACTGAAATAAAGCCTCACATGCACGCCACCCAGCCAACAGCTTTTCTCACCAGCTCTGTCCTCACTTTCAGCCATCACGCTCTCGACCATCAACACGAAACACATGACGGACCAGACAGGGGGAGACGAGCTCTCAGTGTCAGAGGAAAATATGCGGCGAATAAGAAATGACAAAAACAGATTGGGGTGGAACTGCTCAAGCTGCGAGCAGCGTGAGATGTTCACTGCACAGTTAAGAGTGCACGAGCAGGACTGATGTGTGCGCATGGAATCGGCCGTGATCTGCAGGGTGTAGGGTTCAGGCTCTTCTTTTAAACACTAAACAAATAATATTATTGAAACAGCTGAGGAGCTTTGAGGTATAAAATCATCCAGCTTCAAATGTAAATAATACTTTAAACAGTCAGACAATATTGAAAATTGAAGTGCTAACTTCTAAAAGAAACACTAGCATGGAATGCATCCAATAGAAAAAAGGAAAACCAGGTTAAGATTATTTTTGATCAACCAAAGCACCTGGAGTCTGACAGCTCTCATTTTGGGGATGAAAATCTATGGTGTGTAGCTGTAACATTTTCTACAACAGTGTAGCTCTGTATCAGGAAGTATCACCGTCCATTAAATCCTAAATTGAAATCTTCTGATTTGAGCAGGGCAAGCTGTACTTTTAAAAAGCTCAAACTGCTAAAAAGTGAGAGCAGTGGCAATACTTACTCACTTCAAAGGGGGAAAGCACAGTAATTATTATTAATATTACACGAAACTTATACTTTACCAGTGGCCACACACATCCTTCTAACAGATAGGTACCAAACCATGATTGCTGGGTGTTGTTTCCTTGAGTTAAGCTGGACAGCACCGCGCAATCAAGACGAGCAGAAAAACAAGGCTGAGGCCTCGGCTCATCAGCCCACACCACTTGAAGATGACGAGCAAAGAGCATAAACAGGAGATGAGCCATGACATTCCCACATCCCTGAAGTGGAGGACATAGAACAGCAGAACATCTGGTCCAGCGCAGAGGTCTGCACACCTCACAGAACCCTTCGTTTACTGCTTTTAGGGCCCAAACAGAGCGAGCTGCATTATGAAGAGGAGGCCCCAGCATTCTGAAACAATTAATAACTATTGAGCATGTTTGGCTTCCTGTGGCCCAGACACTGATATGGAAGGGAGGCAGACAAAGAGGAGACACATTAAAGCCAGCCTGTAAGGTCAGTTTACTCCAGTCAATGACTTAAGTGGACAGCAATGGCCTTGTAATACAGTCTGGCCTTTCTTTCACAGCATCCCTCAGCAGACATGGCAGGTACAGCCAGCAGAATGCAAGGGCTGTGTTGTAAACACTTTTTCCTGTGGAGAGCTTCAAACGGAGGGCTTCCCATCACACGCTGATAAAAGCATCGGAGTCACAGCTAGAGAGCGCTGCCTCTGAGACGGGCTGCGTTACAACCAACGATCTGCTCTGTGTTTGTTTGGCTTGTGTGATGCCGACGAGACAGAGTCACTGATCATGTTTGGCAATGTTAGTGTTAACTTGCATAACAGGCCCCGTTTGGTTGCACTTCTGCATATGGCAGATAACAGCTGAGGTTTAAACTATGAACATTTCATATGTGATGACGAACTGATGTACGACTGAACTTCTGACGGAGGAAGTGACACGCTGAGGTGTCACACTTCAGTTTAAATTATTTCACAAAGGTGGTGTGCTGACGTAAACATATCCATCAATCCTTACTTGTGACAAAGAACTTCTTGGTGAAGGTGCAGCTGTCAAATGCAGCGATCTTCTCCTGCAGGCTCACCACGAGAATACTGGAGGAAGGAGAACAGGCCATGTTCATTTCATCTGCCTGGTGTCATTTGATGTGCATTTTAATGAATCGGCCCAACGGTACATACTGTTTGTTGCAGTGAAGATCATAGATGGGTGTCTTGAACTGAATGGACTTGACCATTTCCCCCGTTCGTAGAGAATACAGGTCCACACAGCAGTATGGCGGGCTCGTCCTGAAAACCGAAAACAGTTTAAACGTAGATTAAACCACAAGGCCTGATACAGACAGGTGGTGACTATTATTACTACTACTATAACCACAAGAGATTGCTAATAAAATGTAAATATTAAAACGTTCAGGAATAAAAATCTAGTTCGTTTTCACAAACGTTCAACTTTCACAGTACTTTTCGGTATTAAAAATGCATCCATGACCACGTGAGCCCTGTCCCCACACACCAGCTGTGTAACGCTTTTAGGTACGACTCTGTGTCTATGACACCATAAATTATTAAATTCTACTCCCCCTGTGCATGAGCCTGGCTGATATTATTAGACAGATAATATATATTCGGCCTTCGGTAATTCTCACTGCAGTATCGCACTAAACACCTAAATACACACAACGAGAAAATAAAAACATCGGGCACGAAACTACACATCAGGCCACGTTTGACTCTGATGCAGTTTCCCCCCAGCTGCTCCCTGGAGATCTCATACAGTGAGTGTTTCTCAGCAGTCCGGCCTCTTCTGAGGACCCACATCGTGAAAGGGAGGAAAATGTAGGGCAAAAGGGGAAATGCTTTGTCATGCAACACATTTGCTAGAAGCCTTTCTATCAACACGGCAAAGAAGAGGGGCTACAGGAGGCAGGCAGGGGCTAGTGGCAGAGGGAAACTCAGACATAAATCTTAATCAACCAGGCTCCCCCCTCTACCATTACCACCCGTCCCCTGTGCCCCTTTGCTCTGTCTGCAAGGAAAGCCTCCGCTGGTCCTCTCGCTCGCTTTCATTTTCTTTGAGGCCTGTGGTGCCGCGTTGGCTGAGGATGCAGGGGTGAAATGTGGTGTTAGTTTTATTTCTTGAGCCACAGGACTAAGTGCTTTCAACAGTCTATTTAGTCTGCTCGGGCATACACACTGGAGCTATATGCTTCATGAGGCTTTGCATGGACAAACGGGAACTGCTGCCTGGATCTTAGAATAACGACTAAGGTCAAACTGTGCAGAGTTTACCTGTAAAGACAAGAATATAATGTCTATTTCCGAATGAAAAAAACAATAATTATGTGCTGGTGTAAATGAAGAAACAAACTAAAGATTGCACAGGCTCTGTGGAGGCTGTGATTCGAGGTGAGCAAGGTTAGGAGGGGACGTTTCGCTGATTTGACAACGTGATCAATGAGGGAACCCCCTTCCTGCTGACTAGAGCCTGTGCAAGACACCATTAGGAAATAACAAGTTTAAACAGTGGACAGCTATTGCCAAGTCCCAGAGGGAAATCTGGACATTATTCAAATGACGAGTTCATAATGGGAAGACTTTCATCCATTACACGATACGGATGACCTCAGCCTCGTTGAATATTCCTGCAGAACACCCTGTTCCACTGACCAACTGTCTCAAGGTCTGTCTGCCTTGGAAACCATTACTGCTCCTCCTTTTCTTCTTTATTGTGGAAAAACCTCTGCTTCTCCCATTTTACACGTTGACACAGGCACACACTTTGTGAGGTATCGTTTGCAAACAGGGGTATAGACGGTATAGAGAATACTTTAAACGGCGAAATGTGAAGACAGTGGAAAAAGTGTTGCAGGACTAGTTTGCATGAAACTTAACTTCGAAAAAGACATTCTACCTCCATGCTAGCGGCTCTGTGAGGTTTTATATAAAGCCTCTTCAGGAGATTAAAACATGAGAGAATTCAGTGTGAGAAGAAAGAACAATAATGACAGATATATAATAAAATAAATATACTAAATATCTGCCAACTAGACAAGCTGAAAACCGTCACGCTGCAGGAATGTCACTGAGAAATAAAAATCCATACAACTGCAGCTTTAAGATAGCAGGTCACAGCAAGCATTTAGGCTCCACCCACCACCATGGTCAAATAGAAAACTTTTTGTAAACTGTGTGCACAACTGTCAAAGACTCTGCGACTCTGAGCCGGTGCAGGACCATGACTCCAGGCAGCAGCTGACACCACAGACACAAACCGGACTCCATCAGCCGGTGATAAAGCCATCATCTAGCATCGCTCGCACTCATCAAAGGCAAAACTTTGACACGCTATTCATTTTTCTTAATGCAAACAAAAGCAGTAACACACACCCCGAGTTACGCCATGAGATAACGGCTAAAGTAATATCGAGAGAGCGCGTGTTCCTGCCTCCTGTCATGTTGAATATTTACTGAGGAAGACAGAGGAGGTACCACAGAAAAAAACAATTTGCACAATCCTTGATTCATTTTTCCGTCCTGATGGTTAACGTCTCTGTCAACATTTCAAAGGTCCGAATGCTGCGAGCACGTTTACCATTACCAATCAAGAGCACAGGAATTAAGATTAATACAAACATTTCACCCAACGATAATTTACTTTCAGGCGGCTACATCATCGATTTCAGCATTATCAGAGTCCAATCAATCCAATTCAAAGCTCTACCCCGAAAAATGGGCCCCTAGAAATTGATTCAAAGGGACAATGATAACCCATTATTATAGAATAAAAATGGCACAGCGTTCAATTGTTTGCTTTTGCAGTATTTTAACAAATGACCTAGTTCTAATGGAGGCAACGCGGGGTCAGATGTAATATGATTTCCTGATGCCGGGGACATCGGGGCGTAGGTTGAAAGCAAGGCTAAATCACAATTATCATTATGGATTATGGCGGGATGTCAGTCCTTGCACATGTTAAGGTGACGCCGAGCACCATTCCCCAGCTCAGTAACAGGCCTATTATGATGGCCCTATTAGATCAATGTGTCAATTACTATTACTCAAACTGGCCCTTGGGTCTGAAAGGATACAAAACGAAGGAGATGGAGGGAAGGAGGCTTGGCTCGTTTACTTCCTCTGATAGGACAAGAAGCCACTCCACGAACAACTAAAGAAAAAGAAAAAGGCACAGCAATGCAAAAACCCAAGACACAAAATGCAGGACAGTAAAATGTGATCTTTGTTGTGGATTTTCACATGATCAAGATTATTGTATTGTTTTGATTTCAACTGATAGGGGGTTGCAAAGAAAAGATGAAAACAAATAATTCAAAATGGGTCAGCTCTTTAGGCAATTTCAAACAATGATAATTATAAATTAAAATACAAATAGTCCTGCATATATGTGGCAGTACACTGTACTGTAGAGTGCTTTGATCAAGACTAGAAAAGATCTAGGTTCTATAAACACAGAATATTTAACCATAACAATAACATACAAGATCTCTGAAATTATTACACCTAATATGGAGCTAAGTATATAAAAAAAAAAAGGAAAAATGACCAACCAGGACCTTTGGACCCTTGAGCTTTAGAATAGATTCAGAAACTAAAAAATTACATTGACACAGATTACAAACAAAACTTAAAAGTACAGTCACCCACAGTAAAGGTTTGAGTTTTTATTTAAATCCCAAGTCGTTGGACTGTAAAGCATTCTGAAGGCACATATGTTGGATCACTCTGTCGTCAGACTGGTCTTACATTAAACCCTGGTCAGCTTTCTGTCCGACTGCTCTACCGCTGCGCAGCACTGGACCAGCTTTGAAAAACCTCCTAAGCGCAGTATGTTTAACGTAACTTTAAACACTTAATTTCAGATATGTTGCTGTTTACAAGAGTCGTTACGCTACATTATGGCTAGCCTTGATTGAACCATTATCAGCAATCTATTCTGTGTTCCTGGTCCTCGGCGAAACATGGTGACATCTGTTGTTTTAATTTACACATCAATGCTCGGCCTGTTCCTTCTGCATTTCCCCTCTGGCTGAGAGACTTGGCTCACATATGTTTTATGAACGTGAACTGAACCAGGAGATCAAAACCACAAGATTTCATGTGGCTGCAGAAAGCATAGATGGGGATTAAAAAGCAGGCAAATAAATTCATTTACAAGGAAGGGACGTCACCACATTTCCGACTGCTGCAAAGTTTTATAAGCGCTCCAAATACGAACAACAATTACATGCTGTGGGAATGCTAAACAAATACAACCTCCTTTTGGGAAATCTAGGCTGGCTTTGCTACGAGAGAAAACATCCTGCCGTGGAGGCTGGTGGACTTCTGCAGAATAGTGTTTCAACACAGAATCTAGAGATTCACATGCCAAATATTGATTAGTTTATGCCAACAAGTTAAGGTCTTCTCAGAACTTGATTCTCAGCAGGACTGATAAGTCAGCACCACAACCGTATTTCAATCCACGCCTCCTCTGGTCAGCATTGAGCAAGATATTGAAGCTTTCCCATAGTAGCCCTGAATCATCGTCACATTAAAATGATCAGAAAATGTATTTTGATGACTTTTCATAGAATTGCATATCATGTTGATATAATGTTTTTAAGTCTGTTTAGGAAATCGTACATCCCGTGACAACTGAAAAAGAAAAATTGTATTGCATCACTCTTTCCTTTCTCCCTCCTGGTTTTTGTTTGGTGCTTCACTCCCTCTCATTCTGAGCTCAAACAGCTCCGCCATGCAAACACTGACCACATCAGAGCGCGCTCGGGGCCTGAAGGGAGCCACAGTCATTCCTGCAAGCTGCAGGCATTAGTAGGAAAGTAATTAGGGTAAAAAGTTCAGCCACAGCTCCAGGTCTGTGGGGCTGCCTGAAATACATTTATTTTGCTTTTAAAAAGCTGTGCATGGAGGAACAAGGCCAGCATTGAGGAAACATTGTGTGTTTGGGAGCATGCACAGACTCAATCTTAGTGTTTCTGCATTAAAACATTTTATAAAAGCTCAAAGTGCAGTAAACTAGCAAATACAACTATTAACTATGATTGCAGTCGCTACAAAACCAGGAAAACTGATTTTATTACAATAAGAACTGCTCAATAACAAATGGTGTTAGAATGAAAAACATTGAAGGGAGGGGTTTATGTTCAGTGGCTTCAGAAAGCATCCAGACATTTACACTTTTGTGTAAGCTTTATTATGTTGTAAATTTAATTTTAAGATCTGGTGGTCAGATCTGATGAGTGGGGGGGGGGGGGGCACAGAAGTTCGGTGGTCAGATCTGGTGAGTGGGGGGGGGGGGCACTGAAGTTCATATGTTCCTGGAACTAGTTTGAGACATTTCTCCCTGGGTTTGTTCTGCAAACCTCAGGCCAAAGAAGATGTACATGGTCAAAGAGAGGGGTGTAGGAATGACTGTATGTGACACACTGAAAAAATAACAATGGGCTAACCATAGATCCAGTTTTTTCCTCACTCCTCACGATGACATGGTGGTACAGTGGTTAGCACTGTCACTTCGCTGTAGGACAGTTTGAATCCACGTTGGGCCAGGGCATGTTCCCTCCGTGTCTTACTGAGTTTTAAATGGGTGGTAAAAAAGCATGGATGGAAAGTTTTAACTTCAGTGTCACAACAGTAGATCCTCAACCCCAACCTACAGTCATTGACGCTGCTGCTGTGTTTTCAAACGGTAAATTCTGCACCCCCACCACCCCTCTACCCTTTCCCTTGACAGCGGTACAGTGGGTATTAATATTCATTACGCAAACTATAGCTTGTATTAGGTCCAATTTTAGCCATTTTGTCCATGTGGGCCAGTTTTCTGTCTGAACTAAGTGAAAGCACTTGACAAAAGACACATCTGGTCAGGGAGGAGCTCGCTCTGTTTCGCTTTGAAACGTCCAGAGACGTGACAAGTTAACTTTGCCTTTCATATGCTCGTGCATACGGAGATGAGCAAGAAGACGAGTCGAGAAGCTTCGAGCCAGGATGCAACATATGTGTTCAATGCGATCAATGACTTAATGATTACTTCATCAGTTCCTAATAAATGTGGCTCGCGAAAAACTCACTTCTTCACAGAACCCTCCGTCATCGCTGGAGGTGGGAGAAACACTCAGTAACGTATCCTCTTACATCCTCCACTTAAAACTGAGCATCAGGGCAATTTGTGAACAAGTGAAACTTGACACCACCTTTGTGTGTTACAACTCATCACCTCATGTCATGATAACAAGCAGAGAGAGCTTAAATATGATGGTTACACTACAGTTCCTGTTCTCTCTCTTTCATCTCCCTGCCTCTCAACCCCACCATCACTTTTCTCTCCCATCTTTTCTTCACTCCCCCATATTCTGTTATCACTCACACGGTGTCTGGCTCTGATCAAGCCTTTTAAGGTCTCAACTATTTTCAGTGTCATGTAATAAAATAATGTAGTTCTGATTTAGGGCCAGACAAACAAAATCTGATTGAGTTGAATGGTCCAATTATGCTAAAATGTTGAAGCTAAAACAACTCCACACATTCTTCTCCTAAACTGCTCCAGACATGAACTGGACACCGTTTACCCTTTTATCCAGTGGAGGTGAATGTGTTTCACACAGACAGACAGCTGTGTGCTGCATTCATGAAAACGCATCTCTCCAGAGAAGATCAAGTAAAAACTGGATAATCTGAAATACACTCCAACGTTATATCCTGTTTTCTGTTTGAGCCGATGTATAGCAAATTCTTCCAGCAGCCATTGTAAAGTCTCCGTCAGTGAGAGAAGCATGGTGGATAAAACACGTGTAACCCTTCTGACTGGAGGGCAAGGTACAGTCAAAGAGTTTCTTTGTCAACATTGCTCTTTTGACTTTGAGAAAGAAATTAAGATCAAATTAAATATTGTAATATTTTCTGAGGATTGTGACATGGTTTTAATTTACCACGGCAGCATGATAGCACTCACAGGTCAGTTGAAGGAAAGCCATTAGTTCTGGGAATATTCAAGGGAGGGGGAAAAAAAAATCAAATTCAACGTCAGCCACTCTTTGACTTGAACAAGTCGGGAACATTAATAATAAAAACACTCAGAAAGGCATCCACAGATTTTGGGGCCTTCTTGAATGATGTCTTATTAGTGTTAATTAACCAAGGCACTGCTCTAATATCTTTCATGTGGAATCCAAGAAAAGTAAATGAGTCCAGCTTTAAACTTGGTTTAATGTAAAGGGAAAGGGAAAGTTTAAAGTCCTGTACCATAAAATATTAACTACAGAGGGCAGGTTTAAGGAGCGGGGATGTGGTTAAGGTTTGAAAAGTCATTACTAATCATTCAGCCTGTCGGATGTGTTTATATGCACCACTTCCACTACTACTGAGTTTAATCTGGCTTCCTATTTGAAGGGAGAAAACAGGCAAGGCAGAACACATTTTCGACAGACGTAAAACAGACATGCAAGTCAAAATAAACGATGTGGAATCAAGCCTGAGCCGCGCAGCCCTGCCTGTGCACTGAACAAGTGTATATACACAAATGTATGCGTGTGTGTGTGGAGGGGGGGGGGGGGGGGGGGGGGGTAATGCCAGCGATTACAGACACTTCTACCATTTGCAGCATTACAAAAGCATCCGGGTAGAGTTTAGGCTATATTTTATTTCAGTGGAGAACATGACACAACATTCCTACAAAAATATGTGGGGAGGAAATTTGGGAGACAGCAGAAAGAGAAGGATTGTGAATCTGCTCTCTGAACACTGAGAGCATGATGACCAAAACTACCATTCTGTACCTTGTGACAGCAGACCATGACTGTGTCTGTGGACAAATAACTTAACTAATGTATGGAGTCTTTGTAACTACCCTGATGGCAGCATCTGCCCTCAGCAGAGGCTTGGACAGCAGGAGTGTCTGTGTGTGTGTGCGTGTGACCATGGGTGGTCATAATGTGACAGTGAAGAACGCCATAACCTCATGTTGGATAAAAAGCATCACTTCTCTAAATCCCCTTAATCTGGTGGGTCGTTTTATACAAATGCTTGATGACTTCCATTTCATACACTTTAGAAGACAGATACATCCGGTCTGCAGAGAAAAACCTGTTATGAAAATGCACTGAAACACAAGGGCTTAGAGCCAGGACGAGCTTTCGCTATCTTTGTGTGTGTGTGTGTGTGTGTGTCTGCGTGGGCTAAGTGGAATTTACCACTAGCAACCATGTAATTAACAACCTGCATTATTTCAATTCAAAAAGGTTTAAATGTTGAAAATGCCCAAAATGTAAGCTCTATACAAAAATATAAATATGTTTTTAAGCCAACTGGGTTTAAGAAAGAAATGTTTTTTTGAAACATAAAAGAGGAATAAGTCATTAAACGCACTGTATGTAAACATGTCCTCAACAGTGACTATGAATATCCGTGTGTATCAGTCAAAACCTAGAAATAGTAATGTGCACAGTATTGGTTAAAAGAAGAAAGCACCACATCCTCTCAGCATCTGGAGCTGTTGTGGGGGTGGGTGGAAATGTCACTGACAGTTCCCAAACTCCCAGAGAACAAAGCACGCGTATTCATCACTGAACTTTTACCCATGAAGTGTGTGCACTCAAACCGTTAACTCATGCCCGTCTTGACCGTAAAATGTACGTTCACCGAGCGAGCGGCCTCAAATCTGCCAGAGTTTAAATACCAGTGCATGTAATTAAACTGGATGAAAATAATAACAACACAAGTAGGGGAAGGAAACACAAATCCTTTCCAGAAATGTGAGCAGACATACCAAGGTCTGCAATGGCACCAGTATTCTCAACTAATTCCCAGAGCCCACTGGCACTAGTGCAGAGAGTGAAGGGGACGCATATGGAGCTTTACTGTCAAGAAAATCACTGGATCCATACATTGTTTGGACTTAACGCATAATCCTTTCCATTGATAAAATTATGTTGAGTGTGCCTGGCTGGAAATCCACAAGTACAGGGCTTCGGCACACATGCTTTTTCCCTTCTCTGGTTTTCCTTTAATTTGCAAATCTTGTAATCTAAGCCTAGAGCTGACTGACCCAACTTCTAAACCAGCACTGCTGTAGCGGCCAAGGCTCCAATCTGTTTTCCATTTAAGTGTCAAGACGGCATCCTTTTTGGTGGTTAACAAAAGCTGTTATTTCAAAATGATTATATGCTAAAAATTGTGTGAGGACCTTAGTAAGTTTATGAACAGGCCCAATGGAAAGTACAGCGCTGCACCCGGAAGCCTTTTTCCTTCTCATCTTTGACCAGAGTGTTATTTACCAAGCACTTCTGTCGGGGGAAGAACCCGGCTGTGCCATTCAGCCAGAGGTCAGGGTTTCTGCTTTTCAACACAGTGCATGTTTTCAGCATTAGTGTCGGGCGACGCCTGGGTGATTCGCCAAACCGTCAAAACACTGCCTGTCTCGGAGTCAGTGAGGACATAGGAAAAGCAGAAGCAACCGTAACGGCGTTAGAGAGACAGGGGCGGCAGTCCCTGGAAAACATCAAGAAGGTGGTCTCCATCAAGGCCCAGCTGAAGTCAGACTTCCTTATTTCATTTCCCTGGGAGGATATATTGAGTTAAATTTTGTGTTGCTCTGGAAGAGCAGCATTTAAATGGGGGGAGGGGTAACGGGTGGAAAGCCTGGACTGGGTATGAGGAGGCGAGTGCAAGAGGCCTTGGGGTCCGTCATTTTTTTAAATTCACTTTCTTTCACTAAACAAAGACATGACATCCCCGTCCCAAACCCAGAAAATCTCAGGGATCTACACATCTGTTTATTCTCCCCTCTGTCTGCCTATGGGGCGGGTGGGGGGTTCAGGTAGCACTCAAATTCCAACCAGCGAGTCACAAGGATCCCATGATTCCTGCTCTTTCTTGATAAACATTTCCTCCTCTCCTCCCTCATTAACTGTTGTAGTTCACCGTTGACGGTCCTGTCAACCTTTGCTGCGAGAATCTAGCTTTGCTTAACTAAGTGTTCTTATTATTTTTTGTTCTGGTTTGCGTGTTATCCACATCTTCCAGCTTGTGAATGGTTTGGGTCCAAGTGGGTCGCTTGGAAGCAACCATCACTTTGCGTGTATTTACAAGGACTCACATCATAATACCAGGTGCTGCCACGACGACTGTGGTCAGTCAGACTGTATAAAATTGTAAAGACAAACTACATATGTTTATAAAATGACCCTTAATAATATTCAAATATTTTGTGCTATAAAAAGTTGACTTGAGTAGAATAGTGTTAAAGTTCAAATCTATGATACAGATTAGAATGAACCTACAGCCACTGAATAAATATTTCCAAATATAACAATAACTTCTATCCCTCAGGGTGACGTGTGTGATGTTCATGTACAGGCTAAGAGCGCAACCGTGTGTGTGCTGTGGTTCTACGTTTCTTAACAGCTGCAGTCTTTCCATATTTTCGTAGTTGCGTTAATATACAGCACCTTAATGAGGGAATATCAATATGAAGAATTTACCAGACCAATCAAAGTTTAACAACACAGCATCCTCATGAACCTGAGGAGGAGCAGAGTTGGGCAGACTTGTTTTGTTTTGCCGTAACTACCCTCTTCATTCAGATAATCTCATAAACAATTTGAGGACACCGTGATCTTGACCTTTATTTTTTATTACCTTCCCTACTGGCGGTCTTAATATGTCCCATTCACAGTAACCAGAGGACGCCGTAAACTTGACCTTTGGCCTCCAAGCACAAAAATCCATTCTTCCTTGAGTCCAAGTGATTGGCTGTGCCAGATTTGAAGACTTTGCCTTCATCTCAAGATGTCAAGAAATACATAAACATACTTTGTGAGGCAGCTGTGACCTTGACTTTTGACCTTTGAAACCAAGTCCACCAAGTGAATTTGTACCAAATTGGCAGAGATTGCCTTAGGGCACTCTTGAGATCTCACAGGACGGCAGTTTACTGTCATTCAAAAGTTAAATAAACCACGTTTGGTAGAAATGTTGCTTAAACCTGATCACAGAGAACTATGAGGAAGCGATCTAAGCTTTATTATCACATGAGAACTCACCCAGAGGACCCTGTGCTCTTGCAAACCCCAAGCAACGGCCTCTTGTCAGCAAAACCGTCCACCTTCAGGGGACCTGAGGAGGAGGAAGAGGATTCAAAGAGGAGGCGGATGAGAAACAGAATATGAGCATAACACAGAGGGACATTCTTTCAATGGACATGTGAGGCCTCTGGTGCTGCCTAGCCTCTTTCAACAGGCAGCCTGTTACCCTGACAGGAAACGTGCTGATCACATTTGTACTGTTGTGATGTAACTCAATTATGGACAGCAAACCTATGGATGAAAGCATCCCCCTGCCCCCCCCTTCCTGAAGTTAGTCGTCGTTTTGCTACTGGTCCCAGTGGCATGGTTTTGAACTCTTGATTCTCTCATTTGAAATTGGGGAAAAATCAGATTTAAGTCAGAACTAAAATAACTTCAAAATGTCATTAAAAGAGGCAGAAAGTTCATCTATGAGTGGTGAGGGTGTTTGGATATCAGTATGAAAGTACAGCACAGTAAGAACATGTAGCATTAAGACGACTGTTCCTCTCCTCATTGTGTCATTGTTGCAGTCGGGCGGAGCATCGGGGGTTTGAGGGGATGGGGGTGCTTCAGTGAAGAAGATGTTACCCTTTAAAGGACTGTAATTTGAGGTTTGACAGTAATCAGCCTGAGTTCCTGTGGCATGGCGTGAAAGCAAAAGTGCCTTGCCTACCAGCCTGTAACACTCCCAACACAGTCTCTTTCATGTTTCTTTCATCAGTCATAGTTCCCTCTCAAGATATTGAGCCCCAACATAAATATGGCTCTTGGAGGATTGGTACATTTACTAAAAACATGCTGGGAACAAGGAGAAACTTTGATTTGATTACTACAGAAACTCCTGTCTCCGTGGTCTTTAGAATGTTTGGTCCTAATGCTGAGGATTGGTGCAAATAATACAAAACAGTAAGTTTCCTACGTATTCATTTGTGATACATCACGGAAACGACGATGACCCATTTTGCAGGACAGCGGAAGATGATAGGATGTGGATAAATCGCATTAGTTCCCTTTGGAGGAGTAGCACTTCCTACTCTATTCTAGGAGAACTTGGCCTTGCTACATTCAACACCTATTTTCGGGCATTTCCAAATCCGCCCACCCAGGGCTTTGCATCCCAAACAATTGGCCTTTTAATGGCTCACCACAGTGCAACACTGTTTGCACCCTGGCAGATTGCAATCAGCGTCCTTCCCCTCAGCAGTACAATTCATATTTATTTTCTGCCGAGAGAAGTGCTCTCCTCATGTGTCGGGGCTATCTGCTGCTTCTTATTACTGTGGTTTGCTTTCATCCACATCCAGCGCTCTTTAAATGCTGCCATTGTGTGTTGTTGAAATCTGCCAAACGACCGGAACATGGACCAAGAACAAAAAGTTCTTCTCACAAACCTCTCAGGCTACATGGCAGTTTTCACAGCACTGATTGACACCTGCGAAGATTCAATTGAATCTTTATGTTGGGGAAGGAGCTAATCAGTGGAAACGCTGAACCAATTGCACGGATGGTATTTATACAACACATTGAAAATGACCAGTGTGTCTATCATAACATCCACAACATAGCAATCATACATCAGTGGCTGAGCCCACATTTTATTTTACTAATCCAGACATAAAGTTGGACAATATCCCATGAGAGCTATGTGAAAACATTTAGTGTTTAGTAAAAAAAAATGTACTCTTCCCGACACATCAACTGGACACTGTCTGAAAGGTTGGTAATCATCTTAACAACCACCTTCAGGTCTCAGCACGAAAGCTCTATGTGATGAAGTCGGGGACTCGAGGCTCTTGGCTGTATGTGTCAGGTCATTGCTGTGAACCATGTTCTCTGGGACTGAATCTTCCTGTCCTCTGGACTTTTTGTCTGTCCCCCCATAAGGAAAATGGAGTGTTGCCATGGAGATCATCTCTCTGCCAGGTTATCCAATATGGCTGGTCAACAAACCCACTGGCTCTTTCAAGAATGTTAATGAGGCAACCGTGCTCAAGGTAACAATTAAAATTTTAGAAATGGTTCTTTAATAGCATCAGATTTAACATTTGTAATGCTCAGGTCTGAATATTAGTTCCAGTTTTATATTTCTACTGCGTTTTCAAAGATTTCTGAATGGACACCTTGAACTGTCATTCCGGCCTTTCACGATGTGATCAATGGCTCTGGTCATAGTATGAATTAAAGATGCAAAATAGCATCTACAACATGCATGATTGCCTGAACAGAGTATTCAAAGGTAATTTAGAATAGAGGAGTGAGAGTGAGAGTGAGAGTGAGAGAGAGAGAGAGAGAGAGAGAGAGAGCGAGCGAGCGCTAACAGAACAGCTAGAGGTTTCCAGCAGAGCTTTGGCAGCAGAGCCGCGCTGACTTCAGAGGCTTGCCACCGCTAACTCGGAGCAGGCCAACAATAATCCTAGACTGACTTGAACATTAGGATGAGGCAGCATGGAGCACTCTTTAATTTTAATGATATAGCACCACTTAAAGTGCCCGCAACCCAAAATGGCATTAGGATGAGCCATACGAAATTTAATTTTAAGTGTCGACCTTGAATGCTGAAATCAAGTTAACCAAAGTGTTGGGTTTTTTTCTTTTTCTTCTAGGACAGAGAGATTAAAATCATACAGTGAACTGCTCATTTTTAAAAGTCCCTATGACCATTGGGGATTTGGAAGATAAAACTCGTGTTAAATAATAAAGCTTAGGGGGCATTAGCTGGTGGCATTTCAAGGGAAAAAAAATAATTTAAAGTTTTAAATCTTGGCGCAACGGGGCTGGATACAATGGAATCTGGAACAGTGTGATGAAACCGTTAAAGCCCAGTTGGGGGTGTTTTGTTCATTGTTCATTCTTGCTCCCTAATGAACCACTCTCATGTCGTTATCATAAATGGAGTCTCCAATGATTGTCTGGTAACCTCAAAATAACAACAGGAAGTGACTGCTCCCAGCCGAGAAATAGTCCTGGCACATAAAAACTCTCCGTAAAACCACAACTTTATCCTCTGGGTTTGTGCAAAGTAAACAAACAAGACAAAACACATTAATTAGAGCACTTTAGAGGTGATGTTTCCCTTTTTTTTTAACAGAACCAGGCAAGCTGTTCAACAAGAAAAGCTCTTTCAGCCTCTAACTGCTCTCAAGCACAGTGTTATTACCAACTGGAACTAAATTAATATGACATCCCTCAATCAGCATGATCTCAATTCCATCCAACGCAACAAACAACTTATGGAAAACTGGACAAAATAACCATGCAGATCATACTGATCAAAGCAAAGCTGACAGATCCACATGCACTACGCCACCTTTTCACTTGAAAACCGCCTTTTCAACCGTCTCAGCCCACATGAGCGTTGCAGCTCTGTATCAGTTTTGATCCACGTCCATTGTAACAAGCCTGAAAATGCATATTGCATGACCACTTACGCGCCCTGGGCATGTAGCCTCCAGTGTAAACAGGAAGGTGCCTGCCGGTGTGCACAGATTTATCCAGTGACAGGCCGCTCCCTAGACATGTGTCCAACAACAAAGATAAACGTCTCAGCACCACTTGGATCGTGCATGTTGTGCTCTGCGCCGGTAGGCAGGGCTAATGATTCAGTCTGATGATTCAGGCGAGGGTTAGGTGTTAAGAGTCTATATCACCGTTTCATCGCAGCCCCAGAGTTTTCAAGTTAAAACTGGGCCAGCAGCTTTTCTGAATTAGCGCATTTCAAACTCAAACGTGGTGTGGATGGCTGCGGCAGGGCTAAAGTACAGGTGAGGTACTCACTGATGTGAGGTGCTGGCAGGATGCGAGCAGCTCGCACGGGACCGTGACGCACCGAGAACAGCTCCTGGGCTTCACCTGCCAACTGAAAGAAATGAAAGATTAAATACAGGATCAGTTCATATGTCAGGTCCTTCAAGACCAACATTACAACATTTAAACTTAACAAAGTATTATCTACCTGTTGATCTGTGAACACCACGTTTATCTGGTTTTAATAAACAATAAACTACATTGGGAGCGGTTTTATTTTGACTTTCATAATGTGTGGAATAACCAGGAAGGGCTGACGTCTGGGGAGGTCTCTGCAAAACAACAAGGCACAAGGACAAATAATCATTTGTTCACACTGTAAGAAATATAATCTATTCCAACTGTGTGGAATCGACTCGTCATAGAGACGGAGACAAGGCTGGGGGAAGGCAGAGGATGGGGAACAAGGGCGGTCTGGTGGTTTAAGTTTCAGCCAAACCACCAAGTAAAATCTACCGAGGACAGAAGAAAAGGCCCGGCGGCATCTCGCTGGAAATGAGCTTCCTACACTTACTGTGCGAGAGCCAACAGGGAAGGGCCTGGGATATGGGTTAATGCCAAGTGGGAAGGAGCCCTGTGATGTCTCTGTCCCAGTCCGACTGTACGCACAAGAAACACTCAACACTTCTTCAAACCTCCCCAGACTGTCTTCAGTTTTAATTGGCCAATCAGAAAATAATAAAGACAAGAGGCACCGACTGGACGCTCAACAAGTTTTTGATGAGATGTTGCAAAGTGTGTGTGTGTGTGCGCGTGTCCTCCTTTAGGGACAAATTTCAGACATGGTTACGGTAAGTCTTCAGGAAATGAATGCAAGTCTACGTAATGTCCACAAAAGTGACCTACCACAGTGTGTGTGTGTGTGTGTGTGTGTGTGTGTGTGTGTGTTTGAGTGGCGTAGTAAGTCTTACTCATGTTGGGACAATCTCAAACTGTTTATAGTCAATTATGGGGGACTTGTCCTCCTTATGGGGACAAACAGAAAGTCCATGACTCAAAGTGTTTTGGGGGTGGGGCAGTATTCACTTTGGGCTTCGCTCAGGTGTGCAAACAGTAATTTAGTCAGGGTGAAGTGAGAGGAAACGTTCATCACACAGCTTCAATGATCAAACAGGGGCAGCTCAGCACAAATTTACACATGAACACCGAAGGACGTCCTGTTCGAGAGGATTTTAAAGTTTGCTGCATCTCTGGACTTACCACCACAGTGTAAAGCACTTAATGGACGTGAGTGCTGTGTTCCTATGTGATGCCAGTATATTAGGTCAATGGCCTGCCTGGCTCTGGGCATGTGTAATGGCACGTTGTTCTAAGCGCAGAATGCCCCACTTTTGTTCCTCTTTTATGCGTTAAATTACACTGAAACCTGCATTATCACTTTACTAGTGATTTAATCTGTTTGTTTTAAGTCTTTAAGCCCATCTGAGGGGATGATCGCTCTTTTGTGCAATTAGTAGCCTTTTCAAAGTGGCGGATTTGGAGCTGCGTTTTTATTCAAAGTGCTTAAGGCCTAGCAGTGGTAGATTAACACTGGGGACCGGAGCAGGTTATACGAGCGCTGATAGCAGGAATAAAACGAGGTTGGCAGCAGGGTGGAATTCCTATACAGGCAAATGGACCTGCGAGGGGAATAATGGAATTTGCTGGATTAAAGTGAGACGATGGGAGGGCCGGAGGTTAATGCGTTGGGTTATTGTGCATTACCCCGCTGCTCATCCTCGTCTTACATGGCTCTGTGTGACATCCCCTGCCATCCACAACATTGCCACCATTACATTAGAGGCCTTGTGTATGCAATATGCCAAATTGCTTTTTCAAAGTTGTTTTCCCCCGCACACGGTTATTCATTATATTCATTTCATTTGTGGCTCGGGTGCTTTTGTGAAATCACAGTGTCTGCTCCTCCTGTTTTAATCTCTCAAATGTAATGTCATAAGCTGTGAAGTGATATTTGGGCCATATTCACAAGTGAGGGCGCTGGCTAACGCGGTGCGGGACATATTGGAGGGTGGGAGGGAGCAGGTGCTTTAGGGATCACACACTAACAGGTGGCTGTTCATAGGATTTCATATCATGTTGAAACTCAAAGGTGGATGAGCCTGGGCTGAGCAAACCGAAAATGTGCTGGTGATGTAGCCACAGATACAGAAATAAGAACACTGCATATTTATAAACAGACAGTTTAAACTGCAGCATTTGGAGATCAGCTGTGTTTTGTGTTAATTTAAGACATTAACATTTTTGCAGTTTGTGATATTTTCATTTGAAAATCAACATTTTCTGATTTGTTTGTTCCTCAAATTCAAATAATTGCCTGGCACCTGCTTTAAGTTTACACCAGATATCAAACACACTTTCATCTTCTTCTTTTTTTTTTTTTTTTTCTCAATCAACCAAAGGAATTATGAGAATTATAAGTTGTTTATCCAACAGATCTTCTCACTGTTGACCACACCACTGAGAGGGTACGAGATTATATGGAATAAATGAGGTTAGGTAAGAAGGACCAGGGCGATAGCACAGGAAACCAGTCATGCCCATTTAATTCCCTGTTAATACTCGTTAGATCAAAGCAAAAAACAACTATTCATGAGAAACCTTGTACATATATATTCATTCACTTGCAGAAACTTTCTTATACATGAAGCAAGGGAGTCTTCAGATACTGTCACCATGAGACTTACATTAATTTTGTTGCATTTTATAATGTACTGTAACATATACATACAGCCACGCAAAATGTGCAGCACCCATTACAGAAAAAGCTTTCTGTCTTATTTGACGCAACATATTAAAACTCTCTCAGACCTCAAACGCATGTGTAACATGCACATGCACTATCACAGACACCTGTCTCCCCGGCAGGTCATTTCATCTCAACACATTTGCAGATAGACAATTAGTCCACAACAGTCTGCCTCTTATCAGGCTGCGGTGGCCGACACCTCTGCAGCGCCAGGCGACAGTGATCTTCATCGCCTAAACACCTCTGTCAGCGTCCATATGACCAGTCAGGAGTCCCCCGTCTCACGAGTGTGTGAAAGCGTGTGGACACGTGTATGTTCATACTCTGCTGGGCCATTACAGAGGGTGTCGGTTTAGCAACTGTCACAAACACTTCACAGCCACTCAAGAGGCAGAAACCGAGGCACCGTCAGTGCTTACTTAAAACCCTGCGAAAAATAAAACACAGCCCAGAAACATCCAGTAAACGCTCCGGACCGAGGAGGACACAATGGGAAAGGACGGCTTGTGATAAGAGGCCAAGAGGGGGGGAGCTGTGTGAATCAGAACCGGTGTCGAGCAAAACCGCCTCACCACGCTTACAGTATATTTTACTGGGTGTGGAACAGCTGTAATCGTCTGCTGCACCATAATAACTGCGACAGAAAATCCTCCAGCAGCAGAGGAGCTGCCACATCACAGCGGACTGTGTCCTTTTACCCGCGGCCCATGGATGTTTACAACGAGACTGATTAAGGACTTTAGCGTGTTTAGATCTCACAGGATGTATGTGAAGTTTGCGTGTTTCAGTGACAGCCCCTGCATGAAAGGTGATACTCGTCGAGCCGGGGCTTCGCGGGGTTGTGGGTAATTTGTTAAATCACAGAGCACAGGAAATCTTCTAATGATTTTTACCAAGACGGACTTTAAAGAAGTGAATTTCTAAAGTAGACACATTACCCACGCTGCTCGGTGCAGGTTCTGAGGTCAGCACACGCGTTCTAAACAGTGACTGCAGATCGTACGCCTCTGCTGTTAAACTGTTTTTTTTTTTCAAGGGAGGATTCTCTCTCCGTGGTGCACATCTGATCTGTAAATAGCACATCATGTAAACCCGTTCTACTGCGAGACCCCGAGCTTCAGAAGGGCTCCATCTTGTGGCCATGTTTCACGTTACAGCAGGAAAGGGCTGAGTGTGTTGTTAATGTTTGTAGCAATCAAATCCAATAGCTCTAAAACTAAAAACAGTGATAAAAACAAACTTCTTCTGGGCTGTGCACTGGTTTCCAGTGAGGTCAGTAGGGGAGTTACACTGGACTCTCCTTTCCTGCAATGCTCACCACTTCTAATTATTACCGTAATGACTCATAGCTGTTACCCAAATACTGTCATGGTAGTGAATATTGCTCACATATTTATAATTTTACCACTCTTTTTTCTTCTTTAACTGAGCCATGCATTTAATATTCAATATTTAGATTTCTCATACTTTTCTTATGTTTTTCACACATTTATTATTAAAATTCTTCTTTCAATGTGTGCCTTCTTCTACAAAAAACTGCGAGTCTCTGCAAAATTTCGTCACCCTGTATAATGACAATAAAGTGTCTTGAATCTTGAATGAATGTGAACTTATATCCAACTGTGCTCGTTGGCCCAAAGCTAAACTTGACTTTCTGAGCGGCCGCTTGAACTTCATGTGTCAGTCACAGCTCACTGGCAACACCAACAAAACACAACTCGTGCTCGTGCTATGTTTATTTGTCCACCGCCTTGTTCTCAGAGCTGTGGAGAGGATCTGAGGACCCCGTTCCAGCTCAAACACATGGTCAATGCTTCCATCTAGTGGACAATAGAAATAAATCCACAAGCCACCGAGACACCCAATAATAAATACAGATGATAAGATATGGATTAGTTCAGGAAACTTCATATATAATAGGATTGTTCTGAATTACCAGTGAATATTATCATTGAATTAGATTTGAGTTTATTTATGGATTCTTCTGCTTTTTGTAAACACGAATAAAATGAATTCAACTGTTACCGTGCTCCTTCAAATACAGATAATCTAACGTACTGTGCCGCTTGTAAGCAATGACCAATATCATAAGTGTTACTGCTTAAAATATGTCCAATTGTTTTATTTGTCAGGATTTATCAAACCTGCAGTTTATGTTTTTGGAAGTAAGTTGGAGTTGCACAATTCTCAGATAAACTGACTGTGGGTTTTTCTTGTTGTTGCTGTTTCTAACTGTTCATCTCCAACACTGGAGCTCTCTGGCCTCAGACGTGTTCTGACACGTTCCAGCGTCTGACGATGTTTGGCTTTTGAACTCAGCATTGACAGCTTGATAACTAAAGATTAAACTAACAGGTCTCTGTGTGTTGTGGTTTCATAAGAGAAAGTCATTGCACTATCATTTGAGAAGTTGTTACTGTCACAACATGACAGAATATCAGGTTATATCTGTGTATATCACCATGACTTTAAACCAAGATAGATAACTGGAGATCCACAGATCGTACTTGGATACTCGTGGGTAAACATTAATGTTGACATTTGTTTATTTTGTGACTTACAGACACGCCCCAGATCTGCATCCCATCCGTGTAGCCAATCATGAGGCAGAGGGGAGGGTCCATAGCTCCACTGTGCATCTCCATGAACTCTGGGTTGCGGGAAGTGTCTGTGCAAAAATAGTCAAATTTATTGAAGAACAGCAACCACGCGAGAAGCTAAACTTTGAATAAACAGTGTAAGTAATTAATTATAGAGTTATAGATTCGTGACATTGAAGTGGAACACTTACCGTTGATGTCAGCTTTCTCAAACCGAACCCATATTATCTTCTCTTTTTCATCAGTGAGTGGAGAGCCAGTATACGCCTGGAGAGTCACAGAAAACAAAACACTTTTTAAAGCTGTCTATCATTTCAAAGTCTCATTAAACCTTTGTGCTTCATGGTGATCCCATTTCTTCAGAGTCACATCTCATTTCATCTGTTAAGTTCATCTGTTAAACTTCTATGAGAGAGAGATTTCAGTGTCCCTGAGTGACCTAGAACCTAAATGCTCCTTTCAGGTTCACTCTAACTTTAGCTGTCTAAATGTGTCTGTCTCACCTCATGATCAAGACATAATGGACTCAGTTATGCTGTCGGGGGAAGTGATACCATTGCTGCTGCTACTGTGGGTGAACTCTTGGGGGAATCAAATACCTGGGGGACGACATCCTGCAGGAAGGTCACCACACTTTCCATGTAAGACTGCTCCCTGTGACAGGAGACAGCATGTCATCACATGATAATGAAGTTATCCACATAACTCAGTATTACAGTGTCAGTGGCCTGCATGAGGGGGACCATTTAAAAGAGTGAGGTTAGTTTTCTTGAAAAATAATATATTTGGTCCTTACGTGGCAGCTTGCGCTCGCACCAGAACCCCTCCGGCACAGCGGCTTGGTCTGCGCGGCGAGTCGGAAGCCATCTTGTTGGTTTTAAATCCTGAAAATAAAACATTAATTAATACATTTGTACCTGATAGCAGCACAACAAAAAAAAAAAAAAAAAAATACAGAATCACACTAACTTTCAGCAGCATGCATTTATAGAATAAAAGTGTTCTTATCCACATACACAGGATTATACCAGTTGTTGACGGGCTCTTGCGTTATACTTAAAATATTATTTAAATTAGAACAGTGTCACAATTTGGGAAGCAGAGTTGAATGAAAGTCCCTTGACCTTCATTACACGCTTTCAGATGTCTCTCTCCTCAACCAGTCACAATCCACAGCTGTTAAAATGGCCACGAGGTAAAAACAGTCAACTGAAATTAGGAACCTTCAAACAAAAACAAAGGATTCATTCATGTGGTATTTAAATTGCATTCATCTTAGCTTATCCAAGCATTGACTCAAGAGAACAAGAATAAATAATCCCAGCTCCATTCAAAACATTTTGACTTTTCAGGCGTAGGAGCAAACAACAGTTCTACTAGAGTCTTGCAGACATGTCACTGGACTGTGTGTGCGATCAGCCTCGGGGAACGCTCAGTTAAAAGAAGACAACACCCTCTGGCTTCTTATCAGTAACAGAAGTTCCAACATCGGACAGCAGTGTCTCCTGCTGACTGTCTGTCCTGCAGGAGCCTGGACACGCTGCAGGACCTCTCCTGAGTCTCTGTCCTGTCGGCTCCAGAGGAGGCCTGAGCAGGAGGGGTCGTGGGTGCACACTGGATGGATGCACATGATGGCAACATCTACCAAAGAAACACAACACAATACAGGACACAAGGGCTGCATGTCTCCATTGACTGACATCGGGAGCTTCTCTCTGTCTCACAGTGTCCCGTGTCTCATTCATTCAGCGTTTAGCACCAACATCCAGCGGACATACACGGGCAGAACCCGACAGCTGTCCAGAACCAGCAGTGCGGCTAAAGGCTAATGCTACGGGGATAAAGGTGGATGAGGAGCCAGCAGCTAACTAGCCTAGCTAGCGTTAGCTGATATAACAGCCTGCAGTGAAACCTCCAGGACCGGGACGCGTGCGTGTGTGTGCGTGTCATGTAGCAGCAGGAGGCTGGTGTGTCTGGACGTACGAACCGAGCCGCTGGACGCCGACAGCCTCCCTGGGTTCGAACTTGTGTACTGGTTCGTGGCTCTCCAGCAAAAAAAAAATGTCAAAACACAAACAGACGAGATTTGCGGAACTGTGTTATGTCTGCGGGAGCCAATCAGAGTGCGGGGAGGTTTGGGTCCAGCCAATCAAACAGAAGTAAAGGCGGGACAAGCGACTGCTGCCTGTTAGGCAACGACCCTTTCAAAATAAAAGCTGGAATGACCCCAGTGATGCTTCTGTCTTTGTCTGCAAGGTCTGTGGATTCGGACAAGACAATTTGCTTTGTACTTCAGGACCTTGGTATAATTCACAGAATCTCAAATAGCAAAATGGATGAAGGAGCACCACCTCTAGCTCAACCTCTCCAAACTGAGCTTCTGATCTTCCCTGCAAAACCCTCTCTGCAACACCAGATCAACATTCAGCTGGGATCAGCTCCACTGATTCCCATGAAATCTGCTTGGAACCTAGGTGTCATGATTGATGAAGACCTATAAAGGCCTACGTGGCTGCAATTTGCTCTGTATAACATCGGGAAGATCAGGTCTTACCTGTATGTACTCCTCATACCGGCACTCATCAGTTCTCGCATCGACTACTACAGTTCCCTACTGGCCGGTCTCCCTGCATGCATCATCAAACCACTGCAGATGATCCAGAACGCAGCAGCTTGTCTGGTCTTTAAACCAACCAAAAAGAACTCATGTCATTCCTCTGCTCATCTCTCTACACTGGCTTCCAGTTCTTGCCTGCATTAAGTCCAAATCCTTGTGTCTGGCTTTCAGAACCATTATGAAGTCAGCTCCTGGATACCTGAACCCCCTCATCCAGGTCTACATTCCATGTCGTTCCCTTCGCTCAGCAAATGGAACACGCCTGGTTCCGAGAACTCAAAGGGGTCTGAGACTCTTCTCTGTCAACCCACAGTGGTGGAACGAACTTCCAAACTCTCTCACATCAGCTGAGTCTCTCACAGCTTTCAAAAAACAACTCAAGACTCTTCTATTCTCTGAATACCTCCTTTTCTAGAGCCAACACCAGCCCACCTATGATGTTGTTTTGCTGTTGTTGTTCAGCACTGCCTGTCAGCACTGAGTCCTAATGGACACAAACAGTCCTGATCACTTACATGCATTGCCTTTCATTTCTTTGATTGTACCGGTGCTTTGGATGCTTTTAACCAAAGTCAAATGACTTTTTAGATTTGTAGCAAAGGTACCACACTTTAAATAAATATTCACCATATTGATTATTGCTGTGCTCCACTCTGGTGTTTCCTCACCTGATGAGATGTTCAGGCTGAAGCTGAGTGGAGCCGTGATGCGTGATGACACATTGTGAGGAATCATGACATCATGATTTAATGCTTTCTTTTGTGAAATGTCCTTTTTTGATTGACAAAATTATGTGTGAAAAGAAAGGGATCTGAATTCTCTCTACCTTAAAAAGACTGAAACAGGAGGTTTGCTCCAGAGGGACGTTTGAGGGACAGATGATGTACCTGTGTGTGGCATACTGGCCCGACATTTCCTGAGCAGATATTTTCACAAATTTGTGATTTCATTTTGTTTGTCTTGTACACATGAGCACAGGCCTCATTCAGGTTGTGTGTGACCCAGTCGCCCTGGTTCAGAGCGGAACACGTGGGATGAGGAGCAGAACCTTAACGAATGTTCTTCATCAGAGCACCCACCAGGGGTTCTGAGCTACACCTCAGAGTTGAGTTACAGCATCTGCTTGTGTTTGACATCACTGACCAGCAGAACAACTCAACACTACACACACACACACACACACACACACCCAGACACACACACAGAGGAAACCATTCAACATGAGTTGTTGTGATGTAATTACTTTTCATGTGATGTGAAAAATTATTCAAAGTCAATGAGATGGAAAGTGTTCTGCAGTCTATCACAGGAACCGGCATTGTTTACTTCCCTGCAGCACATCATTTGCTCTATCTCACAGTCACAATTATTCTCTCTGTCTTACTGTCATACACATTCCACTACAGTGTATCACACGCCTCATTTAACCAGGCTGGTGTGCGCATGCGTGTGTGTCTGCTGCTACATTGTGGGGGGTTTTCTGTTTGTTTTGCTGCTTGGTTTAAGCAAGCATCTCTGAAAGGAATAAAAATACATCTTCTTTGAAACTCTTTTTTCCCCACTGATGTAAAAATTAAACATTTTCTGTTCCATGCACCATCACCATTCAGCCATGTCTGAATCAAAATGCAATGACAGCAAAGGTCTGGTCCAATATCAGGTTTAAATGCATAAACTGAATTATGGTTCCCTTGGTACAATTACTCCTTTCTTTGGATTTAATTATTTATTCTGTAGATTTCAGATCCTGTTTAATCAGTGACAGTCTGCACCTGCTTCACATCCTTGTCCTGTTTACACTCATGAGTGATATCAACCCATGTGCTATTTAAAGAACCTGACAGGGCGATGCACTTGTCATCAACCTGACCTGGTATCAGAGCTGAAAGATCACAAGGATGAGGATGGAGAAAAAGTACCAGTGAGCCTCGGTGGCTGTGTGTGATGGTGCGTCCCTTGTTTCCAGTCAGACATCATCCTGCAGTTGTGCCCCTTGTCCATCTGATGGCAGTATGACTCCAGCTCTGAAGCCTCCTCCAAAGCCTCCCTCTTTGTTCTCCTGCCAATTCCTGCTGCCTTTTTTCCCACTTAGAACATCTATGAGAGGAGAGAGAAAGAAAAAAAATGTATCCCCGGGTTAAAATAAATAGCCTTTCACAGTTAATTTAATTGACTATTTTGTACAAAATCGAGGTAATTCCGCCTCGGCTGCAACCACAAACAAGAATAGCATTGCCTTGGCAATCAGTTACCATGCAAACATAGAGAGAGGCTTTAATCTGCTTCTATCACAGAGGAGCCATAGCTGAAGTTTGTTCAGACACTGTGAGGCACCTGTTTTCTTAATTGTTGGAACATCTTCGCTGCATAAAAACACAATCTCAGTGGAGCCAGGGATGAGGTGAAGGAGAGATGGGGAATATTTTATATTCAACAAGAGGAGGAATTGGCAAGAAGTGACAGAGTAAAGGAGGAATGAGGAACAAGATGTTTTATATCCTTATTGCATTACTCATAGGCACTGTGTATATTTTGTCATCTGGGGCCATTATATTACTGTAGCTTTGAAATTTGAAACTCTTTGAAAGAGTCAAATTTAATATAGCCAAATGTCTAAAATATTCAAATTTCTTATAATATTTTAAATAATATTGTATTATATTTCATCGAAGCAGGTTTGGAGTTTGGGTCAGCGACTGGAAGTCGTCCTCATCCTCCACTCTCTAACTTCTTAATCATCTTTCTCTCCTGCTGATGCATGTGTGTGTTTGTGTGTGTGTGTGTGTGTCCTTCGGTGTCTGCCTGTTAAACACAGAGCATGTCCATCTGAGGTGTTGCTGTTCTCGCCTGTCCTGCTACCTCCAGCTGCGTGTCTACCGCCCCCCACAGGCTGGCCGAGGTTACCCCACGCTGACCTGTTTAATTGTCTGCCTGTCCCAACGCCCAACGGTGAGTGTGTGTGTGCGTGTATGTGTGTGTGTCCCTGCTGTGCCGAGGAGGGCAAGGGAGTCAACACATGTGCACGTACACAAGGAACACACACGCTACGAACACAGTGTCTCTGTCAGAGACCATAGGGCCCATGTTGTAAGTGTGTGTCCCATTAAAATGTGCTTCTATCAAGGAGCTGCTCTCAAGTCCGTCCGTTGTTTTGAGCGTGATGAAGCAAGTGCAAACATCCCACCCACAGAGAAACTGCAGCTTCACACCCACAACTCCAGCAACAATGCTGACAGCCAAGGCGGCGGTTGGGGATTGTTGCAGCGTCCCGATGTGTTCAGGAGTTTGACCAGCGTAGTAAAAGAAAAGCCTCATTACGTCAGGACAGGGGCTGGCACCTGAGTGAATCCCTGTGAATGGCAGCTTCATGCAGCAAGAAGGAGTGAGGAGAAGAAAGGCTACATGATCTTCTTCTGCCTGGTTCAACCTCTGGGAACCCGAACCAAAGAAGGTGGTGTCTGTTGGACTCCATTAGAATCAGAGGTCATGTTTAAAAAAGAGTTTGTGATGGCTGCCATCATCCAGGAGTCAAACTCCAGGCACCTATGGATACTCGCTTAATTTTAAACGAGGAGAAAATCTTTGTTCCAGCAATGAAGCTTCTGCTGGACTTTGCGGGTGGTGTCTGATGGTCATCCTGCACCCACATTAACACATCCCTCACTGATCCAGGGATATTTCCATGTTTAATTCCAGGTGTCGATAACGTCTCCTCTCCACTGGACTCATTTTTAATGCCACAGCAAACACGAGAATCTTGGCAGCAAATCAGGGGGAGAAATACGGAGCACATTCATATGAAACCTATAGTTTGTGTGCTGGTGGAGGAGCGGCTACTTTCCAGCACGGCTGTGAAGTGAGAGCTGAGAGGGATTTCATAGTGTGCTCTCAGTCGCGGATCATAGATGCTCAGCCACCCCAGGGCAACATGGGGCATCAGGATAAACTACAGGCCAAGGGAGGGAGGCTGACATGTTTCTTAACTGTGTGTGTGTGTGTGTGTGTGTGTGTGTGTGTGTCTCTGTGTGTGTGGAGATCATGGGTGTGTGGGGGCTATTAGTGGGAGGTGTGTGACTTGGGGGTTGGTAGTGGTTGCGGTAGGATGGATACTGAGAGATGGTGTGTGTGTGTGTGTGTGTTTGCACTTCCATGCCAGCCCCCAGGCTGGCCCCATAGTAATTACACACTCCAGTGGCTGGACTGGGAGGGAAATTGAAGGCCTGGGCTGGAGGCCCCAGCTGCCTCACTCTCCCTCCCCATCAGCCGGCTGCTGATTGAGCCTGCCTGACACACACACACACACACACACACACACACACACACACACACACACACGTATGGCCATAGCTATGGCTGCACATGCACACACTTGCTCTATTTCAGTTTTGCATACACAAGCACTGCCTTACTCTCTTCTCTTCTCTCTCTCTCTCTCTCTCTCTCTCTCTCTCACACACACACACACACACATGCACACAGTCACATACGACAATCCTCAGAGGAAAAACTGCTTTGTGTTGCTGTAATGAGATTCTCTCACACCCGGCCTTATTTACCAGCGCAGGCCAGTAAAGGTTGGGCCTGAGTGAGGGCACAGTGTTGTGCATGCAAGTGTACAGTAAGTTTGTGTGTGTGTGCGTGTGCGTGTGCACATGTGCGCATGTGAGCTCATTCGACCAGCTTCTCCTCCCAATGATGTTCTCAGATCAGAACACCTCCTCCTCCTCCTCCTCCCAGTCTGAGGATGTTCAGGTGTTGTGTTAAAAAGACTGGATGGGATTTTTTGATGATATCCTGGAAGCCTAAAAGCAGACAGAAAGCAGCGTGGCTGTCATTGATTACTCTGCCATGTTTCTCTTTGGAGAGGCACGTGTCCATGTCCATCACTCTGGCCCGCGCCCAGACACCGTCAGTCCTGATCCTGATAGGGTGAGGGCTTTGGGGGGAGGGTGGGGGCTCAGGTGAGTGTGTTTCACAGCCAAATTGGCATTTGTTCCTCATCAGTCCCTCTCCTTGTCCGTCACATGCACCGCACACTCCGCTGCACAGCCCCGAGCTCATCTCCAGTCTCTGAGAGTCGGACGCTCACTATTTGGACCCAGAGAGTTATCGATATGAATAAAGGGAGGACTTGTCCTTCTCCATATTGTTTATCATTGTCATAATTCTGCAGTGTTGCAAAACAAACTTTTCCTGCTCCAGTTTGAGCTTTCCTGTCAGTCAGATGTTTCCTTTCGGAGTTGACTCAACACGCAAATTTAGTGTGAGGGGTTTTTACTAGCGTCACAGCTCCAAATTATTTGAATTGAGAAACAAGTGTCGATGTGGATCCATCAGTGGGACTCGAACAGCGTTGCAGCGTGTTCATTTAAGCAACTCTGATATTACACAAAAATGCTTTCATCAAATCCACGACAACAGGCTTCAAAAATAGAGTATAAAGTATGTGAGTAGTAATAAAAAAAAAAAAACCTCATTTCCAAAATAAAAGGCCAGGTAACAGGGAGGCTCACACACACAGTACTCGTCACTTGTACCGAGGGTATGGCTGTGATAGAGTCACTCCCCCCCCCAGTTCTTCTCCTGACACTTTATATGCAGCGGGGGGGTGAGGAGGGTGTGTGGCGTGGACGAGGCAGATTGTGCTTGTGTGTCGTGAGGCCATGGTGTTAGCGGAGGAGGAGAGGGAGGCTGTCTCTTTGAGGATTCGGCCCACTTGCCTCGTCTCGCCTCGCCTGCCTGGCTCTTTGAAGCTGTTCGCTGACCGCACAGGGCAACATCACTGCAGGTGGGCGGGCGGGAGAACCAAGGGTGGGGGGGGGGGGGGGGGGGGGGGGGGTGTTACTGGGGTATGGAAAACTGTCATTTGTATACAGCTGTTTCTTTCATCTCGTCCAGCTCCCCTCCTCCGCCTCCCACTCGTCTATCTCTTCCTCTACCCTCTCCTCCTCCCTCCCTCTCCGGCTGTTGCCTGACTCCGTCTGCGAGACCCCTTCAAGCTCTTTCAAGAAGTAGTGCGCCGCAGCCGGGCACCCGGGCCGCAGCCAGGCGGGCTGGAGCAGGTTGCAGGAAGCGGAAATAATCATGAAAGGCAACAATACAATAGCTATCATTAAGATCAAACGGCAGAGTTTGTGTGAAGTTGGATCTATTTCCTTTCTCCCCTTGCGTCTTTTTCGGATTTCCAACCTCACAGTCTGTCTCTGTCGCGCTGGGAGCAGCGTCCGCTTCTTCTTCTAGCGTCATCTCTACAACAACAGAAGGAGTTGACACATCTGTCCAGTGTGCAGAGGAAACCAGTTTAGAACTGTTCTTTTCTTAATACACATTTAAATAAAGACTGTTTAACATCGTGGCTGAAGCCTGAATGTAGGAGTCTGTCCAGTTCCAACACTTAAAGCCATCCAGAAGGGAATTGTTGCTTTATTACAACTTTATTCTTCTTTAGTTTTATAATTTTGGCTCCGCCCACTGCTCTGCAGTACTAACTATCATCACAGGTCACAGAAATGTGTCGACTAAGCTCAGAGTGACCAACATTCTTGAGATCTCAAAGTGGTTTGGATCAGCGTGCTTCGGAAGTTTGGAAAGTTTGGAGTGTGATTGGGTTTTAAGCTTCATAACATGTTTAATATCAGAAGTAAGATTTTTTTGTTTTGTTTTTTAGAGTGTATTTATGACATTTTGGATGTAATGTCATAAAGGAGATGTGGGACATAGGGAAATGTTGGGTTAGGGTAAACAGGGTAAAAAAGAGTCTGGACATACTACTAAACACAGGCAAGGGTAGAAACCTCAGAGAACAATGTGGGAGTTTGTTTTATATTTGAAGACGTTACCATTCAATTGTTCTGAATCTAGCTGCACTGTTTACCCCCGAAACTCCAATACAAGGGTTTTGTGGAGCATAACACTTTCACATTTTGGTGAACTGTCCCTTTAAGGCTTACAGGGAAGTATATAGGTACTCACAACATCTGATTTCTTAATTTTACCTTTTAAGACCACAGTTCCTATCAGAACGCTGACTCATAACTATAAACCTGTATTAAACCTGTGGGTGTAATCATCAACACGCCAAGATCCTTGACAATAAAAAACTCTCCTTCATTCGCCTAAACAATCAGAAGTAAAGTGCGCTGTTTTCCGGTGCGTGAGCAGAGCGTGCTGTTGACAGTCTGAATCCAAACACAACACGCAGCTCCTGGATAATCGTCCACACACTGAAACACTTGACAGTCCCCTCTGTTCTCGCTGCAGTCGACACAAACCCACATATGCCTCCATGTGTCGCTACACCAATTAGCAGCAATTAACACCAGCCCATTGAGCACCTGAGTCTGGAGCTCCGGCATCTGGGCCGCGTCCTCAGAAGAGTGCTGGTGAATTATCAGAAGAAGAGCGGGAACGCAGCAGCCGTCCCCCCAGGGCCCCGTCCGTCCCCCGGAGGGTCTCAGCGTGTCTGTCCCTCTCTCAGCTGCCATCCATGTTTTCTTGTCTCATAAAAAAACGTCACGCAGGACTTATCAATCCAAATCATTCGGCGTGCCTCTCTTGTCATTTAAAGGCCGCGCGAGCATCAGTCAGGCGTCGACTCCCCCACATTGCTGTGCCCCAATAGCTCGGCACTCACAGCCAGCCGCTGCTGTTGTTGTTGTAAGTGATTGTTTGGTATTACGTTTCCCAGAGTGCACCATGGACGAGCTGAGAGAGCGCTCTTTGCAAACAGGCCGTGTGGCTGTTATTTCAGCAGAGACGCCCAGCTCAGGAGACACGGGGAGGGGGCGGGAGGGGGCATCGATCGGCTGTCGCTGAGCATGCAAAGCACCCGTCTGAAGGCGACACTGGAGAGACAGCGCACGGAGAGCAGAGAGCGGCCCGTACACAGCCAGAGCAAGGGAGGCGTGAGGATACTGACGTGTTCAACATGGTGGCTGTAGATGGAGGTTCTGGGGCTGCTCGTAGACTGAGTGTCAAAACTCTTTACAAACCAGAGCCAAACCATCCCCTTCAAATGGACATGATTCGCTATGTGTTATGGATCCTCTGGCTACATCACCTCAACCACAGCTCCTACCTGCAGACTGAGGTGTTCAGTACATCTACGAGGGTCGAGTGTGTGTGTGTGTGTTGTAGGAGGCAGCGTGCAGTGAGCTGCAGAAATGCAGACCCAGTGCTGTGCAGAGAACGTGTTTGTAGCTGTGGTGCATTAACCTAGGAGACGGCCTCAGCTGCTCTCCTGTGTCAGGAGAAAAATATAAGATAAGACAAGATAAAATACAGTTTGGTAGTTGGTGCCAGGATCCAATATTTAATCAGAAAGCGATGGAATATATATGACAGGTGAGACTTCTGCTTTGTCTCTCTCTGTGAATCCATATGCTGGAGCAATACGCTTCATGGCTAAAAGTTCAACCACTTCTCAGGCAGATATGTGATGTGCTCTCCCTGAATCTCTCAGAGGACAGTCGAATGTTTGAGTCACAGAATGGAGTACAGCTAATATCCAGGTTTTCAATAAAACAGCCTTCAGAGTACTTTCAGCCTAATTTACAAGTCTCACCCACATCGTCACGTCCTTCAGATCCAGGCTGAACTCATCAGCAGAGTGAGAACACCAGGAAGGTGTTAAATTACAACAACAAACCGGCTGGGACCGTCTTTCACACCTTGTCCCATCACACTAACAACCACTGAAATATACAAATGATCAGGGCCTGGCTCCATTTATGCCAATCACTGCCACACAATTATAAACATTGGCACAGAGTGTGGGCACAACATGGAGGTGCGGGGGGGGGGGGGGCCGGTGATGGAGGTGGGGGGGGGGGGGGGGTCCTGTGCGTTCAGTCGTCATGGTCTGTCAACACTGCTATAATAATCAGTCAGAGTTCTCGTACGGACACTGGGACAGTCAGAGGATCTGACTCAGGCCTGTGTTTGATCTTAACTTAGTTAAATTTTCATTTCTCTAATCCAGTTTATTATACTTTGTGTTTCAGCGCCCGACCAACAGGACTAGGAGCAGAAATGAAGCAGTAAAATTACTAATACAGTAAATTATAATGATAATAAAACCAACTTAAAAAATGAACATGCGATAAATATGCATATTTAGTAAATAATACTAATATTACTGTGATGTGTCACTACTTCACCACCTCCAGGATGGCGCAAACTTGTGCTCTCCGGCGTCACCCCAGGCCGAGGTGTCAGGTTCTCTCTCAGTCGACTCCTCTGACAACGCAAAGTTTAAAAGGCCGGTGGGGAAGATTTTTCCTGCCCTGCAGAAAACCACCTCAGTAAATCTGCCGCGGCGTGGCAGGGCTGTCGATCACCTCCGCTGATGGATGAGTCCTCGGCCACGTTCAAACAGCCCTGCCTCCTTAGTGGAGCAGGAAGTTTCCTGCAGCTGACAGGTCAGTAAAGGTCACTCATTATTTAACGTGCCTTAAATAATACACAAAACTAAACCGTGACCTCCACATGGCAGTGATGAAAAGCCTGATGGTCAAGCATTAAATCCACAAACCGATTGACTGGGCTTGAATTTTAAAATTCGGTGCGATCTAAAAGAATCTGCATTGACCGGTGTTTGGACTGGTTCCGTCTAAACTTCAGCACGTTTCCCCTTCGCCAAGGAAACATTAAAGTCTCCCGGGGGACGCGGTCGTGTGTGCCATGCTGTAAGAGGCCCCCACTGAGCTATAATCTGATCAGTGTTGTGAAAACAATTCTGATAATGCTGTGGAATTAGACTGACGAGGTCCCCCGTTGACTGTTACATTCAAAACCAATGGCACACGGGCCCGAGCTAATGACTCGGCTTTCTCCTCAGATTGGCTGTGAAAAAGGGCTTCAATGGTACTTAAGGGAGTCTTTAATACCGAATGCATTGTGAGCTAATTAGCTACAGTAAAATACTATACAGAGCACGCTGGCTCCGAGCGACCGTGAGCCTCCATCATGGGCCGAAACACAAACATTCAAACAGTTAAAGGATCATGTGAAATCATGTGAATGGATTCTGAACAATATATGAAATGTTGCTAGCGTATCCGGAGGACGTTTGTGTTCTCCACAGTTTGAGAATTCAGCATTTATCCATCTTTCCATAGATAAAACAATATATATATTACACTATACCAGAATGCTTTTATTGTCATCATACACATATTACAACGAAATTAAAAAGACAACTCTGATGGTGCGAAAAATAAAAAAAATACAAGAACAAAAAATATAAAAAAATATAAAAAAAAAATATTCACAGCAGCAGCCAGTGAGAATATAACATACAATATACAGTAGAGAGTGATGCTGTACAATATAATAGTATTGTATAAATAATATTGTCATTTATGGATGCTGCAGACACAGACACAGATCCTGTCTGTTCCTGTCATGGCGCCATTAAAACCTCTTGTTTTTAAAGAAGCGTCTGATTTTCGTCGCCAACGCATCGGCAATCACGCCGCCCGCTCAGCTGTAAACAAAGCTCTCCCGAAACTCACACAAGATTGTCTGTGTTTAAGAGTTAATGGCAGTAAATCACAGCATTCATCGGGCCGTCTCAATCACTCTCTTCACAGTGCATGAATAAAACATCACCGTCTCCTCCGTTCTTCTGCAAGAAAAACGAGAGGTCACGCTCTGATGTCAAAGGTCACAGGCCCACGGCTGCTCCCATTGGCCGGCTCCGGCTCCATGGGCAATCAGACGCGTGTGTGATCAATACCAGCTGCAAACAGCGCTGGTATCATGGCGGCAATTACAGGTTTGGAAATAGCCAGGCTCATATTCAACAAGCTTCCCAGGTGCTTTTGGCAGAGCAGCGCGAGCGGCGTGATTTGCCACAGCCGTAAATAATGACAGCTACACTGTAATTTTCATTACTGAAGGGCCCGGCTCTGCGTAACACCGCCATGTCCGTCCAGCAATCTGGATCCAGGGTTTAGCCAGATCCTCCCTGAGTGTGTGTGGATCAATAGAGAGTGTGATAAATCGTTCTATAACTGTAGGCTCGTGTTCATAACTCCATGTCGAGGCCCCTACAGTGAATCATGATGCAGTGATCACACACAGACGCATCAGACGTGACGGACTGAGATAAACTGTAGCTCAGCTGAGATGTGTGACATCAGTCAGTGTTGTTTTGTCATGTAAACGATCCCGTGCAGGAAACAGGATTCAAGGCTTTCAAGGAATTCACTGATGCCATTTAACTTCCTGTTTTGGGTCTAACACCAGGAAACACCAGGCTTTGTTTGAACCCATGAAATTGTTTAAAATCCAGCGTTATTAATTTCTCTGTGGTCAAAATAAATTCACTAAGGTCCTCTGATCAACAAATATTCCTGATTTTTTTCCTCTCATCTTTTTCCTAACATTAGAACAGGGGGCTGAGTGGAGTGTTGTTGATCTGTGCATGAACGTATGTACGTATTTGGACTCATTTGTACAGAATAAACATGGGGGGAGGGAGCGAACGAGTGACTCAACTCTTAATCCACTTTCCTCTGCATGGAGGAGGCAGCCAGGATCTCCGACTGTAAAACACTAAATAAATAACTGTGAGGCTTACGTGTGTTTAACAGGATTTCAGTTTCCTCGGACGGACACGCCGCCGCCTCGTGACGCTGCTCCAACACAGACATCGTTCATGAAGACGGGACAAAATGCACACAGTCAATAAAAGCATGTTCAGTTTTGCCAAACAGTTTTTTTTTTTTTTTTGTGGAAAATATCAGCGGTAGTATTAGTACACTACGCAGCTGCAAGTATTTACTGTAACATGAGATAATCCAGGTTTAGGTTCAAAGCTTGTAAACTCCGTCTTGAGTTTGGAATGATGTGAGGGCGGGAGGCGTCCTGCTCCACCCGTGACGTCAGCCGGGGGACGACTGCACACACTGTGACGACTGAGCGGTGACAATCCCAGTGAGAGCGTTACACACACACACACACACACACACACTCGTACCACGCTCTCGACATGGCCCCCGCAGCTTCCTCCCAGGAAAGAAGAGAACACGGATTCACGGCCTGAGCGGTTCCCAAAGATCACAGCGTTTGAATATTACCAGTTGAAGGCACCTTTCTCGTCGCGCTGAAGAGATTAAAAATGGCGAAAATGTGTAAACGTCTTTAAGAAGCTGAAGCTCAGCGATAAAACATGATGCGTGCCTCTGAGGTTGAGAAGAAGGCGGGCGAGGCGGGTGCGAGGAAACACATGGACGATGGCGAATGTGGTCTCAACAGGATGTTCTGGGCTGGGTTATACCTTCACTTTGACTGCTGGCCTTTTTCTGGCTGCTGGTAAGCCTTCAATTAAATGACGGCTACCTTTTTCAAGTCACTAATCCTCTTACAGTTTGGAACCCTAGCCTTTGCCATGCGGAAAATACACACACGCAGGATGTGTGTGTGTGTGTGGGAAAAGTGAGCCTCGCCCTCTCTGCCTGTCTCGTAGTTCTCCTGCCTGGTGAAACCTTCTTAAGTTGACAAAAGCTTCTGTTCTTGTCACAAACTGAGCCTGAAGTCTGCGTGGAGAATGTCTGTTTTAAAACTGCAGATGTCTTGGAGCAAAACCTGTTTGGGGAGGAAGAAACTGAAAGAAATGAAATGATTCTGATTATTATACATGTGCAAAGGACAAACGAGCTGCGTTCTCCAGGGACGCACAGAATCATTGTGGTCCAGAGGACAGAGTGTCCACACCTTCATGGTAGAGGCTGTAAAGTGCTGAAAAAGCCATTCCAATGAGAGCACTGCTTGTTTAAACAAAATGCTTTTAGTGAGGAAGGGGAGGAGGAGGTGCTGCTAATAAAAAACAACCCTAAAGATGCTTTGTGTAATCTTCAGCTTTCAACCTGGACCTGGACCACAATCCACAACCATGAGTCGCAACTGAACTCCGCCGTCCATTTCCACATCACAACAGTTTCCATTGAGCAAAGGAAAGTCAAAATGAAATGGCAGATTTAAATGTTTCATGAAAACAGCTCATGTTCACGTCATCTGATCGAAGAGGAGTGGCTCTAAACTCATTAGCTGATGGGACGGTGATCACGTCCAGAATCCTGCCATGAAAAAAAAGAAGTGAGTTCACCAAGAGAGGACGAGTGAAGAGAGGAAAATCACTCAAACTCAAAGTCACCTAATTCAGAGCCTCCATGTCCTCATTACTCATTTCCATATTATCATTTAATGTTTCTACATGTTACTCCCTTTATTTTTGCTACATTAAAAAGCGTCACTGCCTTCCTTCCTCACAGTTCATCACAGCACCATTTGCAGGACGTGTTTGAGTCCAAATTGTGATTCGAGACGGGGAGGAAATTGGACTGTGTCTCCTTGGAAATACTACAAAAATAAAAAAGGAAATGGACTTTCCAAAGAGGATTTTTAGTTTCTACTTCAAGGTGCCAAAATTACTAAAAAGCAGGAAGTGGATAATCTTGTGTAATTTTAAAAGTGGCTCAGAGAAGGTGTAGAGGAGTAGCTCTGAACTCTGGGTTGAGGTTTGATGGGAATGTTTCAGACCGTGATGACAATGAAGATTTTCATGATTCTTTCAGTAAGACACGTCTCGGTCTGAGGAGCAGGTGGACTCAAAAAGACAGGACAAGAAAGGTGTCCTTTAATTTCAGGAAGGTCTCTTTAAAGTGAACAAACAGAATCCAAACGGCAGTTCACTCAAAACTGCTCCCAGCAAAACCAAGACAGACACCAGAGAGCTTACGTGAGGGACGGAGGGAGGAGAGACAACAAGGAGGTGATGAGACACGTGAGCAACAACTCGTCCAGACAGAGACGTCATACAAACTGAAGTGTGACGAGCTACACTCATGTGGGGACAAACAGATGAGACTAACGAAGGCAGGAAGTCGAGGTGGAAGACACAAGGGGCAGAAACTACAAAATAAAACAGGAAGTGGGACCAAGGGATAATAGGTCGACACTGAATGAAGAAGGTGTCCACAGGGGACAGATTATTGTTGATCAGGATGTCTCAGGCCTGTCTGTCCTGCTATAATTATCATCAGTGGGTATTGATTGTCCACTGTTGGGTGAGTCAGGGAAGAGGAGGGCACAGTCATGGACAATTAACGCCCCCCCTCCCCTCTGTCTCCGTCTCCATCAGACAATTAAAATCTATTGTAAATGGTTTATTGACACGGTAAATATGAATCTGCATCTGCAGCACACACACACACACACACACACACACAATGCAGAGGATTGTTTGGATGCAGAAAATGTAATCAGTTCTAAATAAACATATTGTAAACGGTGATATTTTTTTTCTACAGGCACCAGGAGGACAGGGAGAACAAACAATGAAACACACACATGCAAACACGACACAGGAAAACAAACTCTCTCTCTCTCTCCTGCAGGAGGAGGAGGAGGAACTGCGTGGCTTCTGTTTCTGCTCCTGCTGAACCACACGGTTAGAAATAACTTTATTTAACACCCAAAGAATTTAAAGCATGGTGGGTATCACCACGAGCACTTACTGACACAGGTTCAGACTTAATCTGTCATTCTTTGTCCCTCTTTGTCCAACCTCCATTGTTCTATCATCTCTTGATTCTCTCTCTCTCTCTCTCTCTCTCTCACTCTCTGTTCCTCCCCTTCTCTCATACGTTTGTCACATCCTAATGTTCAACTCAACGCTTCGAACGCAGGACGAAGACATCGGGCCTCTGCAGCGTCCTCACCTGAACGCTCTGGAGATTTCTGTGTTGTGAACATGTCTGAGCAGAGAATCTCCTGCTGTGCATGTTTGAGAGGAAGTTTTAGTCTAAATGAGCCAGCCATTGGAACAGTTCTCTTTTAAACACCCTGTATTTTTGGATTTTTTTTTTTTATGTGATACGTGTCCAAAGAATCCTCTGATCCAAACATTACCCTTGTTAAGAGAATACTAATGAAAATGAGTTTTCTGTATTGACCAATCAAAGCAAAAGCAAAAAATGTATAATGATCTGTCAATATCTGTGTGAGCCTCTCAGAACAGCAGGCCCGGCTGGAACACAGTGATTTACTGTCCAATTTCCAACGGCCCCTGTATCCGCTTCAATCAAATCTCCAATATTAACACCAGGCAATAATTTCTTCTGCTTTATTACAAATGTGGCCCTCCTATTCGATAAATCAGCTGCCAGAAGCCGGTGTAATTCACAGTGGAAATCAGGCATATCTTATACTGGCTGAGTCACAGTCAAAATGAACCATTATTCCAGCTTTATGCTGCTCTGTGCCAAAGAGAGGGGGCCGGGGAGAGGCGCCGGAGCCGGGCTTCTTTCCGCAGCGTCGCTGCATTTTTCTCCTCGGAGTGAAAACTTTGCTCAAAGCTTTTGACACAGTTCACACAGGCAGCAGATTGTTCATAAAACAGGGCAGCCACGGCCATTAGAAGAATAGAAACGTGGCCGTGGGGCAGGGTTTTAGTGGGACACTTGTGGACTAAAACACACCTTCAGACGAACATAAAGGAAGTCACAGTTATGGCTTTTTTTTAATGGAGAAAACATAATGAAGACTTTGTTCATGGCTGTGAGCATGGTGTAAAATTAACAGCAAATGTCTGTGAAATCTGTCTCTAGTGGATCAATCAACGGGTCACCCGGCTCCCAGCGTCACAGGGGGTGTTTGCACAGCCCACTGACTCAATGTCTCCGCTAATTGTCTCAGAGCACAACAACGGACCTGTGACTGAGGGGATTCTGGGCTAAGTGTTGGTTTCACAGATTCCACGTTGCTCACTTTTTCACCGTTTGCTTCGAATCCATCAACAACGGTTTCATTCATTAGTCCTGAAAGCAAATGTGGTTTAGTTAACAGCCGAATTGAGTTCATTAAATGTAATGAGGCTGAAAAGTAATGATGCAGTTGAGCATTCCCAGTGTCTTCGTAATAAGTTGTGTGCTCCAGAGTTTACCAGCAGGATGTTTACCAGCCGAGGAGGAGTCAGGGAAGCTGCAGGGTCTGGTGACTGATGGACGCTCACTTTCTCTGACCGGATGAAAACCAAACGCGACTCATGGTTCCTTCCCGTCCCTCTGCATCACCAAGTCCTTCAGTTCTTTCTACTGATGGTAAAATCCATTCTTCTCTGACCGGTGAAATGCATTGCTCCACAGACGATATGCAGGTTTACATATGAAATCAAACAAAGCTAATTTAGTAGGACCAATCGGTTTATCATATAAAACTACAGGTTCTGGTACTTGGCTCGTAAAGCGTTTCTGGAGGGCATCGTCTTTTCCTGGCAGTATTTTTAAAATCAGAGTTCGTCCTTTGAGTCTCATTGAAACTTATTTTACGGCGCTCCTTTATTCCTATTGTTTCCGGCCGCGGTGATGCTGCATGTCTGTACAGTGCTGCCGTGTTTACTTGAAGTATTCCGAAGGTTGACTCCTTGCTGATGTCACCTTGACTTCACTTTTCAAGATTCTCTTTGATGATTGGAGTCAGATCTACAACGCTACGGCTAAGATCAAAGGATCGTCGTCCCGTCAGCCGCTGAAGTATTCCAGAAAGTAATGACATCATCAGAAGGAGCCCGCTCACACCCTGTTCCAGAGACTTGATCAACAGTTGTATCGCTGTGTCTCGGTCCAGTTACTGATGGCTCTCTTTCAAACGCAGCCTATCTCATTACAGTAATGAACTTTATAATTACCTCCACCCCCTCAGAGAAGAATGAAGGCCATTAAGACACTGGGATTGGCTTTTATATCATTTACTTAGCCCAGGACACTAACCAGCAGCCATTTTCCATCTCAATAAACTCCCACATCCTTCAAGCCGTTGACAACTCTTCTTTTCTTCCCTCAGACTGACGGCACTTCAAAACTTTCAGCGCTGAGTGAAATGACACAGAGCTGCGACTGAGACTCACGATGTCCACTGCCACGAGGACACTCATGTCCCCCGGTGCTAACTTTGATCAGATTGATCGTGTCCCCTGATCCAAACATCTACTGGTCCAATGTTTTAGTTCAGCCTTCAGCACTCAACATGGCAATGAAGCTGCATAGACAATGACTGGAAATTGACTGGACACCGTACTTTCCACTGAGCAGTGTCACTTTCTCATGACAAAGAAATCACTAAACTAATCATCACTTCTACAGCCAACAAGTAGCACAAGCAACACTTCATATATCTGTCAGCAATTAGCCTCCATGCTGTTAGAGTCATCAGAAGCAAATAACAATTCCTCTTTGATATTATTTGAATCATTGTATAATTGAACTGACGATATATTGGCCCTCGCTTCAAATAGAAGCTGGCATTCAACAGCCAAACATGGTGTCAAGAAACATGAGAATTACAAACGAACTACCTGCTGATTTATGATCCAACCTGTGTGGAATCACATGCAAAGAGGAAGGACATCCAGATGGAGGGCGGCTGTTTCAGCTCTTACAGTGGTGTGTAGCATCCACACAAAGACTCAGACCTCCAACACAACAAGTTGCACGAATGCTGTGTTACTAAACCCCCCCCTCCAGCAGTCATGACAAAGAAACCCCAAAAAGCTGAATTTCAATCTGCATCCACTTGTTCTTGGCCGTGTGCTTTACACATACAGTAGAGCCCATTCATACACACATTGTGTCGGCCTGGGATTAATTAACACTTAGAATGTAGAGGGGAACCAGGCGAGTCGGGCTCCTACTAAAATAGGGGAACATTTTGGCGTGCACTGCTGGACAAAGAGTTTACCTCCGAGGTGTGTGTGAGTGTCTCAGTGTGTGTGTGTGTGTGTGTGTGAGACAGAGAGGAGTGAGGGAGGGAGAACAGGAGACACTGTATACTATCATGCCGAAACATATGGACGGACAGCTCCTTTGTCGCGACTGTGAGGGCACGTTGGACATAGTTTCACAAAGAGGGGCAAACAAACACAAAGGGCCCATCCTGCTCCCTGACTGCCAACCTGTCAGTGGGACGAGGCAGCGCATGTGTCCGGGGTTCAGTCAGTGACCGGGGAAATGCAGATCTTATAGCCTCAGGAGCACAATAGAATGGAAACGTGCCCAGGGTACCTCTGCTATACGGTTCAACATGGAAACGATAATATATCATTTACCATACTGAACTGACATTGTTGTATTTGTGTGTGTGTTTTTTTTTTGTAACATAGTTGTAACATTAGTTGTGAGCGTACGAAGCGTATACGAAAAAACATGAAGCGATTATTTCCATCTCTAACTTCTGTCCTTTGTTGTACTCGTCTGATTCAGTAGCATCACACTGATGGAGTGAGTGAGGGAACATCTGCAGTACCTCAGCAGCACCTATGGGTGTCCTTCTTTTTCTTCACAAGTCTCAAGCTGCAGCTGAGAGGAAGGAACCAGTGTGTGTGAGGCACCTGTGAGGCACACATTGAATTTAAATATTTTATTAATACACAAAAGTGCAATTAATTACAAAAAAACAGAGAGAAGTAGAGACATTAAACATTTCTGTGATTACTCATTGTGTAATTAGTCAGAAACACACAGAGACACATCGTTTTAGTGGAGTCAGACATGTAGGCACAAATCTAAATATCAAGTCTAGTTTTTGTATTTGCTTAAATGAGCCAAATATTGCTTTAAATCCGCACCTCTAATTTTTGGTTCTAATGGTCCATTTACTCTGATGAGCTTTTATTGCTTTTTCTTCTTCTCTTTATAATCGCACTTTTTCACAAGGTGCTCGACAACAATGATAAAATAAAATATGGAATTCACAGAACGGGGCGCATCCTGTCTTACAATAACAATAATAAAAATTATATCAATAGTATACAGGTATGGGGGAAACAAACAACTTCTGGCCTGATGAACTCCTCGAGCTTCCTCCACTGAGGATCATTCGTTGGGCAGTAATTTATTTTTAATGATGCTGATGATTTTGTTATACATTTCAAGAAAGTGAAAAAGTTCAAAAAGCTTCAAATTGAATCACAGTTTTCAATCTCACATTTTCCCATGAAATATTTTAAATTAAATATTTTTAACTGTTCCACATATTATTTTCTATGAGTTTATCTCATTATAGTCCTACCTACTTCATAATATTTAAATATTACTTAGGATGTCTTGTTGTGTTTATTACCAGTGTTGCTCATAAAGATGTTGAATGTTGGTGGACTGTGAGACGAGGAGAAAAGTGCTGATGCCGGCTTGTTTTTACCTTTGCTATATTTCTGTCTTGTATCTTTAATCTCAGCTCTCCTCGTCCTGATGGTCTCCAGACTCCTTCTGCGAGGAGCTGCAGTGGCTTTAAACTGCACATAAACAATGACATATTATAGAGCTGCGTGTTGGTGTGTGGGGCCAATCTTCGGCACCTTTTGTTCAAATCTAGCCGCTGAAGCAAAGGCTCCTCTCATTTCCTTGGAAATTGCCCGTTTCTGTGCTCAAAGTGTGTTTGACAGTCTGCGTGTATCACTGGAATTTGTGGCGGCAGACGTGAGCTGAGTGTTGATTGGGGGTTAAAAGACAGGCTACGGTCAGTCGCTGAATTTCTTTTTGGACTCGCAGTCACATCAAGTGTCACATCAATACCCTGCAGACACGCACACACTTGGTTGGGTCATATTTACTCTAATGAATTCTGTATGGATGATTGTGACCCAGAGGGGAGGAATGTAAGATTGAGCGTGGTGGTGCTTTATGGCCGTCATTAACTTTAACCCCGGTAACACTGGAGCTGGAGGAGCGTGGGGCTCATCCTGATCATTTTAATGAATCCAAGCACTCAGGGATACTGACGGACGCCGGTCCACCACTATGGTAAAACATCGGTTGATGATGCTACTGACGAATACCTCCTCATCATGATAAGTTGAGATAAGATAATTTGTTATTCGCCCAACAATGTGGGTATTTGCAAAGGCTAAACAACTGACATGAGGAAACTCTGATTATTTTGTTGTTGCTGGTTCGGCGGCTGGCATCCAGCTCTCACCCCCTGCCAGCTTGAGCTGAGCTAAAACTGGGTAACCAGGGGAGCTGGATGCAATGAGGGAACCAAACTAAATTTTTAGATTGTGTCTCCCTGATGGCATCGAGGGCAACATGAGATCAGGAGACGAGCTTGAGGAATCAGTTTGATGTTTCAGAGAGACACGGCTACAGGAAGACCTTCAAGACCCCGTCCTTGCCACCGACAGCTCTCAGATGGATGCATCCACATCCATGCTGCATACACAGGGAAAGAGTTCTCACAGAACTTGCAAAAAAAAAACAAAAAAAAAAAAAAAACAAAGCACCTTGAAAGTGTTGAAAGTGTATTTGAATATCAGAATCACTGGAGTTCAAACCAGAGCTACACAGGACAAGAGGAGACTTCTTCAATCCTGAGCCCCCTGCTAACAGCAAAGTGATTCTACCAAGCCTGAAGAAATGCCTAAACATCTCTGAGTCCACCACTGGGTCAGCTTCTTTGTAGAGAGCGAGGGAGCGAGAAGGGGGAAGATAGTGTCTGAAAACATGGAGAGAAATAAGTTTGCTCTGTGTTTCTTCTTTGTTCTGGGGATCGGGTTCTGTAAAGACAACAAAGAATATCTGGAGTCTGAGGAGTGAAAATCACAGTCATCAGCATCACCTGCCATCAGCTCCTGTATCGTTTCACATCATCATTGCATCAAGAACTTGGAATCACATTGTGATCCCGCGCACACTGGCTTGGAGGAGTTAACGCCCTGTAACCTGGCCACAGAAGAAGGAGGTGGAGGAGGCCGACACAAAGCGCATAGCTGCAGGAGAGGCTTACGATGCTTCAGACAGCCATGTCAGAATGCTCTGCAATCTCTGCTGCTGCCTTTATCTGTCTCATGCCTCCTCCTCCTCTCCTTCTCTGCATGCTGGTCCTCCTCTTTCCTCACCCCCTCTCCCCTGTCAACTCTCTTTGTCTTCTCCCTTTCTCCTTCAATGTCTTTTTTTCATGCAAGCACAGGACTATGAAGACAGCAGCATCACCAGCATATTGGTACTCGTCTGTGTCCTCCTATCTGCGTCTCCCTCTGTCACACACACACACACACACACACACGGGTATGCATGCATACACAAAACACCTCAGCATGGAAATTGGAATAATGATAATGTATCCCTCAGTCTGCATCAAAGTATTGCCACTTCAAAAAAATGCCGGCAGGCATGAAATGCAAACGTGAAGCAGATGAATTGAGAAGGAGGAGAGAGAAAGTGCATGTTTGTGTGTGTGCGTGCATGAGTGTGTGTGATGTGTATTGTCAGTCAGGATTGATAGTGATGTGTTTGTCAGGACATGCCTATATTTGTGTTTGTCACTGTGTGTGTGTGTGTGTGAATAATATATTTCAGCTTTTGTTTTACAGTGTATGTGTGTGTGTATTATAAGTGTGACCAACCAAATCATGGTCTCCTCTCACAGCCACTGATGAAGGACCATCACCACCATCACCAGTGTTTCTCAAATAGTAAATAATTTTGTATTTGGCTGAAGCTAAATCGGAATTCTGGGCTCCTGTAAATGCAGCAGAAGAATGTATCCCAGACTTCGCTGTGTTCCAGGAAGTGACTGAGACTTTCCCAACGCGTACAACAGCAGCTCTGTTGGACCATTTTCATTTGACCACGAGTCAACACGTTGATGCAAACAGCTATCAAAGAAGAGTCAGGCCTCCCTGTTATTCCACCAGCACACACACACACACACTCTGTGTTTTTGGGTGCAACAGGACAGTTAGCACCATATGGCGGCCCAAGTAATTAGTGTCTAATGGACGTGATGTTTTGACTGCAGTTGCTCAGGTTAGCAGCGCTGCTAGCTAGTTACCCCCTGCAGGGCAGCAGGTGAGTCAGCCGGCAGGGTGCCATCTGCACAGGTGGAGGCACACACACACACACACACACACACACACACACAAAGAGCAAATCATTTGGTACTGAGATGGATCTGTCGCTCAGTCAGAGGCTAACGCTGCTGTGTGTCAATGCTAAGAGAGGAAAAGGCACACACACATGAAACTCACCTGCAGTTGACTCCGGCTGGCTGGGAGGTAAGAAGGAGCTCATTCTACCTGGGTTCTATAAACTGAAATTCTGCCTCATTTGTCCAGCAGAGGCATTTGTGCAGCAGCGCTAACAACAGCGACATCTTGTCAGGAAGTGATGTAAGTGATGAGGAGGAGCTCTTACGTCGGACTCTCCTGACTTCCTGCAGACTTTAATCTTTCAGACGTGCGACATGTCTTCATCTTACAGTTGAGAAAGACCGAGGCTTTGAGACCAAACACAGAAACTATGGGCATACTACAGTAATATTAAAACTGGAATCCAGGTTGTTTGTTTGAACAAAACAAAATAAACCTGAGGGTAAAAATACAGCGTGCACATTTCCCTCGTCCAGGGTTTCACCCGGCCTGGTAACAACAACGCAGTAAATAACTTTATTATCGTATGTTAAGTGTCTCACTGTATGTTGTGATTTGGTGCTAAACAAATAAAATGACTTTTGACTTCTCAGGAGTGACGCTCCCCTCACACACACACACGTGCGCTTTAATCACAGTCACAACCAGTGTTGGTACGTTGGACATTTATACCCGGCTCTGTGCTGTTAACACATGCACGGCCCCTCGGCCTTTACACAGCGTTACATCGGCAGCAGCAGAGTGCAGTGGTGGAACGGCTCAGTACGTAAATCCTGAGGTGTGTGTGTGCAGGAGATGGACTGGTCCTGATAGTGTCGTAAGTGCTATACAGTTAAACAATAGTGCGTGGTGAGGAAGCGCCCGTGCTGAGGGTGTCATATATTACAAGAAAGGCAGCCTCCAAACAAATTATGGCCGTGTCTTTGTGTTGTTCTTAGCCCTCCATCTCTCCCTCTCTCTCTCTCTTTCCCAGTGTTATATATTTTCACACCTCAGTGAGTCCATCGCACACACACACACACACACACACACTCTCTCTCTCTCTCTCTCTCTCTCTCTTTCTGCTTGTCTGTCTCCTGTGCCCTCCTCCTTCTCCTCCTCCTCTCTGTCGTTCCTTCTCTTCCTCCTCTACTGCATTTTCCTTCTTATTTCTCTTTCTCATTTCATATCACCCTTCCTCCCTCCCCCCTCTCCCTCTCTCACTCTCTCCTCCCTCCCTCCCCCTCCTCTCTTGGGTCATGTTGCAGCAGCTCCAGCAGAAATAATAGGAGCAAAGGCGTGAGGTTGTTATTTGCATAGAAATAGCATGACGCCCCAGGCAGCTTCAGGAGAAGGACACAGAGATCATTTGTCTCAAAAATTTTAATGAAAACTTTTGCTGAGACAGAGATTTCTTTCCCACTATACCCCCCCCCCCCCCCCCCCCCCCCCCCCCCCCCCCCCCCCCCCCCCCCCCCCCCCCCCCCCCCCCCCCCCCCTCCTCTCCCAATCTTCATCCTTCCCCTGCACCTTCCATACTGTCCGATCCTGGCACTCCCTCCTCTTCCTCGCCTCGTTCTGTGGTAGCACAGTGTGATGTGAAAGTAGATGACACATCAGTATTGTGCTGCTGTGCACCAACACTATCTGAGTGTCTCGCTGGTGGTTTGTCAAGCAGTGCACGATACGCCGAGACCCCGACGTGCGGCCGTGCTCCGAGGAGGGTGTGAGCTTCGATACAGGCTGCTAACAGTTCTGGTAAAGTGGCAGAAACACACAAGCAATGGAGAGTTTTCAAAATGCCATTTAGTTAAAAACAAAATGAATATTACTTTATATAATATTCATGTCTATGTATAGTTTGGTATTTATTATGTATATTTTGGTCATAATGAAATAGTTCAAATGTTGCCTGATGATGACATGAACAGCGATGACTGACAAGGGGCTTCATTTACTCACAATCAATCCCTGATGCAAACAAACAGCTGGATTTCGTAGCTAACCACATTCACGTTTTTATTAAAATACTTCATTAAACCATTTTCAGTCAAATAAACCCATTCAGATGCAACTATTCGTTCGTGCAGATCAATACAGTGTAATTTGATCCGAAGGATACGCAGCGTGCTGGCGCTGCTGCAGGATGAAAGATCTTGTGTTCGTCATCGATCACACCGTGGAGAGCTGATTTTGTTTCAAATGGACCAAAGATTTTGTCTCCAGAGAGGTTTTTAATATTTTTATCTGAACGTGAGTAAATAGTCAATAACTGACCGAGCAGCACGCAAACGCTGGGCGAGTTCATTAGGATCTGTTAATGAAGGCGTGATGAGATCTGAAACGCATCTCAGAAGAAAAAAAGGGTCAGTGTGTGATCGCCTGAGGACAGGGACAGAGGGACATTTGGGGCATCCACAGTTTCAACAGTATAGAAATTAAAACTGTCCTGGCTGAGCGTAGAGAGTGTCCACGACTCTGTATTTACACATCACCCCCCCGCCCCCCTCCGCCGTGCCCTTGGTAAGGCCGTGACAGCTCTGCTGCTGAGCCATGGGGCTCGACCCAGGCAGGGAGGCTCGCCGTTGGCCCGGTGCTGGGTGTGTGACTGGCCACTCTGCTGATGTGCTCAGACAGGTCGGGTGATTCGATGCCAGGCTGCGTGCCAACAAGAGGTTACAGCGATATACACAGAACCGCTAACATCCCAGCATGTGTAGATACTGGCCAGGCATTTTTAAAAAGTTCCTCATTCTTTTTATGATGGAGAATGTCCCAAGCAGAATTCTTAGTTGGTGCCTCCAATGTCCAGAGGGACAGGACGAAGCTGGGGCTATAGAGAAGCTCTCTCTGTAAAATCTGCTGAAGAGCTCTGAAAGGGAAGGAATGTTAATTGTCTGCGTTCACACTGAAGGCAAGAACCAGATGTTATGGCTGTTGCTGATGTTCGTTCAGTGTAAAAGAGGCTTAACTGGAATAGGTGCACTGTTGAGCTATAAACACGCACAGACGTCAGAGTGGAATTGAGTGTTTCCTGTTGTATTAAAGTTTAATTTAAGAGGTGTCTGACATTTAAAACAGTTTCAGCTTTAGCCTCCCTTCCTGTCTTTCTTCTCTCCTGCTCGTTGGCAGTTGGTGTATCTCTGATCCACTTCCCTCATCTCCCAGCAAACACACACACTCACATACTCACGGCGGCGATGCTGTCAGACACCTCCGCCTCCTGCGGCACGTGTGAAGGGTGCACCCCCTGCGCAGCTGCCGCCAGGCAGGAGGGTGGGTGGGTGATGCCCGGTGACCTCCACCTCCATTACCCCACCCATACAACACACCCGACTCCGCCCTCTTGACCGACACCTCACCGGGGCGCCGTGCCGCAGAGTGCTTCAGGGCGCCGCGGGGTGCTGCTGCTGATGGTGCTCCGCATCCTGCACCTGGGAGGAGAACAGCGGCCATCATGACACATCACAGTCGTCCTGATCTGGTGATCTGATTGTATTATACAGCTGCTTTCAAACAGGGGGAGTAACCAGACCTCCCAGTATGAGAGTGGGGGAGGAAGTCTGCAGTAATCCTTGTAAACACAAGCTGGCCTCCCTCCTCTGCTCCGGAATATTAATCGAGTTTCTGACAGGGAGAGGAAGTGTGTGTGTGTGCGTGTGTGTGCAGAGTAACAGAGTTTGCATGCTTGTTGATGTGTGTGCATGTGTGTGAAGGTGGGGATCATAGCGGCACGGCCAAGTCCTCTGCTGCTATCTCGCCTAAGAATCTGCAAGCACGAATCTGTGTGTGTGTGTGTGTGTGCCGCATGTCCACCAATCCAAGGTGACCGTGTTGGCGGACGCCTAGGGGCCCCCAGGGCGCCAGTGACAGCTTTTGGTGCGAGTCAGAGATTTGTAGCTCCACCTCCTCGTCCTCCCCCCCTCCCACCACCAGTATGCACAGCCCACCAGGGCCATAAACCACCCCCCCCCACCCCACCCCCCACCTCCACCCCCTCCAGGAGTGATGGCTAAAGAGGTTAAAACAAAAGAGGTGAGAGATGAGAGGCAGGTTGGGTACAAAAACGCTCCCCCCATTTAGGACGGAGAGCCTGATGGATGGGGACGGGAGAGTCTGACCTTGAAGGTCAAAGGTCAAGGGTTGAAACTGGGGAAAAGCAAATGAGTTCAGTGGCCTTAACACTGTTTTTATGGTGCTAATGATTCCTCTCAACACACACAGACACACACACACACACTGGTGTACTGATGTGCACAACGCTCATCTGTCTTTACTAAAAGCTCTAAACCTCTTTAATATTCACCATATTTATTATCATCACCTGACATCAGTTGCTACCCCGAACTCCCTGAAATTCTCCTCTATCTTTATTTGAAGTAACAGCCACATCAATTTCAAACCACAGCTCCCAGTAAAATTCCAATTAACACACAAATGTGTCTCTCTGTTTTAATGTGCTCATTTCTGTCCAGTCGTGTTCTGATGGTCTTGTTTCCCACTGTGACGCCGTGTGAAGGCTGAGTCTGAGCAGTATGCATCACAGCTCATGCGGCGCTGCACGCACAACGCGCGCGCGTGTGTGCGTGCATGTTTTAGCACCTTCAAATGTTGATTTTATGTGGCTTGGTGGAAAAGGACACATGTCCATGTGAATGTCTGATGACAGAAATGAGTAATACAACCTCTGAAAGTGATGGAACAACAGACTGTAATATTTTCACATTATAGGTCTGTGAGCAGAATAAGGAGGAGCTCGGTTGACAGATTAAAACATGTTTCTGCTCGTGTGTAAAATCTCAGTGTGAAATGAGCTCGATTGTCTTAATGCAGGTTCTGCTCAGGCTGTGTTTGCTGCAGCTAAACTGGTGTGAGTCCTTCAGGTTCCTCTGTTCCTCTGTCTGTGTGTGATTGTGTGAACTGCTGATCTCCTCAGCTTCACACTTGGCCTGAGTCATGTAAAACCGCCTGGCAAAGTGCAAAAGATAAACTTTTCTAACTCCACTCTGCACCATCGACTGCTGGGTAAAAGCTCTGCACCCAAACAGTAAAGAGCGACAGTACATTTCTGATCTGTTTGAGGAGGACTACGAGGAATGATTCAGGAAATAGCCTGTTCCAAACCGGCAGGAGAGAGCTTTACTAATAAATTAAGTTATTACAAAGAAAGAAAGTGATATTCATAAATGTACTCATATTTGATATGTTTATATTCACATGTGTGCAAATATTGAAAAATAAAAAATAAAATACTTTTGTGAGTGATCTGAGTGTGCTTTACACATTAGCATGAGTAATGTACTTCCTCCTTTGTGTGTGTGTGTGTGTGTTTGTGTGTGTGTGGTGTGGGGGTGTCAGCACTCTGGGTCTGCCCTGCATGGGGGGGCGCAGGGTTGTGCCAGGGAACAGATGGTGGTGGCTGGGCAGGAGGGCAGCAGGGCACAGAGGCAGCGGGCGCAGCAGGAGCTCCGCCCATCTCGCGGCCTTGGCGAGGTGAGAACAAGCAAAATCCTGATGCAGGCTTTTTCTTCTTCACTGGAACCAGCGCTGCATTTTTCTTCTGGTGGGGAAAGTTGCACCGGCAGCACAAAGCCAGTGGAACATGGACGCTCGCCGTTCGGACCGAGCTTCACTCAAGTTGACCAGAAGCATTGTGTCACCACGTGGACACGCGATACTTGCATGTTGTGAAATACATAAACATGAAGTATTCCTACACCTGAGGAGACAAAGGAAAGGAAAGCTCTCTGTCACCCTCCTTTTAAACCTGAGGACCAATCAGCGAACAGCTCTCACCTGAGTTGGTCCCGCCCCCTCACCTCCACAACTACACACACATCACGCATGTTTGTTTCAATACGCCTCCTCACTGGTACTTTAGTCGATCTCCTGTGAATGTGCGGACATTTCCCAAAGGGACGGTTTTAAACACGTCATCTTTCCCTCCATCCAAACAAACACCTCCAGAATTCAGAGTCCATGGAGGTTAGGAGTGATAAAATCCTTCAGACGTGTCATCGCGTGTCGTTCTTCTGATGTAAGGTGAATACAACACACTGCAGTGAAACAAGACGACACATTTTGTCACCGTGCCTGTCGATAGTCTGGAGGGACAGCACATCACCTCGGGACCTCCCTGGGGGGGTTTATACACACACACACACACGCACCCTCCTCTCTCCCTCGCTGACACACACACTGATGAAATGTTCTTTAATACCCAATCGACAGTATTGACATCCCCTCGGGTAGCAGGGTCCTCCTCAGGGGCGTGTGCTATTGATTTTGTGGGACTGTGTGGGTCCATGGTCCCCTGGTGACATGTCCCCAGTCCCGCTGCTATTATTGGGAGATTAGTAGGGCTATTACACCTCCCAGGCCAGATGGACGTGACTCTGGGAGACGACCCTTTGGAGGAGAATCAGCTGCCGTCAGATGTTTGAATCGAGTTCGGCATTTGTGCGTGCTTCAGAACACATGGATCCTCCAGTTGAGCTCCCAGAACCAGACAACATGGCTCAGGATGGTCACTTAGATTAGAACGGTCCACACATTCGGGGCAGCCGGGATCATCACGAGCGTTCCTTGACAACCTGGTCACAGAGTCGTTTTCATTTCCACAATCCAATAACAGTTTATTTTTTTTTTATCAAAAGTAACTCATGAAGAAGAAATTGATGCATTCGCCAAGGACTTTTGACACAAGTCGAAAAATATTTTAGTTTCAATCCACATTTCTGGCAGCAAGAGTCAAAACAACAACACCTCCTCCAACTTAATAGATAAACAGTTAGAAATCAATGTTGGGAAATAAACCTTTACCATGTCAAGGTCATGGTTTGGACCTTCGGTGATGGTAACTGGTCAACAGCAAATTTGGTGGATAGACAAAATCTAAGTGGAATATTTGCCAAACGCCACAGCTATCTGTAATTACAGCTCGGGGCTGATGTAGTTCCAAATTAGAGACGTGATTCGTGCTGCAGGACAAGTTTATTACATGCGTTTAAATGATTATGAGGATTAAACCTTTCTGAAGGCGCTCAAGGATTTCTCATAGTTCACCTTAAAAACATGTTTGTGTGTAATTCAGGTCTGAAACTTGAATCATCACACTCTTTCTGGTCATGTTTCAAACCTCTGTCCCAATTCCTCCTCACCTCCTACAACTTGGAAGCGACTCAGTTGAAATGGTGATTATTGGCATGGCGCTCTCGGCTCTGCACCCTGCCCTGTGGAGCCAGGATGACCTCTGCAGGATAGGGGGGCTCATTGATTGATTAGCCGGCCTGGGAGGACCACGGCTCCCCCGCTGGCCGGGGCATATGGAGCTGCATGTCCCACGAACAGCTGTGTCTGCAACACTCACCTCCCCTGTCGGTGTGGCATTGTCTCTGAGAGGAGGAGAGGGAGTGTCCAGCCTAGTTCTCCTGCTCCACCCAGCATGGCCTCCTGGAGCACGTTTACAACCTGACACATTGAGACGAGGACTTTAAATATGGCCGACACATCCGAAAGGATGTTTTCCTTTCTTGCTCATCACGAGAGATGAGACTGACAAATCAGGCTTCGACACTAACTTGTGAGTATCGCACCTTGTTCTCAGGAATATTCCAAATGTTGTACGCAGGTGTAAAAGTAAAAAACACAGTATCATCTGTACAGACAACGTCCTCTCAGCCAGTCACATTAACACGTTCGTCCTAAATGAGTCTTCGCACCGTTATTGCCATCATGAACGTACACAGAGCTCTTACCGACACATAACCGCCTCCACCTCACATCAATCATCCCATCACACAAACGCTTGCACCAGCAACTTACTAAATGGACCGACTTAATATTTTAATTTAGCGTAGGTGGTGTTTTAAGAACGATGGCTGTCGGGGTGCGGAGGTGGGGGAGGAAGCAGGGCGAAAGGAAAAAAAACATGATTTGCGGAGGGAAGTTCAAGTGGATATCTGTCTGGGGTTAAAAGTGAAAGTAATTCATTACAGGGAGATAGTGCTCGGAGATATTCCTCATCTTGACGCTTTGCCGCATGGCAGCTGAGAGGGGGTGGAGGGGGGGTGGGGTGGCGAAATGGCCAGCGGTGGCGGGAAGGGGCCGAGGGCGAGCAGCATCCACCGGCCCCATTGGAAGAGGAGGAACGGCGATGAAGGGATAAGGGCCAAATTGATGGTCATATTTTACAGTGGGTCACCATGGAGCACGCTGTCCAACACTGTAATTACAAGTTTGGTTAGAGGAGAGAGGGAGGAAGAGGGGAAGGAGGGAGACAGTAGTCTTTGTCATGGCCATAAATGAAGAGCCGGGCTTAATTGAGTGGTAACCTCTGAAGCTGTTGTGCTAACACTGCAGAGAGATGATGGGGAGATGGAGGGAGGAGAGGGGTGGAGAAGGAGAAAAGTGCTGATAAGGCCTTTTGTGTTTGCCAGTTTGCTGCTTTATCCTTTCCTCACCCGCACACCGCTGAGAGCAAACACACACGCGCGCCCTGCGTAACGTGCTCACGCAAGAGGACGAGGTCAAGAGTTGAGACCGAGGGTTTATGGGTGTTGGTGAGTGTAACAGTTTCAAGGGAGAGTTCACAGAAAGATGGAAATCCAGTTGAAGGAACTGGGACCACACATAACATGTCTCTAACCTGCAGACGTGCAAACACGACTCGACAGTGTCGTGTGTGTGTAGCCTATAAATCCCATATTACAATTAGCAATGCTAGCAGATGTAGCAATGCTAATGTCCAACCCGGAGGACATTAAGTCTTAAAACTTGCTGCTTGTAATGTTTCTGTTCCTTTATTAGTGAGTGAACTGTATTACTAATTATTTTCACTTTGCTCAACCTCACGGCCGAAAGCTCAAACTGTCCGTTTAAAGGTGAAGTAAGGCGACCCCCCGTCAGGGCCTGTCCTCCATCAGACCCTGATGGTTCATGAGCTGAGTGGAGCCCAGTGAGGTCAGTCCTCTCACAGACAGTTACAGACAGAAACCTCACTGTTTCCTCCTCTCTCCTCCTATCTCCTTTCCATTCTGCCCTGCTCTAATTTTCTCATCCCAGCCCCGTGCGATTGTGGCGTCTCATCACAATTTTGGCAGACATTTCTTTTCATTTTCTTTCCTCATCTCGTCTTATTTTAGGCCTCCAAACGCCTTCTCCCCCCCCTACCATTTTCTTCCTCTTTTCTCCTCCGACTCTCTCTCACTCTCTCTTCCTGTAATCTTTTTGGGCGTCATTTAGGACGGCTTGTTTCCTTCAATGTTCGGAGGTAATGGCGGAGTGGAGCGGGCCTGTTGTTGGGAGAGAAACAGAGAACAAATTGTTCCCTTTGCAGTGAGCGGGGACAGTTGTGATCAAGGGTGTGATCTGCAAACGGGCCCACACACACACACACAGCCATGATGATGATGATGATGATGATGATGACACCATTTCCTCCCTCATCTTCAGATCCTCATCTGAGCACTAATGAAAAACACGACAATTACCTGCAGCTCCCTGCACACCGGTCTCCAGCCAGTAATCTCAGCGCTGATATGAAGTCAGCTTGTCGTTTCGCCTGCACTGTCCCTTCAGAGAGGAGGCGGCCACAACGACCACCATCCAGCTGCTGCTGGATGGTTGTAGGACTGTGATTGGAATGGGAGATATGATATAGCATTGGTTACAGGGGCCAGTGGGGGACCGACAAAGGCGATGTTGAGGGTAATGAACAGTGGATTAAGGATGAGTAATGAAGCAACGAGGATTATCATTGGGTTCCACGGGAGCGCCGTGCAGCCCTCGCTGTGCCTGTGCCCGAGTGTGAGTGCTCGCTGCCTGTAATCCTGAGCCCTGCAGCTCCGGCATCGCATTTAATTACGGCCATTCTCTGCGAACAGCAAACGACTTTCCAACTGCATACAGCTGAAGAGAAAACTCCCCTGACCTCGCCGTCGATCGGCGTGCACGATGATGCGTCAGTGAAACATTGAATCTTAATGAGTCCTCCGCGGCGTCTCCGTGTTGAGGACGTGATTACATGCATGCAGATTGCGACAGAGGCGCCGCCGTGGCGTCCACATGACGATGCGTCATCGCCTGACACTTTTCTACCTCTCTGCACCAGGTGACAGGAAGGACTCCGTTATGATGGCACTTTAATTAATTTTGTTTGTCCTGTTCGCTGATAGTCACGGATCGCTACGTAGCCATGTTCTCACTGTTGGGACTGATGCCGAGACGTGAGATACTGAAGGGTGTGTGTGTGTGTGTGTGTGTGTGTGTGTGGAGAGAAAGCAGTTTGAGCCCAGTGGAGTTGCTCATTGTCAGCATTTGTTCTTAAAGAGATATTTTCAAGTATTAATTGAGGTCAATCTGAAGTGTTTTCTCAAATCCTCAGTCACATAAATATTAGATATAAACAGAAATAATGTTTTTTTTTCTTCTTCTTTTAAACTAAATCCTGCACTTTCCTGGTTTCGAGGTCGTGGGAATGAGCTGCTCCACTCATCCCTCAAATGTTCCTCATCATTCTGCTCTTCTTCTTCTTCTTCTTGGAGTTCCAGCAGTTTAATGGAAACAAAGATGGCTCGCTGTTTATTGCAGCTTGTATTTTATGCTCTGCGTTTAATGGGTTGTGATAATATTGTACTCACCAAAGTAATGGCCGGGGTCGTGCAGTGGAGAGAGAGAGAGAGAGAGAGCAAACGCCAGACGATCAAACAGGTTATAAACAAGTCAGCAGTTTAGCCAGATTGTTCCAGCCCACTTTATTTAACGATAAAAGACGGCACTGAGTTAAAGTCGACTTCTCCTCATCGTACAGGAAAGACACACGTTTTCCAAAGAGGCTGGTTTGTAAACTATTAAATGGTCTTTATATTTGTGTTATGCTAATGAGGGACTGGACTCCAGTTTCTCAATGTCGGATTTATAGAATTTGGCATAGTCAATAGAAACAAGGGTTATAGGTTATTGTTTATTCAATGTATTTATTCAGATAAATTTAAAGCTTTGTGTTCTTTTATTTGATGCATTCATGAGGGAAAATGCTGCAGTATTAACAGACTGCAGATATGTTTAAAACTACTCAAGATATGCCATTATATAGGATTATGCTCAACAGTTAATTCTAGGATCCAACAAGTACTTTAAAACCAGATTTACTAAAAACTCTAAAATGCCCGGTGTATTTGCTTTGCTGGCTCGGGGCCGATGAAGTGAAATTTGTTTGCAAAAGAAAGATGTGGAAGGGTGTAAATAAATAGACAAACAAACAAATCAACAACAAGCAATCTCAGGGGTTCCCGCCGCACACACGGCGAGAGCCAATTGGCACCCAGGCTGAACAACCTGGAAATTGTGTGTAATGAGCAGGAAAAGATTAGAACGAGCTGTTGCTCGGCCATAAATTGACATTAGTGAAAGAAAACTCTTTTACTAGGTGGGCCCAGCTTTCATTTAGACAGCAGAGGGGGGTTGGGGGCTCAGCATTGTGCAGCCAGGGCTGGATTTGATGACTTGATGTTAAAGAGGATTTATTTTTTGTAAGAAAAGCTGTTGTCGGTCAGCTCCATGAGCCAAAACATCAGAGTGTACAACCTTATTCTTGGCAGTGACCAAAATGTAAATACTACATTTACAAATGTGTTTTTTTCCTCCATCTCTTCACCAAACCTGTGGAAATGTGTCCAAACGAACAGGCTCAGTTTGTAATAATTCAGTTTACGATCATCCAGGGGGAGAAATTAAATAAAAAGATTGTCGTGATAACAAGTTGTAAGTGATAATTCCGCAGGTGTGCGGTGTGTTCATGAGCGGGGCCCCTCACTGCAGTGATGTGGGGAGGGCAGGGGATGGCAGGAGATAACGAGGGTCCAGATAAGAACCTTGGTTGCTTCCATGGTGGATGACAGTGCAGCGTGGAGCACAATCTATGGCACACACACACACACACACACACACACACACACACACACACACGTTTACATGTGAGACACAAACAAACACACCCCTCTTAAAGGTGAGAATAAGAAAATGAAGTGGATGTGATGTCCCTGAAGTGACCTATGACAACCTCTGTGTGTACACACTCTCTCTCTCTCAAACACACACACGTTCATTGTGTGTGTTTGTGTTTGCGTTGCAGCAGCCCGACCGACAAATTCTCGCAGCTATGCAGTTGGAATAATAACAGCCTGAGCAGCTAATGACAATAATGGCTCTGCCGATTACCAGGGCAAAGAAAACAAAACAATGGGAGGGATAGCGGCGAGCGTGGATATCGCTGGACGACCAAAGATTGCATAATTTACTTTCTCTCACACTTTCTTACACCCATCCCTCTGTTTCTAATCTATTTTCCCATCATTCCACGTTGTACACCTTCTGTCTCCCCCATCCCCCCCCGCCCCCCCGCGCTTCACCCTGTAACCTCCCCTCTCCTCCAACCCCTTCTCTCTTTCTGGCTAATTTAAAATTTGTCAGACGCTTGCGTCTTCTGGATGGCTGGCCTTTGATATTTTGTGAGCTCCATTTGGCACAAACAAGCCCGTGGCCCTGGTGCATCCTGCTGACTGCTGCACTAGTGGCGGGCCCCCGCCATTTATCTTAGCCCCGGCCACCCAATGCTTACTCATTACAGGAACCTCTGCACCAGCTTAACCCTCACCTCTCTGCCAAATGTGTGCATGCAAACACTCTAAAAAACTGTGTGTGTGTGTGTGAGACATAAACACAGGCCTTGGTTGGAGCATGCAGATGCAGGTACATGGGCATGCGCACACACACACACACACGCACTCCTTGGATCCTCATATTCTCAGCGCCCCCCCACAGAGGTAAATGCCTACTTTACACTGTACCATACGCGCCCGTCTCTGTGTGTGTTATGGTCGAGGTTAAACGCTCCATCTCGTCTCCTCGCCGGCGGCTCTAAGTGTTTCCATACATGCTAAAGAGGCCACATGGGGTAAGCGGATCTCTGGGTGTCCTGAACTGAGCGGAGCGTACGAGCGCTTTGATGCAGATGATACAACCGCCCTCGTGTCACTCAGCTCGCTCCCAGAAATCAATCCACCCCTGATGAGACTTTCTTTTCTCTCAGCTGATTTGTGAACTTGCCGTGTCTCAGATCGGTTCAACCAACGCATGTTGGGTTTCGAGGGTTATGAAACAGATTTGCTGACACAACCCGGGAATTTCAATATTGCAATAAAAATGGCTAATCTGAAATAATAAATGGTCAATGGCATAGATTTAAAACCTGGTCACATGATCACGTAAAGCTCTCTGTGTCCTGGAGATTTTATGTGACATCCAGGACCACACTCGAAACGTTTCTGGGACAATGAGTCCTGTTATAACGTTATGATAAGTGATGACATGAAGAGGTCCTGCACTTTCTGTCCATATGGTGCAAAGCTATTATGAAAATAAAACACCAAACAAAGCATTAACCAATAAGAAGAAAGATCTATAGATATACACAATTATATGCACTATTGAGATATAAATAACGACTACAGCATTATGAAATGCTAACATTAGGTCCTCCAAAGCTAATCTGCATTCAAAGAATATCAGCAACTTGTTTTCATGTCGCGCCTAAGATCCCGGACCGAGAACAACCTCTCTGTAAGTTTCTGCAGCGACGTCTTCACGTCCAACCATCATGTCACAACCCCAACCTCAAATCACAGCCATTGTTGATAAGTATTGATTTGCCTCAACTCATCTCTGCCCCACACACACACACACACACACACACACACACACTCACTCACGCACCTGCACGTGTCTTTTCTCTGTGTTTGTGCTTCCTCTCAGGAACAGGGGGCAATTTTTACAGCAGTCAAGCTTTAAGTGGAGCAGAAAATAGACATTGACCTATCTGTTAATACCGGCTTAATCGCAGCCCTCTCTGTCAGGAGCTGCTGTGGACACAGTGTGTGAGGACAGCCAGGAGAGCTGCGAGTGGGTATGCAGAAACAAATGTTTAAATAATCCATGAAATTGTCTTTGAATGGTGGCAGTCGGAGCTTCTTTGGATTTGTTGTTGTTGACGTGCTTTTATTTTAGTTTTATTGAGTGTGTTGGGGACTCGCTAATATTTCGGCACAGATTTTTTTTGAATAGAAACTACTCCACGGAGGAGGGGCGGCCTGCGTTGGGCCTGAGGGCCGAGGGGCTGGCTGCTGCTCATTAAGGTTATTACTGTGAGTAAAAGGTGATAACTGAAGACGGCTCTGATCAACTCCGGTCTACACACTTTACTTTAGTGGCAGATAGTTTTAGGATGAAAATCCACGCGGAAGAATAAAAGGCTGGAGTTTTTAAAACTTCCCTAACATCCTCTGTGGAAAAGACGCCCTGGAGACGCACTAAAACAGTGAACCCAAGGGTTGCCTTTACTGGGAGAGGCTCAGACACACTGGGTCCACAGACTAGGGACTCCTGTCTGTTTGTATCCGGCGTGCTGCTGGATAACCTGACCTGGACTTTGCCTTCTGATATTCATTGCAAGATCCTTCTCCAGGAAGGATGGAGTGTCTATAAAAGTGATGCATGTCGTGCTATAACACAAAACGACCACGAGCCTCCTGCCCTAATGACATTCAGAGATGGCTGCATGAGGCGCAGGTACAGATGCAAAAGTGTTCACATGCCTCACACACACACACACACTGCGACTGTCTCAGCCCCTCCCATCACAGAAGTGAAGCCTTTTAATTATCTGCTGATTACCTGTTAGATCACCTTAGCTAATGGAGAGCAGCTCCTCAGGGAGCCATCCAATCTAAGTCTCATCACACACAATGGGCTCCTCTTCACTGGAGAGACTAGCCTGTGTGTGTGTGTGTGTGTGTGTGTGTGTGTGTGTGTGTGTGTGTGGGAGAGAGAGGGAGACAGAAAGAGAGACAGTCCCTTTGAGGCAGATGCTGAGATTAGCACTGAAAATAGCCATCTATTTATTCTTTCATACACTGAATTACCATCCCACTCAGCTGCACACACACACTGTAGGGCACTTGTGTAATATGATTTTTGTGGCAGGCTTCCATTTTCATCAAAGCTGGAGTTCAGATCATCACTGATTATCCTGCGACTTGCCTCCATGCAGCACAGGCTGAAGTCAACACAGTTTTCACTGGGTTCATGGTTTTAAACCTTTGTTCTCTCACTGTACGTTTAGGTTTCATACCTGAAGCAGCCGAAAGGCATAGAGCTGTGTCACAGAACAACCACTGCCTAAAACATGCATCGCACCTGAGAGCAACCCTAACCGGAGACAACAAATGAAACTGAGGATGTTCCATCTAATTAAAATAGGACTACATGAAATACCCACCGCATCAGGATGTGGTTGTGTTCTACTTCACACGCCTGACAAAAAAAAATGACACTTCTAAGACATCGAGCAATCACCCTCCAACCTGGAGGTTGTTGGTTCCATCCCGGTCGACCCCACCTGAAGACTCTTAGAAACACGACTCAGCCGGTGACTGTAAACCACAGAGGCACATTTTGAGCTGCTGGTTTGTAAAAATGGATATTGATGCACAGCAAAAGAACAATATGTTGAAAGAAAACATATCTCTTTCTCGCTAGCAGAACAAATAACAGAGCTAAGTCTTTACAGATGATTTATGGATCGTGAATCATCATTTGGCAGCCCTCTCACACTGACATATATTTTTTTTGCTGTGGCTTCTAAAACCACCACAAATCACTGTTGGAGAATAAATCAGGTTCATCATGTGACCAAGGTCAAGGTTGGGGGGGGGGGGGGTTTTTTTATGGTTACAGCATTGTCATGGTTACAAAAAATAGCCACATGACCAAAGGGGTTGGTGACGGAGAAATGAGCAGAGGTGTCAGGGAGGGAAGCTGAAGAACAGCTTCTAGATTTTGCAGATGTCTCCTGGAGGGAGAGAGAAGTGCTGCTGCTGGAGGTGAGGCATTCTGGTGTTCTGTTTTCCTCAGCAGTGACACCTATTGTTCTGGCAGAGCCTGCACTGACTCACCCCTCCAACGCTTTGTGTTGACGTAACAGGGAGAAGAGTGGGAACGAGGTAATTTCTTAATACAAATTCAATCACAGGCATGATCCTAATGTGACTTTATATTTAACCTTTATTCATCTGCCGTGTTTCAGTGATTTAAAGCTCATATTCCATGCAGACCTCTCACCCAGCGTGGAATCAAAGCCGGTGCCCCCTGCTGCTCAGTCACATGTGGCTGCCTCTCCATCTCCCCTCATGCGTGTCTATAAGGAGAGGAGAAACTGAGAGGGCGTGCCGTCACCCAACGCTCCCCCTGGCACGGCCGCGGGGCCCTTTCCCCGCGCCTTTTCGCCGACCATCCCTGTCGTACTCGTGCTAAAGTGCCAGAGCACCTCCCTCTTACCACGACACGACAGCAGCCTAATGAGGACGTAACCATGAAGCCGCAATTTCCTGACATCCTAATCCAGACATGGGGCCGAGTGCGTCAAATCGAACCAGGCTGCAGCACCGCGGGCTATAGGTTACAGAGTATCACCCCCCCCCCCCACCCCCGGCCAGGGACAGAATGAAAGGCTCCTTCCTCCGTGTTGCCTCAGCAGGGACGGCCTGGCCTGCCTTCAGAGTCATGGTGCTACAAACACAGCACCGCGGGCTATAGGTTACAGAGTATCCCCCCCCCCCCCCACCCCCGGCCAGGGACAGAATGAAAGGCTCCTTCCTCCGTGTTGCCTCAGCAGGGACGGCCTGGCCTGCCTTCAGAGTCATGGTGCTACAAACACAGCAGCGTGCAGAGATGAGAGAGAAGGTTTCCCAAAGATGCCTGACTGCCGCATCAAACAAGAAAGACACGCGGGACACGAGATAGAGGAGTGAGCGAGAGGAGCGAGGGAGCGAGGGAGGGAGGGAGGGGGGTTGGAGGCCCTGGAGTGGTGCCAAGTTCCCAAGGTAGTGTACAAGTATCTTTAGAAGCCGGGCGTCTTGTTAGCTAATACATTACACCAATCACGGCCGGCTATCTTAAGCTACAATTAATCTGTGCGCTGGCACAGGCTGATAGGACAGCAACATGCTGTTTCTTAATTAAAAGCAAACGGATTAAAAATGATTAATAACGGTATTAAATATTCTCATGGACGACAAGCGCGGGGAAATCGGGGGGCTTTCTTATGCAGGCTTAAAACGAAGAAGTCATTAACGGCGGGCCCAATCTCCCTAAGCCAGGGCTTTACTTTGTTTGGGATCACAAGTTGCTTACTTCATGAATATGCATTTTGCCCCTATCAAGTCGAGACCAAACGGCAGTATCGTGGTGTGGCTGTGGTGTGGCGTTCTTCCCCTCAGTGGCTGGGAAACTTTGAGTTTTTTGATTTGTGACATTTCGCGCTCTGCCTTTGTAGCTAAGGCCTCTGCGCTCACTGCTGGCCACAGGCCGCCGGGCTCTGAAGGCACACGCCGGGTTTATCTGTGTGAATAGGTGTGACATGTTTGGAATGATACTGATGTGTCTCAAAGCGGCCCCACCCCCCCCACCCCCTCTGATGACAGAGACATGAAAAAGCAGTAATGTTTTAAAAGGTGCCGAATGTCACAGTGACTGTGGAGAGCACCTGCATTACACACACACTGTGGGTATGGCTGATGTACGGTTGGTGCTTGTTTAGGTCAGGTGAGGGAAGACCGTGTTTCAGGTACGTTAATGTCAGGATGGTTTGCGAATGCTCGCCTTAACAGAGGTGGAACTCTCCATCCGAATACATTCACTTTCACTTCCTCCTGTGTTTCAGTGGAGGCAGCTCTTGTTGTTCGTTGTGTGAGTTCATAGTGTTGCCCCTGTTGGTGCCAGGACCGTTCACGCACATCAGTGCTCTGGCACAAATATTCTCAATGTTACTGCCCCGATGAAACTTCTGCACCAGACATTTTTTTTTATTGAAAATGCTGAACCTTCATTGCATATATTTATTTATAATCTTGAATCGTTTTCTGAGACGCTCTCATCGAGTCTCTGGTTAGAGGTGTGTCAGAGATGATCAGGGAGGAGGAGCAACACGGCACAAACGAGATTCTAGAGGAGCAGGGAAAACTATTATTATTTATTATTTGATTTAAAACCAATGTATATGAATCACATTACCTTGTGATGGTATTGTGGATTTAATTCCCTCTCACATTACCTTTGCCATTTATAGCTTATAGCTTATATTTATAGCTTATTTGTCCAGTCAATTTGTGCAAATACAGTTTTTGGTCCAAATCCAAACTGAAATTAATGCTCATATACGTACAACATGCGTGTGTGTGGGAATGTTGCATGTTCCGTGCCACTCAAATCAACATGACACCTGAACATCATTTCATAATTTAAATCCCAGGCCCTCTTCCCTCCCAACAAGAGGCTGTGAATAGCATCATTGTGAGCCCGCGCCTACAATTACTGCTTCTAAATTCAGCATTGCTGTAATCAGGCCCTCTGGTTCTGTGTAATTTAAATACTTATGGCTTGTGTCCAATGGCTCCTGTGCCAAGCCCAAGTGTTAGTTGTAATTGACCATACAAGTCTTTTCTCTGTTAATTTCATAAGTGCTATTTTTAAAACGTCAATTAAAAAAGCAGATTAATGTCTCTTAACGTGAGATTAGATGAATTCTGGTGTGAGTCGCAGGGCACTCATGACGTTTCTGCCCCTTTCAGCCAACGGCTCAACTGAATATGAAACCACTGTTGACGTGGTGCCACAGTTCGAGGAGTTTTCTGTGCACAGCAGCCTCACACTCACAGTTAGCAGCAGCAGGTCTGACTGAAAACAAGGTGTGGATGCTGTCGCTGCAGCCGGACGAGGCTCCGGCTGCATAGAAACAGGCAGATGGCCGTCAGGATGCCGGGCCGTTCAGGAACCAATTATTTCAATGCTTCTCCAATTGATGTGATTTGCCTTCTCTGTCACTCTCCTTTTTCCTCCTCCCCAGCCTCTTTAACAATTCTCCCTTTTTGTCTTCTTTCCTCCGCTTCCTCCTCACTCACTCGCCTTTGTTTTTTTTTATCATCTCTCTTTCTTGTTCTTTTCCAGTACTTGGGGAAAACTGCTTAATTGTTATCAGCTCCATGTTGTTATCTCAGATATAAATATATATTCACTCTATATCCACGCCACCATGAGATAACTTTATGTGCAAAAAAAAAAAAAACGTGTTGTGTAATCTAATAAATAATATCTGAACGTGAACAAACATGATCATCTGTCATGAGCAGGAGAAGAGCTATGAGGTTGTTTTATTGTGTACGTTGCTGTTTTACTGGAGACCAGAAAATCTCATCAGAGACAAACATCGGCCTCTGAGATGTGTTTGAGGTGAAACACGTCGCCACTGTACATGGGTGTATGAGGAGTACAGAGCGAAGCCATCATAAATAATGAGTACTGTTTTAAATGTGGATTTCATCTGCAGTCAGAAGTTGAAACAGACTGTGGGCTGTGCAGCAGACTGGAGGATGAAAGTATTTCTTCAGGAGATCAACACAGTGACCTTTCACCAGAGCGCACACACACAGACACACACGCACACACACACACACAGAGGGACAATGTGCTGATTTGGCTGGTGGACGGTGATGAAGCCTGACCGAGGAGGAGGAGGCAGAGCTGAAACACCTCAGAGACGAGAGAGAGAGAGAGAGAGAGAGAGAGAGAGAGAGAGAGAGATGTGGTCTAATTGATGATCAAACACCCACCAGGTGTAAATGGCTGTTTCTGTGAATGAGCTTCTCCACATGCACCGTTTGTACTCGTGCGCTCAGTATAAGCAAGTGTCTGCATGCACTGATTGTGTGTGTGTGTGTGTGTGTACATGCAGTATTTCCATAGAAGCAGGACAAGAGATTTCAAAAGACCTGGAGAGGCCTCATTCAGCCCGAGTCTTTCATACTGACCTCAGGGTGACAGAAAGGCTTGAGGAACACATGTGCCGCACCATCAAGATGAAAGCAGGCACACACACACACACACACACACACACACACACACACACACACACACAATGAACTCTCTAAACTGTTGTGACATTCAAATGGAAACACTTCTCCACCTCCTTTATTCAGCACAACGAATATTATCCTCGGTGTCCTCTGTCCATATCACTGATACAATAGCTGGAGGTGATGCTTCTACACACTGGACATATGCACACAGCACAGTCCACACCACACCACTGGTCTCAAGCCGTGTGTTGATGCTTCTCCATCAAAATAACTGGTTTACTGGGAGGATGTTAGATGGCATGGAATAAAAGTGGATGAAAACGTCTTCATAGCATGTAGATAGAAAGAGAGCAGATGAAGGTGTCAAACAGACAGCCTCACTCTCCTGAGATTCCTTGACACAGACCGTCCAAAAACCACGTTTACAAAGTGTGGAGACTTCAAATGCAGCTTCCTCAGACTCAGACCCGACCCCGGACACTTTGTTTGGGCAGGAGGGAACAAGGCACTCACACTGAGGTGTGGAGTAAAAACCAAAGAGAGGTGGAGGAGGGGGACCCGGCCTGGTCCCAAACAAACAAACGAAGAGGCATTTTAACAAAGTCATAATTTTATTTATTGGGCGTCGGGTAACCATAGCAACCATTCTTTACCATTTATTAACACACAAATGTGTTATCTTTTAGAAGAATTCAGAGACTGGGCTGAACTGTTGGACCAGGTCCTCTAATTTGATGCCTGACACCTCGTCCACCCGTCCAACCTGCACTCATGCAGGAGGCCGCCAGGCAGTGCAGCAGCAGCTTTGCCTCCGTCACAGATTCGAGCAGAGGAAGGCGACGCCTCCCACGACACTTCTCATCAAACCAAAGCCCTCAGTGTTCTCCCTGTTTAATGCTTTGTGCCTCGCACCCTGACGATGATCAAAGTGCTATTTTTCTAAATTTCAGGCATTTTAACTTCAACAGTCTTAGAAGGGATGAAGCAGATCATGGTAAGATGATGAGAGAGAGAGAGAGAGAGAGCGAGGAGTGTGTGTGTGTGATGGGGGACTACAACATCGTCGTAGTCCTCCCTTGTTTTTTTTGTTTTTTTCCCGCCTCCTTCTTCCTAACTCTCGCAGTGGGCCTGCAGATAGGTCAGCTCCATTACCAATCTGCCGGCCCACAAATATTTAAAACAAATTGAATCGCACACCCAATACCCATCACAATTACGGCAGGCACAATAACTAAATTAGCAATTCAACACAATAATTGGAAATGCGGCTTGCCTGGACCCGCAGGCCTCCCTGGAGGGCCGGCTGATCTGTGGAGGCACGTCAAGCCCGTTAATTCCACAGCTAATTACTGATGCACGGCGGAATGAAGTTGTTTGTCTCCCAAATACCATTTTCAGTTCACGGCGAGGAACACGGGGCCGTGCTGAGATAGACAAAAACAACAAAGCAGTGAGACACAAGAGCGTTGTCATGCTTCTTTCTTCTTCCTTGTTGTCGCCTCGCTCATCTGTTGTTCCTTGGCTGTGCGTTTCACATCCTGATGATGATGACTGCGGTGTGCTGGCGCCATGGAGCTGATTGGAATGCAGGTAAGAAGCACTCAGGTGAAACAGGCTGTTAGAAACTCTGGGTTTTTGTGGCGGTGGCCAGAGACGCTGCACGGGAACAGATTTGTCTCTCTTCCTGTGGATCAATAGTGTTTCACCCTCTTTACAATATGAACTCTCACTTCTTGTTTTTACCAGCTCTTCCAGTGATGCTCCCAGTGAACTGTGAGTGAACCCGTCACACACCGGTCACTGAGGCTGGTCAGGAAAGTTTGCTGCTGAATTTCCATTCAAATTCAAATTCCATTCACCTTGTTATGTTTGATTCAAAAGAAACCAAATATCTACATTCAGTTTTTTATTTTTTTTTTTCATTTCATCTCAAACTAAAATCGACTTTTCCTCAGTTTTAGCTGAAAGTTATTTTGTTCTCATAAAAAACAAAGTGAACCCAAATGACAGATGCGAGGTCCCTCGAATCTTTGTCAACTTTGCCTGAACAAACAGAAACCCTTTGCCCACGTGCACGAACAAAAGCAAACTGCTTTGTTTAACACACGCTAAGCCCTGAAAGCATCAAGTCTCATCTGTGACTAATGAAAAACAAGAGAACAACATAAACAACATTCAATCAAAATGCTAAACAATGCGCCTCTCCAGAAGTTAAATGACTTATCATGGTGATTTATATATATAAAAAAAAGGCTAGATTGGCTAATATATGTGCAAGCAGCTGAGTGGTATTCAAACTGTGCAAATCTTAATCATAGTTATCATGCTGCCGACAGAACACGCGGCATCGCTGGATGATTCCACAGGGACAAAAGCACAAAGCCCAAATCTGCATGTTTACATTAAACTGCAGGCCCGTCCCCGCTCCATAGGCACAACTAGATGAAATGATTGCTTTAGATGTAAATGAGGAGTTCAGATGAGGACTGTAATCTGACAGAGGCATACAGGGGAGCGCTGCTGAGGGAGGGCTCTGTCATCGGGGTTTTCGGAGCATTGAGGCTCGAATTAGCGGCCAAATTGACCATGTCGCCACATCAGAATTTCCTTGCCAATCAGCCCTGAACATAAACGACAGAGCGAGAAAACAAACCCGCGTGAGCCGGCCGCACCGACAGACAACCATAGGGGTTTTCGGGCCGCGTGATTGAGGCCGGTGCTAATTTGGATCCCGTCCTTGTAGCCGCGCTAACTAATCCTCCCCATCTCTATTTATCCTCTCAGAATCTCATCGGGGGAAGCAGGCATATATTAACAGCTGGATCTATCTGAAGGGCTCCCTTTTGAGACGTTGTTCAGCCCATGTGCGGAGAGCTTAGCCGCGGCTAAGAGCGGCCGGTGACACGTCCAATTGAACATATAGATGTGCCGCAGTCTGAAGGCTGACGTGATGGCCTAATCTGATTGCTTTGGGCCCGGAGGGGTTCAGGCCGAGTCGTGGACTTACGAAAGAGGAGCACAGACAAACAGCGTGGCCCCGAACTGTCGCCGTTGGTCTGGACGTGCTGTCAGCGATCCTGAGCTGCAGCTGGGAAAAGTTGGAGGAAGACATGACCCGATGCTTTGCATCATCAAATGTTGTGGGCCAATTACGCGAAGTCTTTAAATCTGATCCACTCGAGTCTGAGATTATGAGGCCGACGATGGCTGATGAGACTCGGCGCTAACATGATGACTTCATGATTGAAGAATCCCTGACTCTAAATATGCCCTCGCACATTTGGAAAGCAATTACACAATGTTTATCTTCCCTCATATGATAATATATGAGTAATATAACATACACCTAACATATCTGTATACTCATTTTGTAAACAAAAATGTACAAATCAAGTCCACTTGTTCCCGACCTTTGGACCATGATGCCCGTCTCTGAGGACTCTGGTCCATGCGGGCTTTAAGTGACCTGGAATAAACGTAATCCTCCAAAATAGTTGTTTAAAGACAAGCAGCTGCACAGTACTTTCACATGAATAACTTCAACACAGTTTGATTTGACCTTTAAATAAAGTTCTGGCAGTGAAGTTAGTTGACCCTCAGACTCGTCCTCTGACTGCATGACCCACACAGAGGTCACTCTGTCCATCTGTCTGTCATGTCTGAGGGAACATCCCAGCTCAGAGTGCTCGCTTCAGCCGACTCAGGAAGTCACCACAACACACGCACACACACACACACAGAGGCAGCAGCACCTTATCTTCTTCTATTCCCTCTGCACTGATTAAAATAACCTCCACCACCGTCGGGGAGGAGTCAAGCTATTTTAGAAATAAATATTTCCTCGGCGGACAGACAGGACAGACTGATCTGTCTCCTCACCAACACCAACCCCACCAACACACACACACACACACACACACACACACACAGTCTTTATCACAACCCGACACTTGGGCTCGGGCTGGTAATCAGAGCAGCGAGCAATCCCTCCACCACCAGCACCCCCTCTCCTCCTCCCCTGCACCCCCTCCTCCCACTGAGGGAGGAGGCGCATTCTAATCTCAACTGTTGCATATCTAATACTAATTGGAATCCTGCAACTGGGTCACTCTCATTGTTTTTCAAGTATTGTCAAGTCGGGGGAGAAACATATGAAACTGGAATTACACCCGTTCCACCCCCCCTCACCCCCACCACACCAGCACCCTCCCCTCTTTAGCTGGAGCGCCCTTGATTGGATCCTCTCACTCAGCAGCACATGTATGTGAGACAGAGAGAGAGAGAGAGAGAGAGAGAGAGAGAGAGGGAGATAGAGAGATCAAAGAAAGCAGATGTTGTCGCTCATTAAATAGACACTGATTTGCGCGTGTGCACACACACGCACACACACACACACACACACACACACACATGCTCTTTGAGGGTTATTCACCGTCCTGGCTGACGCTGGCTGGTCTCGTGGAGGAGAAGGCCGGCGCTGCAGGCACACCCCCGAGTGCAGAGCAGGCACGAGCCGATGGAGGTGCTGCCCCTCCGGGGGCTGCGTCCGCCTGTGAACTGAGCTGCGCTGCTCAGGGGTGGAGAGACGATCAGTAAGTGTTTTGCAGAAAGCGAGTAAATGCAGTTGTTTCATCTCTGAATTAGATTTAGACCGGAGCTGCTGCTGGGAGAGTGTTCCCAGAGAGGCCGCGTGTTTAAAATGAGCTTCATCACAAGGTCTGGAAAACTGAAGCACAATCACACACACAAGTGCATGAGACGTTACAATACACGTCTCGTTATCACGCCGCTGCTCCTGGAAGCCGATCAGAGAAGATAAGATTTCCTCACAGTTTCTTAAGGCTGCATTTCCCTGAGTCAGGGTGCAGATGGATAACAGCAAGAATTACACAACTGCTGTTCCTGGTGTTGGCTTTTCCTGTCAAGTTATATTCATAAAACCTTATTCTAGATCTGATTTATGTGTTTATTTAAGACAGAGTTTGAAGCTTAATTACATTTAAAGGTGGATTTCTTTCTGATGTGCATGTTTGTAATGTCACGTTTTTCCAATAAAATAACAGCTTTAATCAGAACATTATTAAGGAAATTAAAGAGTTGATCCAACAATAAGATATTGTTTGTTTGTGAAGTTAAAAGATCCAAATATAGATGAATAAGACAAATCAGTCCTCACCAACCAGTCAAGATGCAGGAAATGAAGTCATAGTGTGCCTGAAGCTGACCTTTGACCTTTTGGACAACTATAAATGGACCCTGGTCACTGAGTCTCACTAGAAGGAATCAGTTAAACAAACCAAAAGAAGAAAGACTGTCACCTCACCTCACTGTCATCTTCTCACGGAGAAATTCACTCACATTCACATGCAAACAAGATCATTTAAAACGTGCCAGCAAACTGACTGAAAACGGTGGTGAGGGTTGTTGGGCTGCAGATGGATTAAATTGCTGTGCCCCCTGTTTCCTGGACACCCGGCGTCCTTTCCCCTGTGGCCACCGGCGGCCTGTAGAAATATGGAAAGTCACTCGGGAGCTGCCGCCCGTTCTGCTGCATATCCATTAACGTGTTGCTTGTCAACGGAGGGGTCAGCACACCTGAGGGCAGCAAAAGCATTTAAGCAAAAGGAGAAAAATGCTGATTTCTAATATGCTAAGATATTCTCATGCTTCTAATCTTTACTGTAAAGCCCTTTCCCTTTTTAAAAAGTATTGATGCCTGCAGCCTGCGGGCGTTCGCTGATGATTAATCGAGTGGGAAAGTCACAGTTGGCTGTTCTGTACCTGTGTCTCCGTGCCGGCGAGCGGGGAGCAGGAAACCCTCGTGTTTCAAAGGGTGCCGGGATGAAATGCTTGCACTAAAACAGATAATCCACATCTGCTAGAAGTCTCCATTCTCCTTGACAGAGGGATAATGCTCTGCACCTGCTGTTATATCTACTGCCATCTTCTCCCTCAGATTTGATCGATGCCGTGGCTCACGCTTGCCATGTAACAGATATACACCATTAACTCTACCATGGCATCCAAATCTAACCGGAGGTGCTTTCCAAAGGCCAGTAAGTAAATTGAAATGTCTTTCTAAAGCTTGATCTTTAGTGGCCTTTAAATAGAAGAGAAATATCAAGGCACGAAAGAGAGAGAGAGAGATTAACTCAACAGAAGAGAGGGAAGAGAGAGGTGAAGTGAGGAGGAGAGACAGCGAGCACGGAGTGAGAAGGGTCATTTTCACTCTGTTCAGAGACGGATGAACAGAGCTCAGTCGGAAGAAGTTGTGACGGAGAGGCAGATTAAAACAAAGTGCGCAGGAGGGTCGTCCTTCCATAAAGGTGAATCAATAATACAATAATCAGTCATCATCAATCTGGAGACGCAATTCCACCCAAACAAGGGGTTCACGCACACACACACAAGATTAAACCCTGCACAGACGGATTCTTAGTTTGTCACGATAATGGTTCAGAAAAACTATGTAAATATACCGAATAAAAGTATGAGGCAAATCTGGAAAAATAACCAGTTCAACACGGCATAATCTGGGAAAGTTGGAAAGTCACAGCTAAACACACACACACACAAGAGAGGTGATGTATGCAAAAAGAGTTTGATATTTTTTCCAAAATGTTGAATGAGAAATATATAAACAACTATAAATATATAAGCATAGAGATACATTTTTGTAAGACGGATAATAAGAAAACCTGTGACTCCTGGTTTGAAAGGTTTTGACCTGAAACGTGTCACTGTGTGAGTTCCACTGAAACCGGCTGCAGAGACGCAGCAGAAGGGCCTGCACCAGTCGGCCTGTACGCAGCTCCATGCATCGTGTTCGCCTGCTGCTGATGGAGGAATACTGAGACTTCACCTATTACCACCTCCTTAAACCTCTGTTCCTGTTCCTTCCTTGGTATCAAACTCCCGTTGTTTACTAACCCAACACACACTGAAATGTCCAATGGTAAATTGGTGCTTCTTTTCCTGCCATGCAAACAGAACAGATCAAAACTGAACTAACTTCTCTCTCCCTCCATCCCTCCCTCTCTCCCTCTTGCTGTGAAAGAGAAGAAGAGCCAGTGGGCCCTATCGGCCCCTGTAGACCAGCCCCCCCCCCATCGCTCACCCAACCTCATTAACTCCAGCCCCTATACACTCCCTGTTAGTCACAATTCAGAAAGCATACAGTTCAGGAAGTCTGCGCTACACACACACAGAGCAATTAAAAATGCAGCCTTGCATATTTACGTGGCATTTATGTTCCACAGCACAGCAACACTGACCTTCTCTGGTGTAACACCTTCGCAGGCTGCTGTAGTGGAGGAATTCATAAACACACATAGAAACGTTACATTTCTGGACCCCCCCCCCACCCCCCCCCACACACACACACACACCCCTTACATCCTCCTCCGTCGTCAGCCACTTTGTAATATTTCATCCCTCCGACTCATACGGGAATCATTTTTGATTTACCGCTGAATAACGTGTCCTCCCTTTACAAATGATCAGCTTTAAAGAATGTAAAAGCCTCATGATTATAATACGCTCTCTCTAACACTATAATGAACTAAATTATCATGAAATTACCTATTTTGTCATTTTGGAGAGGACCCCACAGAACCCTCCTCGAGGGCCCCCTGCAGGTCCCTAGACCCCACTTTGAGAACCATTGTCCTAACATTAGCAGACTGTATGGCTCCCAGGGACAAAATCTGAAAAGGCTGGTTATACTGTGCGTGCGTGTGTGTGTGTGTGTGTGTGTGTGTGTAGCAGGAACTATCTCCCTGGCATTAGCACAACAGAGACTCCTAAGCTCCACTAGATGGCAGTGTTGGGTGTTCCAGCGCAGGAGCGTGAAGGACGGAGACACAATGACAGCAGCGTGTGAGGAGGAAACAACACAACTGATGCTGCATGTCCTCACACCAGCGTTATCATTCATTATTTATACATACTTCATAATTGACACAAATTCATAATTAAAGGTCCAGTGTGTGAGATTTAGGTGAACGGGATCTGGTAGCCAAAAAAATGAACAGGAATGAATCCCCATTTTTCTCATTGTGCGTTTCATCTAACTTCTACACAGTGTTGTTTCCCAACCCTCTGACTGACGCTTTATGTTTACATCGAGGGGTCCTTTCTGTGGAGGCAGCCATGTTCTTTTTACAGCCATCCACACTGGACAAACTAAAACCTCCTGAGTTTTTATAAACCATCAAAGGCTAACATGGTGTTTTGTTTTGTTTTTTTTTACAGGACGGGGAAAGGAGAGGGGTTTTCAGCCAAAACATGACTCTTAAAAGTATATTTAAATAAAAAAATAAAAAAAGCATTCATACAATTATACAATTAAGGAATGACTAAATGAGTGAAGAGTCTTTTGAGTCTTTTTCTGCCAAAATCAACAATTAATACTAGTCACTGACCTGATTTAGAAGTTTGGATGAAACACTTTGCGTCGTTAATGAATCTTTGCAGCTCCAGTCCAGATTTTTTAAATGATCTACAGATGCGCAATTAAAACACTGGTGTGAAAGCTCATCTCGTTCTACTTCTCGAATATCTGTTTGCAACATTTGGATTATTTCTTTTATTATCGGTGAACATGGGGAAGTTATATGAATCCCGTCTGTGGGTCTGGCCTGACTCCACAGACGAACCTCAGCTGAACCCGACAGAGTGAAGAGGGAGAAAAAGACGAGGAGAGCAAACAACAGAATTCTTATTGTGATCCATGATTTAATCGACATTCTGAACAATTAATATCTTCACACTGACAAAAGAGGACAATGACCACATCAATGCTGCAGAGACAGAGAGAAGGTGTGAGTCAATGTGTGTGGAAAGAGACAAATAGAAGCTACTGAGAATCCCTCTATAAATATCAGAGACTGCACTCGAGCGTTTGAGCATCCTTGTCTCATCCGCTCTTGGCCCTCACGTCTATTTCAAAAAAAAACAAACTGATCTCTGACACACGGCCTGGTTCCATGTTAGAAAACTATGATCTCACCAAACACGTTAATGTGGCAACATGTAAGATGAAAGCACACAACTGGAATAAAAGAGATATTTGAAAAATGAAAACGTATTCATGCTCTTTTCAGGATGAGCCAAGTGAGATTTCCACAGTGTTTTACTGTGGCAATTGTCAATCTGTTTTATATTTATTTATTTAAGGCATACAGATAAAAGTTTATGAAACCACAGAAATAACTTAATAATCCATATAATGTATAACACTGCCGAGAGGTCCCCTGTATTATAAGTAGTTTTCAGCGGGATGCTGTAAATGCAGACGCTGCCAATCAATTTAAGTAAATGGTTGAAGTAGAATTTATAGTTCCAGTTGTAACCATCAGTGATACGTGTGTGATCAGACACGTGGATCAAAGCACGGCGTCCCATGAAGTGGAACAGAGCAACAACAGGAGCCGAGCCGGTGCCGAGAGGACGTCTAAATGGAGTTCACTTTATTAACACCGATGATTGTGAGAGACGGACTGATGAGAGGGAGAGAGGGCAGCAAAGAGAAGGGATGAGTTGCCTCCAGAGGATTCTCTTCTCATTAGGCTCTTACTCCATTTATTAATAGCGAGTCATTGGGGTTGCAGGGAAATTTCCGTTGCCTGCCACTATGCATGTACCAGTGATTTTTCTTTCACTCAATTGGCTTACCGTTGCACTATTTGGTCTGGATGTGTGCAATTTTTTTTCCCAAAGCAACTCCATCTCTCTTTTGTTTCTCTCTCCTTCTCTCTATCTTGCACACTTCAATGGAAAGCTGTCAAAGTTATTGGAAAAGTAAGACTGGTGTACAAGCTGATAAAAATGTCCTGCTATTGGACGTCAGACGTGTCAATAAGCTGTGTGTGTGTGTGTGTGTGTGTGTGGCTGAGCTTTCCCTCGGCTCAGCTCGTTTTGTGTGTTTTATGGAGGCTGGAGAGCTCAGATGTTGGACATATATTCTCCTTCGAGTTTCACTCCTCACTCCCACCGTGTCATGTAATCCAGGGTTTAATCTTCTAAATGAAAGGCTCCCGTTCACCTGGCTTTGTATTAATGTCAACATGCTGCAGAAAAAGAGGGACGGAAAGAAAACAACAATGACGCGTTGCTGCTCGTCACAGACGCAGCTAAAAGAGTAACACAGGGGGGTCCTGCTCCACTTTTAAAAACTTTGACAGGTGAGTCATGCACCTGCTCGCCCCATTCTGACCTAAACTTAACCTAATTACCAACCATCAACTACATACACACACACACACACACACACACACACAAGACCAGGGTGCTGGTGGAATTATATTATTGTTGAGCTGTTGTTGCACATGACACACACACACACACACACACACACACTCACGAGCAGACTGTCTAAGCACCCTAATCCACAATCTGTGTTTGAAATGCAGGGCCAGGGTCAAGGATTACAATAAACTCTGATGATCAAATAATGCAGGAATTCTTATTCTAGTGGAGTATTCTGGAATACTCAACGAGGAGGAGGAGGAGGAGAGTGAGGGACGAAGGAAGGAGGACGAAGGAGACAGGATATACAAAATGGGCACAAGGACAAGGATGAGGAAGGAATGAAAGACGTGGGGTCTTGGGACTGGGAGGGTGAGGAGACATGGGAGCAGGGGAGGGAGGAAGAGGAGGAGGTGGGGCTGAGATGGAGGAAGAGGAGGAGCAGGAATCAGTGAGTGAGGAAGATCGAGAGAGGGAGCAGGGGAAGGAGAAAACTGGAGTAAAAGAGTGTGTTAGTGAAAAGTGAAAGAGTGACATGTGTTTGTACCGAGATATGATTTTAATCTCCAGCTCATGTTCCATTCTCCTCGCTCCCATTTTCAAAAAGTCAACAGAGACCAAAACAGGAGGAAGAGGAGGAGGAGGAGGAATGGTTGCCATCAGTGGAGCTGCGTTATTGTTTCCTGGATTCACCTTCACGTGGCTTCACCTGACAATTCTGAACAAAGTGTCATTACTGCAGTTCCAGAGGAGCCAGTAGAAATACTTTTTACTGCAAACTGCTTTTTAAGTACATCTCATTTTCACTTCTTGAGAGATCAATATGAAATCTTGTAGAATCCAGCTGTTAAGTACAAAAACACAGTAATGTGCATTGAGCTCCTGTGTGTTATATGATATAATAATCATCTGTAATGCAGCTGGTGTGCTTCCTAGGAAGGAAATGTACAGTTTAGTTTGTTGAACTGAGGCGGTGAGAGTAAGGGAAGGATGAGGGGAGACAGAAGAAGAGGAGACATCTGGAGATAACAAGAAGAGGAGTGGCACCGAGCGAAGGAGGAAAAAGGTGTCAGACAGATTTCTGAGGAGGAGACATGAAGTAGGAGGCAGAGGATTCTGGCTGGATACATAATCTGTTCCTCTGTCCCTCCTCCTCCTTCTTCGCCCTGCTCTTCATCCCTCTGCTCACATGGATCTGTGCTGAGCCCGGGGCCCCAGCACCACGCGGACGGGCTATCTGCCATCTGTGTGATCTCTGATCAGATAGTGAGACTGTGTGAGTCAGTGTCTGCCCACATGTACATGCCCTCCGCTACGTGATCCGTCAACACCGTATCCGTGAGTGTGAGTGTGTGTATTTGTTTGTGCACGCTGTTGAGATTGTGTATGAACTCCATTAAAACATACACACGTGTGTGTGTGCGTGTGCGTAGTCCAGGGCTCCCTCCGCTGGGCATTAACATTCATGGAGCCAGCGGGGCATGTCAGAGCCCATAATGACCCCAGAGAGGGGCCCCGGGCTGGAGGGGGGGGAGGGGGGAGGAGGGCCCAGGAGGTGCTTGTGGGGTTTGGGTGTTGATGGAGACGAGAGGCGAGAAACCAAGCTGCACCAAGCTGTCAGATGAAGTGTTCCTGCGTGAACTCATAAAAGTGCAATATCACCCAAAGATAGTTAACTAATCAACTAACTTAATCCACACGTGAAGAAGCGTCCTCCTCCTCAGCAGGGCTGAGGAGCATGACACAGTTAATTTAAACAAACTGAGCTGAACACGTTCAACAAGCATTCTAGATGGAGCCGGCAGACAATGAACTCAAAACCAAGGAACAAAGGTACTCTGAAGTAATTCAACCGTTTGTGGCAACAACTAGTCAAGCACCTACAAATATCGTTAATAAAAAAACAATCCCTTCTCACTTCTCAATGTTTTCCCCTCCATTTAAACAACACAGTGTTTTTCTTTATCTTATCAATAATCATGAGAGGCGAGCGTGGGGCACTCCAGCCTCTCTCCTCATCTAAATAGAAAACCTGTGTTTGAAATGTGACTTTCCAGGAAATGAAGTCAAGACCATAAAATAAATAATTTCAAATGGAAAATCAAACAAAATGACATATTTGATAAATGTAGCTGGGGCCAGTCTTAAAGTGGGAAACCCATTCCATGTGTAAATGAAAGACCGATGGCGGTGGCCTTTATGTATGCATACTTTTTTGCTTTATATTCATGTAGGGTGCCGGTTGTGTGTACATACAAGGGTGTCTCTTACGCACACACAGCCACAAGCTTTGTTCTCTGACATAACATTTATTCTGTGCACACACGCGCCCATGGAGCTCGGTGGTCATCCCCCCAGCCCCCGGCCCGGAAAGGTCAGTGGCTTCTTTGATGCTGGCCCCATAGATCACCATTATTACAGTAGTCTATTGATTCCTATGGAGATGAGGCCTGCAGCCGTGGTTGTGGGTGACTGAGGCTGAGGTCAGGGTCTGCCTCCCCTGGCTTTGCTTTGGAATATCAAATCCAGCTAACTGCTACCTATTGCTCAGCATGCTGAGTTTGGTCTGAAGGACACGCAGCAACATAAACATGAGGCATGAAAGCACATACACGTCAAATCGATTATACATGTGCTGTAGCTACAAGGGCCTGGGCAGTGTGGGGTTTAGGAGGCTGCTGGTATATTAGAAACAAAGCCGGCCAAAGCCTTCTCTGAGCCGCTTTGTTTTGTGTATTGAGATTCAAAAATGTCAAGTCTTTAAAGCACCTGAGCCCGGCAACACCAAACTCCCAGGAACAATGAGAACAATCAAACCTGGCGCTTAAAATAAACCACGCGCTCCTCTCAGGGAACACGACCGTCTCGCTAAATCATTTCCGCATCCCCTGAATCCACATGGAAGCGGCAAACCTGTTCTCCGTGTTCTTGGTGTTCACACATATGACCCTGACCCACAACCCAGAAAGCTATGCTACTGTTGTTAAGCATTTTGTCACGGTGACCCCGAGGTCGTCTCACTTCCTCTTCCTGCCTGTCGCTGTGGCGACAATCGGTGAGGGCTCGGCGTGAGCGCGGCTGCACACTGCTGTGCCCACATCAATCATGCTCACTCGAAGATGGCAACCTTTCCCACCTTTACTAATGCGCCTCCCTCATTTGTAGCCAGGACCAAGCTGCTCTGAATAACCCTGCCCTCCCCTCAGGATCATAACCTTGTACAGTGTTGCAGAGATATTCAGGGGGTCTGTACTTTTCTTAAAAGTCTCTCCTTTGTCCTCACATGTCGGCAGGATAGAGGAGGACAGGTGGAGTGGACACAGAGAGACATAGTGGTCTTGCCCTGTATTCTCTTGGAGGTTTATACCATTGTTAATTTTACATTGTGCCACATAAGCATCCATTATTTACTGCACAACTCTTGTCCTTTCAGGGTCACAGGGGCTGCGGCCGACCCCTGCTGCCACTGACTGCATCATCACATGTTCCCCACGATGAGAAGGTGAGCATTTGAATGTTATTCAAATGGAATAAGCAGAGGAAAATGACTCTGCCACACAGCAGACGGCAGAGTGGGAGCATTCTCCGGCATGCTACACATCTGGAATAATCACGTCCTCCCATTAAAGCTAACGAGAATCCTCAAGACCCTGTAAAACCCTGGCAGCCATCCTTGGATACTGTTTTTAAGTAATATGCGTACAGTACATAAAATCTGATCCGCCCCGTCACTGCTTACCTCAGTTGCACTGAGAACACTGTTGCCATTAAAAAAGAAAAGGTAAGACAGAGAGCCTTTGCACGTGCAGTGACATTTCACATTTGCTTCGTGGATCAATGTGATATTTGCTTCGCGTAAACTCACCGGCGTTCAGAGAGAAGCGGCGCCCAGGACGAAATTCCCCAGTGCTGGTGAACGTCGCACGCAAACGCTTGATCAATACAGCACGTTGTTTCTGGAGACTCGATTTCAACACACTTGTTTATTGGCTGCGATGTGATGGAGTGTCAGAGGCAGAGCACGCTGCGTGGGGAACCAAGGGGGGAGAATCAGTGCTGTAAATAGTCAAGGGTGCTCGTCTCTGTGCATGTGTCATTACAGCTGAACTGGGGGAGAGACTCTGCCCCTACATGTAGAGTTTGAACCTCTAAACATGTTCAAGGACATAATGTCAGTAGTGAGTATTTATACTTCACGGCTGTAGTAAAGCTCCTAACAATAAATGTAGCGACCCTGCAACCTTTCTTTCCCCTCAACACCGGGCAAAAATCTGCTCCAGACAAATTTAAGGACGTTGTCATGAGGTTAAGCGTAATTATGCTCCTGAGGGGAGTCTGTGGATTTTCATGACACTCTGAGCTTTCCTCCAGCACCATGTTAATTAACTTACACACAGGTAGCGTGCACTGATGAGCGTTTTAGCACCAAGCGTCCGGGTTAGACTGTAAAATTGTGATGCCAGTAAAGTACTGTCTGCCCACAGTGGACAGAGAGGCAGATACTATAAACTATGTCATTCAACGTCAATGCCGCATGGGGCAGAATGCCAAACTAACAACCTCGCTCTGAATCATGCTGTGGTGGAGGTCGGCTTGAAAACGTCTGCATCTCTCTTGAATGTTGAAGAACGTTGAGGAACCAGCGCACAACTGGCAGTGCACACAAAAGCTGCTGGCATAGGCTCTGTGAGCCTCCTCACCAGCGGGCAAGCCTGATGTCTTAACACTTGCATGCACGCATGCATGTGTCAGCTACATGCATGTACAATATGTCTGCTTTAGCATATGTATGCCGTGCAATGCTCACACATGCAAATTAACAGATTGCACGTGTATGTCTCTCAAACATATGCATCCATCTTTATTCTCTGCATGAAGGTTGGCAAACGTGAATTGGTACATCAGCAGTGTTTGAGTCTATGGACACACACACACACACACACACACACACACACATACACACAGTGTATGGATGTCAAGCTGAGCTCCTGGTTTCCTTCCACTCTGACACATGATTTCCCTGGGAAGCCTGCGATGCCACCCGAGAACAAAAGGGGACCTGTACGGATCTGAGCCTCTATCTCCAGCACACGCCACTGTTAATCAAAGACAATTAAAAAGGGCCCTGCCAGCAAAGCCAGCCATGATGATTTATGAATAAATTACAGGGCTCATTTGTATGCCATAGATCATATTTGTTGGGCACGCTTCCCCCATGGAGCCGGATCGGGGTTCCTCTAAATGAGGATGTGGAGATAACAGCTACAGTATCTCTACTGGAAGGGTTGGGGGGGGGGGGGGGAAACAAAAAAGGGGGGGGGGGGGGGTCTGTTAGAGTTCATGCTGGTCACATTACCGAAGAGAAACACACTGTTCACCAAATCTGTTAAAACATAAAATATCTTGAGATGTAACCATTCAGGGTTTTCAGTGAGAGGGTCACAGCCGAAGATTCCTGCCATAAGGTTTCAGTCAGCAGCCATATTTACAGCTGATGGCTGTTTTGACCGTTTGTTTGTAATAAAAGACTGGGTCCATTCATGGGGGTGGCCCAGAGAAACCAAACTGATGTGTAACCACGATAATATAGAACATCTCCATGGCGTTTTTGGAAAATTGGAGACCCAACAAAAGCAAGTACGTACCTCCTCCTGAACTCACCACAGTCACCAAGCAGATGCGTGATAATTCCAAGTATTAAGAGGATGGCCAATATTTTCTGACTCTTTATAATTCTTTTATTATAAACTGACCAGCGTCAGTGTAATCATGAGCTTAACTATAACTGACTCTTCCAGCAGAACTGCTCTCACTGATTGCTTATGTCCACTGGTTTCCACTCTGGATGGACGCACATGGTATCAGGGCGGCAGTAATTACAGTCAGTGTTTGTGCCCGAGATGAAACTTGACCCTGGGCAGCAGCTGAAAAGGACCACAGCACAGCAAAGCAACACCATTACAAATGGTGATCTGATAAGCAGAGGGCACGGCAGAGGGAAGCTTAGCAGAGGGTCAGGGCTGATGTGTGGAGAGGAGCTGATGAGCATCATTAATCTGCTCGCTGACGTGAATCATCACTCACGACTGTGCTGGTCAGTGGTTGACTCACCCACCAACGAGCCACTGGAATCCAAACAGCAGCTCTCCCGCACGCCACAGTGCAACGCTACTCCCCATAAATTATGTCTTTACAACTAAACTGAAAACACGTTTTACGGGAAACATAATTGAACTGTCCTAGATGGAGGCTACGGGCGCTAACGTTAACTCACTCTCTGGCTAACTAGGAGGTAGTTAGTTAATCACATGAAAAGTGCACAAAATGCACATCGGACAGCCAAGTCTGCAAAGCCAACAGATCAAAGAGAAGCCATGTGAACTGTGAGGTGTCTCTGTGTGCGACAGCTGCTCTGGTTACTTAACATTCAAAAGAGCCATGTGGATATTATTAAGACAATCACAATAATTCTGCAGCTGAATACCAACAGCTCATGGCACAAACACGCAACACCAACAATGTGCAGCCTCAGGTGGATGGTGTGGGGTTTTTAATTCAACGTGTACCAACGTGGGAAAAAAACGCTGATATTATATATTACTACAATATTAATGTTGTTGCACCAATTAGAAGCGATTTTAGTTTGACTTTTACAGTTTGTCACACTGTTCAGTCTTGGAGCAAATCTCTGAAGGGGGTGTTGTCAGGGGCACACTGTCGCTCATTGTGTTCGCCCAGTTCGATATAATGTAAATTCCGATGGCTCCAAACAACCAGAGTCCTGGAATGCAGCGCCACCATTTCAAAAGAGAACTACTGTACAGTCAAATCTGGCAGGAGTGAAGACACAGTGCTACATCCAATTAGCAACGAGCTATGGATGCCAATATCCAACAAAGCAAACTACCATCTGGACTATCTCCTTTTCTTAAATGGGGCAAAAAATATATCCACCAGTTACCAAGACAAATGCAAAAGTGCACAGAATATGTTGGCAGAAAGAACTGGGTGAAGAGCAGTTAATGTTGCAGCAGAAGGCAGTAACCAGTTGTTTCATGACCAGCATGTCTGTGCAGCTGCACTGGATGGCCGAGCAAGCTCAAGAAGATGGAGCTTTATGGTCAAATTTGAGTGCCTCATTGTCTATACATGCATTTTATTGGTGTGACTAAACGCTCCAGATGCTCCTCTCACAGACAGTGACGCTGTAAAAACCAAATTAATAGCCATTATCATTCACAAACATTTGGGAGGCCGCAAACAGATGGAGCGACGTTTTCAATGACGAAAGTCTTTATTGATAAAACTCGGTTACCCAACGGCCACAGCAGAGCAACGGGCATGAAAGACCAGCAGCAGCAGCAGCCATAGGTTAACACCTGAACGCTGTTCACGGACAGGTGGAGAGCAGAGATCCAACACTAGCTCTGAGGAGATGATCAGACCAACCCTTTAAACTGATGTTTGGTTGTGTCAACCATATTTTCCGAAGAAATTAAAAATTATTTCCATCACAGTTTCACATTTCTTCCTCTCCCATCTGTGCAGGAGAGTGGTTGACAGTCGAGAATATGCCATTTCTGAACAAAGATGCAGGAAGCGTCAGCGTCACACTCACTTTTTTTGAAAGAACTATTGTGATCTACTTTCAGAGATCCTAGACCTGTGTCCTGAAAGTGGTGAGACGACGATTTCAAGTTGATCATAAAGTCAATAAATGTAATAACACAAAGAGATGAAAGTCATCTTAGTTGGCCACCTCTGCACATCCCAGTGTTTCCTGGTTATTATCGTGTTAACGATGAATGAGAGGGTCACAACATCAGCAGCAGCTAAAAGTCTCCATCAAAGACTTCGATACTGTCTCAGCATCAGGTGCCTGTGATTTTAATAAAATGCAAGCACTGGACTGCAAGCAAGGTATCCTCGACATCTTTAAGTTAATTACAACGAAGCTCCAACAGCTGCTGCCATCGTGGGTGACAACCTGCTTGTCTATTCCCAAATACGACTCTGCCTAACCCAGCTGGTAGATCTTACTGTTTCCTGAGCTGAAGAAGTCATTAATAAAGCTCTTGTTAGAAAAGGTTTCCTCATGAAACAGAAGCAGGTCCTCCAGGGGCAGCGGGATGGATCGGTTGTTTGGCAAATTATAATCTCTGCAGTAGAAAATATCATCTCTAATGAATGTTGACATTTAGTTCAACTAAGACTCGGTCCTCTTTCAGTGTATTTATCAGAAAACAAGCTCACCAGGGCAATATAAGTAAAAAAAAAGCCAATTTCCATTTGTAAATTGTTATGTCCACATTTGGATATGCCAGAGGAGACGGGCTCTGGGAGGACTGGGAACATACATTTACACACAGCCAATGCAATTAGGAAAAGATGGGTGACCATTTTCAGGCCTTTCAGCGTGACTAAAGGAAGGCAAACACATCTCTGGTTTCCCTCCCTGACTCCACCTGCACGAGACGAGCTGCATTTAAAGAATCAATTAAGGTGGAGATGGAGAACATTGCGACTGACCTTTCAGAGAGGGAAATTAAAAGAGCACCGCTGGCTTGTGGGATAGAAATGAGGGCTGGGTATGACGGGCTGCCTTTGCCTTTTAAATACACTTACAGTCAAGTCTTTTGTGGGAATTTGTTTTGTGGGAACTGAATGAGCAGGCCATATGGGTGACATTTACAGAGCTGGCCATGCAAAGGCAGGTCATGGTTCAGTCGCTTTACTGTACGGGATGGAAAATTAACTGGAGCCGGCAGTATTAATGTGGGTCACTCCTGACGCGTGCGTCACTAGACACAGATCCACTAATGTCTTGGGGGCCAGCCATCAATCTGAAGGGGAGTTTGGGTGACAGCGATCTTAGAGGTAAAGGGAGGTACTTGCCCTCTGGGAGCAGAGACAGTAACACAGCGTAGTTTACATCATCATCATCAGACGGTGTCAAATATGACCACTTCTTCACTTTGTAAACCAGGGAATAAAACAATAGAAGACACTAACTCCTACATGAATACTTGTACTGTCCATTTCACTGTGTCCGCTGTCATTGTTAATGTTTATATACTGCTTATAAACGCTAAATGTATTCACTTTACAACTTATAGGAAAATGAGCTGTAAACTGCTGACTAACAAAATGTGCCCAGTATTTCCCCAGTGATTGAGAATCAGACACAGTCGTTCCTTTCCCTGTGCGCGCACCCTCAATCAGTGCAGTCCTCAACACAGGGAGGAGCCCGGCCCCACCGCTCACTGTATACCACCACACCATGAAGGGGGGGTCTGCGGGGGCCCGGTGCCCAGCCTGCAGCCCTCCTGCCTGGGGCCAGCAGTGGCAGATGGCCAGGACAGGCTGCACTGAGCAAGACGCTGTGGGTATGGAGAGAAGCCACAGGACGCTGAGCTGCACAACACACACACCTGTGTTCAGGCAAAGGTTCAGCCGGTGACATTGATGCTATTAGACTGAAGTGGAAAGCCAAACATCGCTCAGACATTAAAGTTAAACATGTACTGCTGTTGGACGTTTTATACATACTTATGCGATCCCTGCAACAGATCTTTCATATTTATTTCTTTGTTTTAACCTAACAACCATGTCCAGGAGCAGGACAGTCTCCATGGTGACGTGGAGAGCTTTCTAACACAAAAATCTCCCATGGGAGCTGAACATGGATGTGGTGAGTGAGGAGGCGCAGCATGATTCACATCATCGTCAGGCTCAGGCCATTCAGTGACCCCCTCACGCCCCCTGTGGGTGAGTCATCCCGTTTCTCCATTCAGCTTTCAGCTTTAATGTTTGCAGCAGAGTGTAAACACAACTTGATTCCTGACTCATGTGGAGCAAGACGGGAAGCCACTAACAAAGGGGAGCTGTGTATGTGTAGATGTGTTGGAGCAACAGTGGCTGGGACAAAGATTGATATTTGAAGAGTAATACAAGTATCTGCATGACATGCCATCACTACCCCACCACACACACACACACACACACATTTCCAGGGGGAACTAGGGATTATCCTCCTTGTCACAAAGTTGACGCTGACACATGAGCTCAGACGTACATATCCACACTGAGCTCTAACAAACACAGGGAGGCTGGGGTGTTGATGCACGCTGAGTGCCACCTGTGCCCGAGCACAGAGAGATCGAAGGGCAAAGTCCTCGACTCCACGGGGACGACAGACTGGCACTGGTGGGCAGGTAGGCATGAAGGGAGCCGAGCCCACCCTGTCCTACTGTATCAGCTGGCATCTCACAGATTAACACTTGGATGGGCAGATAGGCTTGTTAACACATGCTCCCATCCACCCCTGCCTACGCCACACACACACACACATTAAATCCTCCACCACAGAGAGCAGATTTCAGGCTCATCATCTCCATTCTGTCAGGGTGGAGACGTGAAGCGATGGCGGGTGTACCAGAGCGATTCCATTCAGGATTAGCAACGCTATCATGGGTGGGAATCGCTGGAGAAAGGGAGACTGAGCGGTGGTATGGGTTGCTGGGGGGTGTGGGGGGTCAGTAAAGGTGGGCTGAGGGGAATGAGAAAGCAGGTTGTAGACCACGGAGTGAGGCAAAGATTAAAATGAACGAGCAGACAAAAACTGATCGACAGAAAGTTATCGTTACAAGATCTGTTCGCAACCGGGCGGATAAAAACGGTTTAAAAAAGTGTTTCTCCATCTACAACAGGTTTCAGGTGATAAATGTCATAATCTCTTCCATGTATTTTTTAAAAAAAATATTATTAATATAGATCTGGCTGTAATAAGAATTCCAGTATTTTTGCAGCATAGGCGCTGTGTTTAATAAACATTAAAAATGCAAATGAATTGCTCTGAATGTTTTTAAATGCCTCCACTCAGCTGTGGCACAGTGGTGAACATGTCACACGTCACATGTCACTCCGCTTTAGGGTCTCATTCAATATTTTCATGCGGTGGCCATTTTCCTTTCACTCACTTGTACTGCATCCTATAGGTTGAAACGACTCGTCTTTTGAATCATAAATAATTAAATCAATGCTCTCACACCAAAGAGAAATTTGCAGCTGTGCTGCATCATGGTCGGCTGCGGCGTTACAGAGCCCACTCTATTACACTGCATCAGCCGGCTGACAGAGACATGAAAACTGAAAGAATTTCTTTATCCGTCCATAAGCATCTGAGGTGAAAAGATGATAAATGGGTCTGTGTGTGAGTATGCAGGGCCCTAATCTTTCCGCTGACCAACATGCAGCCTTCAGTGGCTCGGTGCAGTATATCATGCTGTCATCAGAGGAGTGCCTTGTCGCTCCATCTTTCTGCCCCTGTATGTTTGTGCTAACGCTTTCCAGTTGTGACAAGGGATAATGATTGGTGAGCCACAGATCTGGGATCCCATCAGTTAAAACTACTCACAGTGACAGCTGCTACAAGAGAAACACACAGGAAAGAGCCACTGCTCGTATCATCTGATATCCCCACGTTCTCTCTTCACGTCGCCTGCTTCCCATCACACCTTCCTGCTCCCATTCCCACTCTCCTGCCTTGTTTCTTATTGATGGCACTTTCCCCAAGTGCTGAAGTTTAGTACAAGCCAGAGATAACAACAAGTTTATTACCATCAGACCTCTGTGTGTCATCCACGTTCAGCTGTTAATTTAATGATGTTTTGTTCATTTGGCAAATCCCCAACATACATTTTCTGAAGGAAAGCTGATGTATCATCGTAAAACCCAACAGGTGACACACTGAACAAACACTTGTCAAAAAGAAGAGACTTCTAACAAAACCAAGCTCAGGGTGGGCGGTATTACAAATCACTTTATCTACTATAGACAATGTGTGTTTTCATCGCACTGACCTTTGGACATCCTCCGGTCTGTATGTGTGAACACAAATGTCCCTCTGGAGTTTCTACTGACGTCCTCCGTCTGGCTCCCATGTTATGAAGTCTGCAGCAAAGAAGAGCTGATCTCTGGATGAGAGCTGGTGCCACGCATATAGAACATACAGACAATGATGTCATATAGCAGAATGAACACACCCACATCCTGCTTGCTGCCATCATATTGAAAACACAAATATAAAGACAAAGACAAGAGAGAGGAGATGCAAGGAATCAGCCATGATGGCTACTGCATCAGATGAGGAGTAACTTAAAATGTAAAAATATACTTTGGCTCTGTTTTCTAATAAACAAATCATCTATTTGGCTCTGTGCATGTATGGAAAACCTTCATAGAAAGTGATGCGGGGAGAGCCACGGATGTTGGACCCCATCACAGGACACAGCGGCAGCTATGATAGGACACTGTGTGAAAAGGAGGCGGGTTGGGAAGTGATTAGCAATGGTAGAAGGTGAAGCAGCTTAAACAGAGATTTGACCGTTGAATATATAAAAGGAGATGAGTCGAGCCATCAGCTGATGAGGGCTGCTGTCATGTGACATATTTGATTTAAGGCTATGCTCTCCAGTTTTTTTTTTTTTTTCAAATCTGTGGAAACATGATCCCCTTAGTGGAGGTACAAACCCAAAACTGAAGATGGAAAAGGAAAGGGCGAAAAGCTGGACCCATCGAATTGCTGTAACATTTACCCTTTGAGGGTAGCAGCTGACATTGGGCGAGAGGCGCCGCACACCCTGGACCGGTCGCCAGTCCATCCCAGATTAAAAGGCCCAGACAGTGTCAAAGCTGCAAAGTGGAGAGAAGGGTGAGATGAGAAGCGGTTCAACAAAGACATTTGAAGGACATTTTGATGCTAGATTACGACACAAAGTCGCTGAACACTGAACTGACAATTGGAAGATGAATCAATCGGTCTTCAGAAAATAAAGACAATTCAAAAGACTGGAATATTCACACCAGAAACAGAAATTAGTTACTGACTTGAGAGAAACCAATAAGGAGAAGAAACGAAAGGAAAAGAAGGCAACACTGAAAGCAAACATGGAGGACATGTTTGAAAACTGAGGACAAAAGATGAGGATGAATGAAGAAACCCATCACTGGATAGTAAAGCAGGAGAGGAGGTGATGAGAGTCCATAAGAAGAGATGCCTCGTGGCTGTACAGATGTCGAGCAGAGTTGATATATGAAGGATCTGGGGAAGTGGTGGTGTGAGCTGCCAGACAGTGGCTAAGTGATTAGGGACGTGTGGCGTAACCCTGCGCCATATTTAGCCGCGGCGGGGCGCCCCGTCCCCTGCCATTTCCCTGAGGCCCAGCGCCAGATGTCGAAAGCTGCTGCGCCACGCCTGGCAGAGCAGGCTGGCAGCAGGGTGGCACAGCAAGCCTGGGTACAGTGTGGATAACACCCACCCCCACCACCCCCAACACCACCCGCCAACTGCTGTTCATTCACTCATGAGCTGGAATACACTCTGCAGTTTACATCAGGACAGGGAAAATACTGGCATTCTGTTTACACCGAGAATATTCACCGGCCAATCTGTGTGACCCACTTGTCAAGTTTAATGACACAAATTTAAACTTGGTCTTGAACATTTGTGATCCCAAGATGATAAATTCCAATGCGTTTCGCTGTCCACTGACCTTTACACTGGCGGCGCAGCTGTGCCAAAATGTGCTCTTTCTAACACTTCAGGAAAACAACCTCAAGCCAAAATGTAAACTTTACAACTGTGTAGTAAGAAAGACTGGATTTTCTCAAATGGAAAGAATAACGTTTATGATTAATTTGACTCCAGGACCTTTTCCTGGGTTTTAATGTTCTTGGACTATAGTCTATTCACTAAGAAAACAAAAAAAAAAAAAAACCCTGTTTAAAACAAAGCAAAAAAAAAAAAAAAACCCCTGTTTATAACAAAGCTTCTAGGCACAGATCTCCATGCAGATGCTGTGCAAACAAGTGTTCCCCAATTAGTCATCCTCCCTCTGCCTGCTCCCCCTTTTTGTGCATTCTCCCTCACTGCAGGACCCTCTGCCGGAGGCTGACCAAGATAAAGTTTTGACTGGCAGGACCATTTGTTTTAATCAGGTGTTTGCAGACGCTTCCTTGACCTCCATTAGTTGAAGTTTTAATTGAAATTAACCCCCAGTACTACCCCAATTAACCCACGTCCCCCCTGACTGGCGCCCGCCCTCGTCCCGAGCATCTGTTTCAGGACGGGGGAATGGGAGACAGAGTAGGGAACTGGGAGAGAGAGGGGGTGGGGGATGTAAGCGCAACCACCGAATATGCAGTGTTGTCACCCGAGGATAGGCTGCATCACGTCAAGTGCACGCCGACTGCGCCTGACTCGCCATGAAGCCCTGGGGGGCCTTCTGTCTCTCTGTCTATGACATCCCAGCAGCGAGGCTACACACGGCTTAGTCTTGGCCAGCGGGAGGTGGAGGAGGCAGGTAGAGGGATGAGCTCAAACATGGGAGAGAAGGATGAAGATGTCCCACAGGGGGGACTGACGGAGAGGAAAGATGGGAAAGTTGGGAAGTAGTAGAGGAGGGAGAGGCAGGGAGGAAGAGAGATGGGGAGCGGGAGGGAGGTGGTAATTACTGTACAGCGTGTTTTCTATCTAAAGCCCTCCTGCCTGAGATAAGAGTGTGTGGTTAGAGCGCAGATAGTGAGTGTGTGTGTGTGTGTTTGGCCCCCAGCACCTGTTTCCTTGCCTGTGGAAGGTCTGGAGTAAGGGAGCTGTCAAAGTGGCCCCTCCAGCTCAGAGCTGAGACGATTAAGTGTGTGCACACACTGGAGTATCTTTGTTTAGCCTTTCTCTATGTCTGAAGAGTGTTTGTATAATTAGAGTGGGCAGCAGCCATCTAAAGGAACACCCCATCAAAAATGTGCCACAAACAACTCCCTGCACCAAACTTCTACTGTAACTCAGTAACTCTGTAATTACTTTCATATTTGCAAAACATTTACATAACAGTCAGTGAAGTGGGCCGTCCCAAGCTTTGACAGAAACATCCTCCCTCTTTGGGTTCATTTCGTGTACAATAAAAATCATTTTTACTGTAAGACATTATTTTGCAGTGCAAAAAATGTCAGCTGTTAAAATTAATGTTCGTTTTAACTTCTCAGTAACTATTTCTCTTATTTAACTTATTTAACGAAGGCCAACGACCTTTTGAAATTCAACAGCTCCATTAAGTATATCCTCCAAGATGACTGTAATATTTTGACCTTCATCGAAACAGGATTTACTGCAGGACTCTTATACAAAAGGAGTGGGGGTCTGTCAACAAAAGGGGGGGTCTGTGTGGGTACAGTGCCCTGTGAAGGACAAAAAGGGGAAGGACCTGCCCCTATGTACCGTCCCCATCCAGAGCCATCCTTCATATAGGACCCCCAACGGTGGCTGGTCCGTCAACCACACACACACAAGCGCTGAACCACTGTCGGTCCCTGGTCCCCAGCCAGACTCTGGGGTTGGGGGAAGTGGAATGTCAGTGCCACAGTGAAGTTTACCCTTGAGCAAGCTGGGCTTACACTTGAGCTCGCTCCAGGGCTTGACAATTCCTCAACATTTCCATTGTTTTTGTGGATGAATCTGAAGGATGTACTTTCCAGTTTCCTTTTTCAACCATATACTGCATGAGTCCACAAAACAGATTAAACTAAATGTTTATGAAGTCAACCATTAAGATTTTCTCCACCAGTGTGGTGTGGTGCCAACACTGATGACTCAATCTCCCCACAATGTAAAGAGGCATTTATCTAATGGTGCTGGCAGAGAAGATTAAAACATTGTAGTAATAATTCCAGAATGGTAAAATCCTTCTCATATATTGCATAGAAAGGTCTTATGCCATCGCCAGCTGTGTAAAATTGCAATCACATCACAGCTCTGGACAACGGGTACATGGGGACACCCACTATTTAAGCTATCTTCCCTATCTAGATTGTTTGGAAATACACAGACTCCTAATTCACAGAACTCGCAAGGATCGTTTCAGAAGGCAAAGACAAGCCCCTGTGAATTCTGTAAATGAAATTGTAGGACGGCATTTACACAATTAAAGGATCACTGGCAGTCGAGTCTCGTCTAAAGTCGAGTGTTTAGAGGCAGATCCATGCACAATTTATGTGAACAGCCTGCACACACAGACACACCATCACCGTTTAATAGATGAACTTACCTGCAGATGATTCTCCTGTTCTCGGAATGAATCCCAATCAGGGGTTCCCATCGCTCTGGTTACATCCATCGAGGAACAAATTACAGTTGGGGATTAGGATTGGGGAGGGGGGACAACCCAGTGTTTTATCAGTGGGGCCGTGTTCCGTCTGCCGAGCCGCTTATATTTCAGGTAAACATAATCCAGATTCGGTCTGGCGGGGGTAGATTCAATTAAGATACAGAGACAACTTTGTTAATGCGGCCATATCTTAATACCCTGGCCACAGCTTGTAATGAATCTGGGCTCAGAGGTGGGAGCTGGGAGTCAGGGACAAGGGAAGAGGACTGAATGAGGCTGCTGCAGTTACAGTAATCAGGCCACGGCTTGTACTGTACGAGTAGGGAAACTTGGAAAAGTTGGATGTTTTTAGGTTCTTCAGGTGTTGATTTGATTACAGGCGAGCTCTTCTGATAACATTGGTATCCTAGATACTGTTTTATCAATGGGCATTTTAGATGGTGAGACTGATTGATCGTTCCATTCTCACAGTGGCGTGAGAATGTGAAAACCTCCATAAATGAGTGGCGAAGAACAAATTAAGATGCTGCTCTTGATGGATAATCCTTAGAGTTTATCAACCCAGGCAATGAACTTTATAGAATAATGTTTACTCAGGTAGACCAAACTCTAATGTTGTTCAACTCTGGACAGAATGGTTTCAAACTGCTCGTGTTTTAATGCTGTCTGCGTCACTGACCTGTTGTCGATCGGAATGAGAAACATAAAAATTTGAGGGTACCTATTCAAGCTAATTGGCTAGTGGTGGGCATCGATTTTAAATACTCAAAATAATCAGTGAACCTTTTTGTGGAACACAATCTCATGCTTGCAGGTTTTAATACAGAGCTGGAGTCAAGGTCAGGTGAGTCAAGCTGATGCTAAATCAAGGGGAAACAGTTAGTTTAGATCCCTTTTAAGTGTCCACCACCACTGAAACTGAAAGTGTTTTTACATTGCACCTTGAGCATGGGTTTTAAAAATGAGACATAAACGGTTCAGATTTTAGCATCTTTAGCAGGTTTGCTGCCTCCATGCTCCAGATGTGAATGCCGTGTAAGGCTCTGTAGTATACTGCAGCTCCACTGTGCTATCAGTTGGACTGACAAGGGACAGACTAATTACCAGGTCCAGTTAAATTAATAAACACAGCAGACAGTCCATCTCACTCAGGAGACAACGCTGACAGACTGTTAAAATGAAAGGTTGCCATTTCTTAATAAATCATCCTTAGATCCCCTGAGTGCATATTTGTATCACATCCCTTAGCCAACCTAACTGAAATGGTGAGACAGATTTACACACAAGCAGTATTCTGATATTTACTAAAAGAAAGGAGAAGACCGTAATGTCCCTTGCCTTTGTCCCATATCTAGTAGATTTGCCTAGCAGTCCACAGATTCAGGAGGGGGCATGGTTGTCCTTTTATACCAGTAAAGTTGTCACAGGTTTTGTTGCCTTAGAAACAAACCCCCATACTGTTTATGTGACTGCTGCCCACCTCCTTAAAGATCTAATGCACTTCAGTCTGTCAAAGAATGCATTGTGAACGTGATGATTACGTTCCTACAAAATGTTTAGCACGATTATGACATGGTTTTGTAGGAGACAGGGTTAAGAAAATCCTCCAGTTCAGTCCTACGCTCTCAGGAAGCGGTGGCATTACGACATGAAATGAAATGAAATGAATGAATTATGAATTATTTTCTGTTTCCCATCTCTGTTTATGTGAATAGCAACTTGAAGCTTGAAGCTAATCAACCCCGGCTGTCAGAGCTGAAAATTAAAGCAAGAAGTCTTTGTCTTAAAAGCGGTGAAAAGTCTTCTTTTCCCTCCCATACCGGAACGACTGTGCAATGTCCTCTGGTTTAGTGGCCCAGCTGATGGTTTGATTTTTTTTGCTCTTTAAGTCTGGGTCACTTGCTCAACAATCCTTCCTCAGTATCAGCAGAGAGACAGCCACCCTGAGACCCATGTGGTGAACAGACGGCCTAACCAGAGCATATCTCATCCCTCAGGATGTTAATATTTATTGACGGCACAAGGCTGGTGTTAAAACATTAAAAAGGGGATCGGGAAGAAGGGCTCCGCGGACTTAAGCCCTGGGAGGCCATGCCGACTCAAAGTCTTATTCAGATGATGTGCCGTGAGATGCTTGTCCTTGAAGAAAGGGAATTAGTGTCTGTGGAAGTCAAAGAGAAAATGGAGAGAGAAAAAAAGAGGAAGGGGGGTAGAAAGACAGGAAGTGAATGTGTTTGACAGACAAAAATGTGTGTGTGGATTTGCAAATGCACGCTTGCACGCATATTTGTGCACATGCACATGTGAGAGAGAAGGCAGAGGATGGCAAAAGCAAGGCGTCTTCATGCAGGGAGAGATGATGCAAAGAGCACTCGCTGGTACAAAAGTGTTACCACAGGACCAAGCAGACAATCCCCTCTCCAGGAAACGCAGATCAAAGCGGATTTAAGTAGTCAAGACTTGTTCCGTGCAGTTCCAAACAGCAGTTTCGACCCTGTAGCGGTACTTTTCCTCTCTGTGTTAACATCAGTTTGGAGGGGCGACGAAGCGCTGGAATTGAGTCACTGCTAAGTTGAGCGGCAAGGCCCTGGTACTCCTGAGAAGCAGCAAGGCTCGCTGACATTGTGAGGCTTGCATAGGCTGCTTGTCAAAACTCTGAGGCTGGAGAATGCATTTTAACGAGCTGCACGTAGCCCTCACGGCCTTCAGTGTTCTCAACAGCATCTTAATTCCTTGGATGTCTCTAAAGAATGGAGGTGCTAGTTAAATATTGGTTTCCTTATAATCTTTTTCCTTTTCCAACCACACAGCCTGATGACTTTACCAGACAGAATGCAGCGTTGATAGATACGGCTTATTTTCTTTGAAACACATAATATCAAATCCAATAGATAATTAAACAAGCGGAGATGGAGTCTGTAGTTTTCCTTAACTGCTGGAATCTGAACGAATGCCATTTCCTATATGTTCACCACATATATATATATATATATAGAGAGAGAGAGAGAGAGAGAGAGAGAGAGAGAGCTAGTTGTCTCATGCTTTCCGAACACAGCAGTCAACTGTGGACTATACGTCCGTTAGCTAAAGACAGATGTGTAAAGAAGCCTGCATTATAAACAAAAGGTGGCAGTTGCACACTGCCTCACTTAACACAGGTGACTACTTACTGACGCAGCTGGCAGAGGAGCCCTGAGATACAGCAGAGCTGAGGCGGCAACGAAACACAGATAGAGAACAACAGAGACAGGTCAAAAGGCTGATAGAGACAATGTAATGTTTGCACAAGTGGAGCCAACAGAATTCATATCCATGGCAGGAGGAGACGCAAGTGGGTGATTTATTATTTCTCTTGATCTATGGCGTGATCACTGACATTCAATTTATTCCAGTGAGAAGGCAGCGCAGTGACAGCGTGTGGGAATGAGTGGCCCTCTGCTCCGCGAGGAGGAAGACGCCAGTTCTTACCTCTCTGTTCTACAAACCTCCAGGAGAGAGACAAATCCCCATAGAGCCAAACAGATGCCTCTGGTGTTTAGTGTTACTTACTCGAATTTGCGTGTTATAAAATCAGGCCAATTCAATGTCCGGTTTATTACATAAGAGCACACAGAGATTCAGATTTTAGTTAAATACCAACTCTAACGCCAGCCCCAGGATGAGGGCCGCACTCCTTGTGCAGTAGCATCCTCAAACCTTGAATGTGTCAACTGATTCCCAGGGCACTTCTCCAATAAGAAGGCATGCCTGGATCCTGCTGAGCCCCCCTGTGAGGTCCTTCATGCCCATGATAAAGACGGCCGGATCTCAAAGTGACAATATGCTTTTTCTCAACAGCTGCCCCCAGGTGGGTTATCTGCTCGGAGCATCACTTCACCTCTCCTTTATCGGAGACCATAACATGGAAGCAGAAGGAGATCAGGACAGATTGCACACCTCTTCATTTCCAGTTGCAGCGCTACTTTCTAGCAAGACATGGCTTCATAGAGAGGATCACATGTGGCTCTCACCAGAGGGGTACCTTCTTCATCCAGCTACCTCTGCCACCCAACATGAAACCAATATCGAGGGAATTTATTGCAAATCAGCCCCTTATCCCATTTCCTATGCCCCCACCCAAACCCTGCTCACACTGCTGGCAACCTGTAATCTGACAGATTAATGGCAGAGCATGAAATGTGGCGTTTACGTCGACAAAAGTTAAATGTTGTAGGGAGGGAGGGGCGCGCTGGCTTTGGCGTGTGGATTACGCCCTGCGAAACCCCCTTAATGCCAGTATAATTTGATGGAGCTGCCAATTTGCTGTATGCGCACTCTCCCTGCTCTACTTCTTATTCCTCCTCCCCCCTGAACCAAAGCCGACTTTGCGGCAACACTTCTGAGGAGGATCTGAAGTTTGGAGAGGCGGAGAAACATGCTGGGAGGAGGATCGAGCAGCCACAGATGCTGCCTGGGATCCCCACCTCCCCCCAGGCTTAAGATCACAGTGCTAATGTCACTGCAGAATTTATGTCACGTCTGGATTTGCATAATATGCTCAATGAGTCAAAGGTTCTACAGGTGCATACACACAGAGCAAAACCCTGTAGAAGGTCTTGCATTGCTGGGTCACCTTAAACCTGCTTCTTGTTCTATTTGTTCTATTTTCACAGTCTGATATAAACAAAAAATGTCGATTTAACACCAAATCAACCCCTTTAGCCTCAAACATTGATGAGACTAGACATACTCTAATCATTTTGAGGATCTACTGATGACCAGTGATGCTTTAACATGTTGATCATTTGCAGGAATAAAATGAGCCCTGGTCATCTTTGTATTTACAACAATTCTTAATCCAACATGGTCAAATGACAGTTCTTAACAAAAAGATATTTCCCCCTGACCATTTCATCAATTGTTTGGTTTTCCCAACTACAGATTAAAAAATATTTTTTCACATGCCACTCAGTCACCATTTCTGCATATTATTGATGCCTTGTTTCTATGTCTATAGAAACAAGGCATCCCAACCAAAAGGTCAACCAAAGGTAACCAGGAAGTGAAATACATCTACACGGCTTATAGTCTCTATTGCTCTTTGTTTAAATGACAGCAGAGCGGTGACAGGAATGGGGTACAAATAGAAATAGTTAATGGTACCAGGCTGACAATGAATCAGGGACATTACACTTTACTTTATTTGGTGCCTTTAACCCTGGGTTACCATGACATGCCACTGAAAGGAGACCAGGATTTTTGCTTTCCATGTCCTTTTTTTCCTCTTTTCTTTCATATATCAAGTCATATCAAATCAACTGAGAAGCCTCCACGCCCACTGTGAGTGAAGTGGGAGTGTCTGTGTGAGGTGACCAGAGGTATCAGGGTCAGAGTAGCAGTGGGTCAACAACACCACTTTTACCTCTTGAGCTGTGTCGTGATCAGGACATGGTTGTCCCGGCTAATCACACACCACACACTGGTGTGTGCGCGTGTGACACAAGTAGCGGCAGGTCAGATCCAATCAAAGCGGTGTAGTCCTGTTCTCTGGCTCACCACATCCCACCTCCCTGAAATAATACTCATAATTCACAGGGAGGGGGAGGAGGAGGTGGAGGGAAGTGGGAGGGCGGACGAGTTTGCTCTTTAGCATCATTCAAAGGACATTTCCAAACTATCGCTCAAAATGACAGAAGGAAGCACATGGGTGTGTGTGGAAAAGACGAGGGGGGGGGGGGGGGGGGGGGGGGGGGGGGGGGGGGGGGGGGGGGGGGACAAAGACGAGGGGGGGGGGGGTTGATGGTAGGGTGGGGGTTGCTCGCTGAACAATCACACTAATTCACACCTCCATCGCCAATCCCTTCATCCCCCATCCCTCCTCCCTCTCTGAGTCCGCCAATTAATCGCAGTGAAAACATGTCTGATTGAATCTTTTCAAGCAAATCCTCAGGCTTGGGCTTTTGTTGGTCCACTCCTTGTCAACATCCATTATAACATGCCTTTAATGCTCCCGCCACGGCCATCTTCCCCGCAAAATATGGAGAGAGAGGAAGATGGGGGGGGGGGGTTGACAGAGAGAGAGAGAGAGAAAGAGAGGAGAGAAACAGGCAGGGGGGAAGGAGGGGTGGGGGAGAAAAAAACCTCCAGCGCTGATCCCACTGTCTTCAACTTTAATCAGCTGTATGCTAGACTGCTCTCCATCCTCCTCCCTCTCTTTTCAAGCTCCTCAGTGTCTCTCGCTCCTTCTCTCTCTGTCTTTCTCTCTCCGTTCCTCTGTCTGGCCAATAATGGGCTGTTTGTAATGCAGGAGGCGAACTCCACATCAATCATTCGCCCCAATTTTCACCCCCCCCCCCCCCCCCCCCCCCCCCCCCCCCCCCCCCCCCCCCCCCCCCCCCCCCCACCCCCCGCTCCTTCCCCAACACCCCTCCCACCATCATCGCCGCCACTACCAGCTCGTCCTCCACTGCAATAAATATGTAAATGAGCGCGAGCCAGTCATTGGTAATTTCAAGCTCAGCTCACTAGTGTTAAAAAAGGACACAAATGTATTAATTGCCCGCGGCCGGAGGAATTCCATTTTCTGTGGGCATTGATTACAAAATTGGTGTGAGCAGCTTTTTTTTTTAAAGTTACATACTGGTGTGTGTGTGTATGTGTGTGTGTGTGTGTGCGTGCATGTGCGTTTGCAGAAAATGGGAAAAGACAGGGAGAGGGTTGGTGATGTCATCTGCTGATAACCCCAGTGTTTGGATACCTCAGGTTGTGGTGTAGGTCAGCCATTCACTCACACTGAGTGAGAAACACGGAAAACAATTATATGCTGCTTTCTTTCATCCAGATCATATTCAGACAATTGGACAGGCGCACACAATCTGACACACACATGAACAACATGTGCAACCCCTAAAGCACCACAGCTACCCTCAGCAAACAGGGCGTGTGCATGTTTGCTGCACAGCTGGCCGTACTAATGTGAGATTATGTTGCGTGGAGACCCAATTATCCACAATTGATCCCAAACACCTCCTACTACAGATCCAAGAGCAGCCGTGTGTGTGTGTGTGTGTGTGTTTTGTTTTAGCACAGGACAAACATACATAAGGGAGAATCCACATGGACATTCTTGTAAATGCAGTGGAGAAGCACCAGGGGGATGTTTCCCTCAAGGTTAAAGGATCATTAGCATTATTTTCAAGGTGGGCTTGATTTCTATGAGTTTATCTTTACAGAATTTGAAGCCTCCATCACAAAGTATTTAAAAAAGGCAACATGATGTTTTCAAGTTTGTGCTTTTAAAGAAAAGAGTTGTGTTTGTGTCTGACCTTCTCCCGCGAAGGAGCCCATGCCATCGTCCATCTTGAAAAACATTTTTCAGGAGCAGCAGCAGTAATGAAGGAACTATCCACTTTGAGACTGCACAGAGTGACCCTGCCCAATCATCGTTTCATTAGGTTCAGGATTTTCTTCAGTTAGTTATATTTTTACGTTTATTTCTGCAGTGCTGTGCCGATATGATTTATGTTGAATAAGGGAATATAAAGCATCAGAGGGGCTGAAATGAGATGATTACAGGTGTGTGATACTTTAGCCAGAAGGCTTGGACCAAACCACTTATTAAATAAATAACACAACTCGATTAGAGTGTTCTTTAGAGCTCTGGCACACCAGACACTTACCTTTCGAGAGCGTGCAGCAGTGCAGCCCGGGTTTGATGGCAGGGGAACTCCGCTTCCCAGAATGCTTCGCTGGTGACGCCAGAGCTGCGCGTTAGCTGCCTCGCTCACGGCGGGAAAGTTGGACGGAAGGTGGAGGTGGTGTTGACGTTTGTGGACATGGAGGGGGATGTCCGTCTCGCTAAGGGGAGGACAGGTTGGTGAGGACCGGGTCTTCAGTCGAGCTCGTTTAGCAGCGGTGCTAGCCCGAGCAGCTAGGTGGGCTGTGATTGGTTGATCCCATGCCTGTGTCCTGCATGATGCCGTCAAAATGATTTGAAGCTGCTGATTTAAGGTGAAATTGCTGAATGGTGTTGATTTAATTTGTGCCACTCATCATGTCTTCTCTTGAAAATGATTTGGGTGTCGGTCAGTCACAGTGTGACTTTTGTGACCTTTCAGATAAATAATGTATAAACAGGAAACAGACGGGATCTGTTTGTTTTGGATTCAGTGTAAATCTGTGGCTTTGCACTCAAATCAAATTCTGCAGTAATGAAAGCTTTTCATGAAGGTTTCCATTAACTGGTTGTGCACATAGTGTTGTCAGTGGGCGTTTGACTCAGTGGTAGAGTATGTGAAATGCTGTGTAATGCATTACTATGAACTGGCTATTCCAGCAGTTGCTTCCTTGTTGTTTTACATTTTAAGCCATCATCTCTTTAACAGCTACCACCTTCTGTTGTATGTCACCCGTGGTTTTTAAGAATAACTCCTTGGTGTTGTTCATTCATTACTGTTGATCTCAGTAGTTTAAATTGTTGGACAAACATTTGTATAGTTTTTATCTCTACTGGAAATGTGTGGAAGTAGATAATAATAAAATAATAGATCTAGAATCTCCAATGTCAGGTGTGTCCGATTGTCCACCTCCTTCTTTATTGTGTGTATGTGTGTGTGTGTGTATATATATATGTGTGTGTGTGTGTGTGTGTGTGTGTGTGTGTGTTTATATATATATAGTTGCCTCCCCTACATACAATACACACAAACAGAATTGCAGCCTATCTTGCGCTAGTGTGTGAGTGTAAGCAATATGAATGCTTATGTGTACATATATTTATGCATAATGTGCTTTTGAATGTATTACTACAGAGTCTATTTTTGTTTATGCCTCCCTGTTAGCCTGTCAGTACTTCATGGTGAATACGTTTGCCCTGCCACAAACCCTGAGTAGTGCAAATGAATCTTGCTTTACTGCCATCAACTCGGGGAACCTCATTCACAAGTCGAACACAAACTGTGTACACACACACACACACACACACACACACCACAATATAATAAAAATAATAAATCGACACAGGTCCGAGATGGTGTCCAAAGAATCTCATCTCCCCATAAATTATGGCCGTAAACTTTTGCCGCCACGCAGCCTAATTAATTCTCGTGCCGTTACACAAAAGGAAATGTCGAGTGACAAATGGGTGCAGGACTTGAAAGCTGCCAGGTCTGCAAAACATTTTCCACTCCACTTTATAAGCAATTTTACTGTAAATCATCAACCAGAACTGGCTACTTTAGAAAACAGGACAACACAGTAAGTGGAGTGATGAGGGAGGGAGACTCTGAGGCAGAGAGAGAGGGAGAGGGTGGAGCGGCATGGTGGAAAGCCTTCAGACAAAGAAAAAAGACAGAGATACAAATGAATGTTTATCATGTCATCCTGTTCTGTTTCAGAGTTATGTTGTAATGTTAACTGTACCTGGAAGTTAAAGACTAATAATATACAATAAACATTGTAATATGAATGAATACTCATACAAAATGTAAAAAATAATGAAAGTGTATTGGGAAATAAATCTTATGTTATATAATAGTTTATGTTCAGCCTATTTCTCTCTATTTATCCTAAACAGAATTTATTACAGGCAATTTTTACTTACTGTTATTCATTTTCTTGTATGTCATAAAAGATCAATACTGTTATTTCAGAATACAAAAATAAACATTGACATTCTTCTGCCTGGGTCTTATTCTCATAACGGTGGCTATTCCATAGGGGCTTTGTTTAATGTGAATCCAGTGACACTACATTTACAAGCAGCAGCAGCTACACTGTTCATTAAACCTCTCAATAAAATGACTTGCAGTGAACAATCTGTTTATATATGTCACACTTTTCTGGTCTTGATGACCATTCAGAGAGCTTTACTGTACACTACAGTGTCAAACATATGTCAGCATGCAGATTGGGAGAGGCTGGGATCAAACCACTGACCTACTGGTTACCTGGGTTACAGCCAAATTCCTCGTAGCCTAAAAGCCTGGATGTATCAGGAGTGTTCACACTTGTTTCTCATAGAACTGCTTATGTAGGAGTGTTGATGCGCTCAGGAAACCTCAGTGGCTTTACTCTCAGCCCGCAGTTTGGCTGTTGATGGTACTAGAGCAAAGGTCAAGGTTCACAGAGTTCATCAGGATTTGTACTGGCGAGTGTCTGATTGACTGAGATTGACATTATGTAAAGGATTTTTAATCAATCAATTAAACACAAAATAAGCAGAACTAAAATGAGAACGAGGTGCCAGTGGTCAAGAGGATTGCATAATGAATAATTGAGTAATATATCTATTGATATATTGAGCCGTTTGTACAATAGGACTGACTTTTTTGTCTCTAGAGAGCTGTTATGGTGGCAACGATGTTTCTGACGGTTACCTGATGAGGACAAGGTAAATATGCCGTGAAGGATTCTAACATGAATAAGTTGTGCATTGGCAGATTACATTTTGTTTCCGTGGTCCACAGCGCCCCTTGTGCCAGGACCTGACTTTGGACATTTACTATGAGTGTCTGTCTGCTCCCGGTCTTTGCATTCTGTGAGATATTACTGGACGTCTGATTCTGTGAATCACTGCTGGGTGGCTGTTTGTCTTGGTGGTCACCTCTCTACTGCTTCACCACGTCTGTGCAGGCAGTCCTCTCAGACTTGGTGGTAAAGCAGAGTTGCGCCTAACGGTGACGGAAAGCAGCTGCTAATGCGGGAAGAAAGCTCACTTTGACTCTACATTGATCAACACTCTGGGCTGATTGGGGCCAATGCAAATAACAGGGAAGTGATGGACAGCAACCGGACTGCCTCAGCCCGGCCTTGAGGAATTAGCCTGCATGCTTCCCACCAGGCGCAGACCCTTCATCAATGTCTGTGGACTCGGGGCCAATTTGAATGTGACTGAGGCACTCAGTGGACCTGACAGTGACGAAGGAGGCCCTTTGGAAACCATGGTTCAATGACTCATTATGGTGGAGGCTACAAGCTGTGTTTTCTGCATTTGATACAGCGCGGGCCTTTAACAGAACTAATTGGGGTGTAAATGTGTCCTTTCTCTTGCATCTGTTTTGTTTGTCCTTATCTTGTTACTAAAATGAGCTCAAGTCAGATCCACCATTAATCTCAGTTTGCAGTCTGCAGTACATTTTCATAAACAGGCAGCAGCACGTTACCATTGTTATGGAATTATCAGTGTTCTCGGCTTGAGAAGCAGTGCAGCTGTCTGCCTTGATGTGGAAGAGTACGATCAGGGCCAAGGTCAGTGGATGGGGCTGCGTCTCTCCCCTGACACCAGAGATATGAATCTGCACAGTCAGGTAATACGCTCTCCAGGAGTGGAAAATACACCAACTTGTTCAGGAACTAGCAAACCAATAGACCAATAGAATTTAGTTGTGTTTTATGGTACTACTGCACCGGTCCGTTGGTATACTGTATGCGCTGTCTCTTAAATATAATTGACCACCAAGAGGACACCAAAACATGTCCAAGCATGGACACTGACCATTTGTCTCTGTGGGCTCTGCTTAGTTTTAATTCAAGTGAATAATTTTCAGTGAAATTCCGGCAGCCTATCTACTCCATTATAAACTTTGGCAAGGATAAAAAAAGGAATTGCCGTCTAATTAATTATTTCCAGCTTTTGTTTCTAATTAAATGCATGGTTAGTCGACTCTGTGAAGGTGGGCGTGTCCCAACAATGCTGCTTTACCAGCACAGACACACTTGGTGAGGCCGGTACCCACGGTCACACCCACGCATCTACAAGAAACACGATGCTGAGCAGCAGATCAAAGGGACGTGTGGGAAGGAAAAGAACAAGAAAGTTCTGAAGCAGTAAAAACTAACACAGTGACACAAGGTGTTTGTTACAGCCTGTCATCGTCTGTGTGTTTGCAGCCGCACTTTTTTTCAAAGCAGCGTCCTCGCACATTCGTGTGTTTTGACTTTTTTTTTCCGGCAGTGGCAGCAGCTTCAGGAACGGCAACACAACTTTAGAAAAGGGAACCTTATACCATATCATATCTTCTAAGCATGATTAATGACTGCCAACTGTCATGCATGCATCAGGAACAGAGCCATATATCATGCAATAACTACAGCTGGCAAATACTGACAAGTGCTGTGATGCCGCGCCACAGCGTAGACCTAACAGCATGTTTCAGTGTTCAAGCTATTTTCATTTAATATTCACATACACATGTTGTAAAAACCTCCAATCTGTACAATTTTGGCCAAATAGAAAGTCAAATAAATGTACATGTGTGCACGGATGCATACATGCACACTCAGGGACACACACCTCTAGTCTAGTGTAATCCGTCATCTTGCCTATGGTTTTAATTCCTGTTAACTGCATGGCTGCATGCCGCTGCATCGTTCATTCTAATGGAATTGAATAACAGAGCTGCTTGGCTGCACTTGCACAGGCCTGCTTTAATTGGAATGAATGTTTTTTTTATTATTTAATACGAAAAAAAGAAAAAAAAAATCAGGCCAGTATTTCTGAACTTAAAATGTGTGGATCAAGTCAGTTTTGCCGTCTCTGCAGACATGGGAGAAATAGACAGTCAGGGATATATTTACTGAATATTTATTATTTATCAGAATGCAAAAAAGATGGTACGTTTTTTTTTCTGATTCACTCTCTAAAGGGTTTGCTATCTTAATTTTTTCCCTTTATTTGTGATAAAATGTACAGTTGTAAATATGATAAATACATATGTCTTTGTCTTAGCCCTTTCAGTACAGCCGAACTTCTGAGAACAGACGTTTAAATAAGACTATACAATTGGAAAAGTAAGACTCTAAGGAACCATTTGATTGCAAATACATTTTACTTGACATTAAAGAATAATGTCAATGTCTACATAATACTAGTCAAGCCTGATTGTGTAAACTAGTAGATAGAAGAGCTGGTCCATTTTGAGACCAGGTTCCTTTTGATAAAATGTCTAAAATACATGAATAAATACCTGACATAGTAACTTTGACATCAACACAGTAAATTGAGCCGTTCCTTACATAAGTGTGACGTGATGTTTAGGCAGGAAACGTGATTTGTTTATTCCTCTGCTTCCTCTGTTATTGGCCCGTCCTCATCGCTGTATGTGTACACGGCGCACTCAATACTCATCAGTACACACGGTGACAACTTAGGGGCCAGATTAGTGCGTGTGCAATATCCACCCTCCACCAAAGTGAATTAATTGTCTAATGGCTTTAAATTGATTAGGCATGTCTCAGGTTTGAGTTGCAAATCTCCCTCTAATCCAGGTATTTCCCTCTCAGGATAAGCACGGGATTGCTTTAATTAGCAACATGGCCATGTGTGATGAGTACAGTAACATGGCAGTGAACACCTGGAGCTGAAGTTACACTGTATTTGGGTGATAAGGGCTTTTCTTCGGTGGCGCATTTAAACACTTCCTCAAACACTCAGACAACGCCACAGCAGAAAATGCTGAGCTGGCAGAACATAACAAAAATCAATTTGCCCAGGAGGCGCCATGAGCAGTGAACAATTATACCAAATAACAGAGTTGGAGCTTTGGTGTCTCGGCTTTGGGTTTTTCATGTTCTAACACTGTGTATATTTGTTGTATTTTGAATTAAGAAATGTAGCTTCCAACATTTCCAATTCTGACTTACATAGGAATTGTATTTGTTTATTGTTGGCCCAGTACGTTCTTCTTGAAACAGCTGCTCAGGAGATGATGAACGGAATAGAGGATACATTCCAAAGTGTCTGCTTTTGTTACTGCTTTTGGAAAGTAGAACAAATTAACACCATTTTATGACCAGCACTGGGGGACAACTACCAAAATCATATCAGTATAAGTGTAAAAATGAATATTATTAAATAGCCGAATTTCAGCACCTGGAAGAAATATGCCAATATGCGAGGTTTTTCTTATTCAAATGGTAAGAACCTCATGAAAGCATATGGCAAATAGCGGCTTTATGCTCACAGAGGAATGATAACAGGTCGAACAAAGTCTTGCCTTCATATAATGGACTGGCTCTGTCCTAGCAACACACCGTTTACCTGTAGCTGAACGTCCTGTATGTTTGGGGGATGAAGGACACATTAGGATCAGTTTATATTTGCCAATGGCCTGTTCTGCTTTAAGCATCTGATGTTACAAATGGAAGTCCTCCCTGAGATCAGACAGTGGATTGTTTTACAGACAAGTTCAGCCCAGGCTAATTTAAATATCAAACGGCTTGTACTGTTTTAATCTGCGTGCCTCCTGTACAAGATAATAGACATACAGCACTCATTAAAACACTCTTTCAGATGAAATGTATTTTCAATCAGAAATGAAAGACCCCATTAATGAAGGGAAATGTACCAACTCAACCAGCTTGTGTAAATTATAAACAGATTTTGCGCCGAAGTGTGTAGTCCATGTAATATCACGATGGGGGAAATTGCCAGTGCAATCATACACAAACAACTCATTGAGAAAACCCTTGCCCCGAGCAAAACACACAGCAGTTGGTCTCCAATATGTGAATGACAAATGAATATCACTCAGTGGGTCAGATGGTGTAGACACACTCCATGCTCTGTGCTAATCAGGCCAACCTACAGACCTCACATACCATCAGGACATCCTCCGGGGGGAAATTAGTACTTTCCACTTTGCTAAAAGAGTATACTTTCCTCCCTGGGTGAACGCATTGTTTGTTACATGGGCAATTTCTTTATGTAAATTGCACTTCAATGGGTTACAAACCAATTATAAGTAAAACATTCAGTTTTGTACTGATTATGAATAGCAAATTAAAGGTACATTTATGCACATTTTCTCAGGGGCAAACTACTAAACGCGGAAATAAGCTCAATATATACAATGATTTATTCTATTCGAGTTAAAACCCAGCGCTTTTTTTTTTTTTTTTTCACGTTAGCTACCTGCAAAAAGTGGAGTGAAGGATCTGGTTTATCATGGTAACAGCTGAATGCTAATTTCATGAGCTGGAAGGTCACCCAGGCTAACTGGCTATTGTGTAGTGGTGGGTGTATTTCTGATGGAAATCAAACTTTATGTACTATATAGCATCTTTCATACAGGCTAGTGTAATTCACATATGTTATAATAAGACATACAAGGAAAATAAACAACAAGCCAGAAAGGAATCCATTTTAAAATAATTCATCATGAACATCTCAGCCCACACACTTGGTGTTGTCTCACTGCATGACGATGGGGATGTCATTAGCACACCATGTGGATGAACGCTCATTGTCGTTTAATTGGGAGCACTGGTCGGCACTGACCACTGGGATATAACATTTTAAATAACATGATCACAAAGAGCTCTAAAGACACAATGGTGGGAATTCTAATATTTAAATGAAGTCTCGAACATTAAGAAACCGCGAGGGACGCAGACAAATGCAACCAAGAAAGAATGGTAAAGAGAAAAAGCAACACCAAGAAGTACTGCGTGAGTGCTGTACTGCAGTGAGGCCGTTTCTCAATTGGTATTCAGTCTGACCTGTCTCTCTGCTGTGGTTGTGTACTTAATTACCAAGGCCTCCCACATACAGTGCTTATTTCATTTTGTCTATTTTTTATTTCTCTAAGGCTCTGCCTATAGAGGTCCACATCATTTAATGAAATTAGTACTGGCTCCATAGCAGCGCTTCTTTCTACAGCTGCACAGCTTCACTGTAATTAAAACTAAAAGCACTGTACATTCTGCCAGAAATATCTGGGTGACTGGGATTCCGGGGGTGCTGCAGCAGCAGCCATCTCACTCTGAACTACTGACCCCCCCACACAGGAGAATGAGTGGCTGCAGATAATTATTGTCACAACACAAATCTGAGAGACCACCAGATCAAGATCAGGGGTAAGAGCTGGATGACGCACCTGTCGTGACTTTGAGGTCTAATCAGATTTAAATCAATCAATGTCACATTCAGTTTAGTTAGGGTTAGATTAGGGTTGTCTGTGGGAGGAAGGACAGGGGAGTAAGAAGAAGCTAGCCGACAGAGACACATTCTCTTTTTGTTGTCTGGCGGGAGGCGCATTGTTTCAAACATCGTGGCTTAGGTCTCGGATACAACAACATGCTGATAAATCAGATTTTTCCAAAGTATACGTAGCAGCTCTCCTTGCCAAGAAAGTAGAACACATCACGTCTCTTCATTTGTTATATTTTCCTGCTGTGTCAGGTGTTTGCAGACAGAAAGATTGAAAGCCAAATTCTAATCATGCAGGAATCCCTTTTCTTGCACGCACTTTATCTGCATCAGAAGATTTCCTTTATTGTTCTTTGCAGTTTAGGATTTATCTGCTGCTGCTTTTGTCTCTGCTCCAGCTTTGCTCCGTTGGACATGTTGACTTCCTTTGTCACTGTTTTTTTCAAGCCATGATGGACACAGCTGATCGGAACGATGCGTCCTCTGCATGAGTTTTAGAGCACAAACACCATGTTTCTTGTTCAGACATTTGGTTGAATCCTTGAAATCACAAATAGATAATAACACGTGATAATGGAGACTATCACTGTGAAAAAAAAAAATGGCGCTATGACTTCAGTGCCTTCTGTCTTCAGTGTGCGAAGGACGAGGAAGTGCGCGGTGCACTGCGGTGGCACCACACACAGCTTATCAGGCGGCTTCATATCTCTGTATCACCCTCGCGCTGAGTATCGAGCCAGGGAAATGTGGCTCAGCGATCAACCAACCTGCTCCATTGATTAACAGCGTTCCTCTCATTCCTGGCCAAGGCATTGGCTTCCCCCGACATGTGTTGTTTGTTTGAGGAGAAACAACAAGGAGCTGCGGCATGTGTTTGTGTGCTTATGGTGCGTTTGCTCTGAGGAGAGGGTTCACTTCCAGCTGAGCCACTCTGCATTTAAAGCTAGCAGCCAAATGCTTCTCATATGGAGAGGGGCTCTATAAAAAAAAATCCCTTCTCAGTTTGAATGCAAGTATCTCAGTGTTCGCCTGCTGGGCCTGATCTTCCTATTGGCTCAAATTTTTGGCGCTTGTTGTACCCTAAAGTAAACCATTTTGTACACACACACACACACACACATACACACACGTAACCTCCTCTGGTCACAAGCACATGCACATACTGTACACTCTTTTTGATTCTGCATCCCGGTGGGCGCATGGACTATTCAAACATCCTGACTCAGAGATTTAAAATGTCATTTAAAACCCATTGAATGCTGTTAAACCTTGTTTTATTTTCCAGTGTTACTACAAGGTCAGTTTGCACCAACAGCTGATGAGCGATCAATAGCAGATTTGAATTTAAAGAGCTGTGGCCCCAGGGCAGTTAGTTGCCGGTGCATGGTGTTACCACAGGGGGGGCTAAGCCCAAGGGCTGAACAGAGACCTATATCCTTCCACACACCCTCCACCCCACCTCCCAAAGCTTGGTTAACACTCAAGACCATGATTAATTCATGGTGGATTACAGTCTGGAGGCTGGGGAGAAAACTGGGATGCCATACAGTCCTAACTGCACGCAAAGGGTTAGGGAGATAAAGCTTCCTCCGGATTCATGCCACAATCCCACTGCCCGACTCATTTCCCTACAAGTATGAATAATTTTTCTTGCTTCCTGCGAAAGATCACGCCTCGGTGTTTGGCCGTCTTGATTATTATTACGGCTGTGTTCACCCAAGTAAGTTAGGAGAAGTCCCTCCCAGCCGCCGGGTCGCAGTGCGAGAACAGTCAGCTGCGGGGAATAATAATGTCGGAGCCGGCTAATAAAAGCATAACAAGCAGCACAGTCGTGGTCACGGCAATTTTATCATTGTCCTTCACAGTTGCCCAGCTAACCGCTTGTGATTAGCTGACGAGCTCGGGTAACTGAACGGAAGAATTTCAGGCCCGAGCCAGTGTTGATGGGCAGGGAACATGGAGACCTGGCGCCTGCATACGTTGTTAATTCACTGCCCCTCGTGTCGGCTCAAGCCAGCCAGTCCAGAAAAGCATCTTCATGACAGGAAGAAAGGTTCAATTGGCGGATTTCTTCTTTTTTTTTTTTTGACTCTTATTCTATCTATCTATTAATTATGGGCAGTTAAAGACATCAGGATTTTGTGCAACACTGCAGCTGGGAAAAAACAATGGCATCACAAAACTCAATCTGTAAAGCACAAAGCCTGTTTCTCAGCTCAAATATTTGCTTCCTTTCTGGGGGATGTGTGTTATATTTTTGTCACTTCTCACTAGCTGCTGTTGCAAAGTTTCCAAATCCTTTTAATCAGAATTGACAAATGTTTACCTGTCACCATGTCGGCAAAAGCCAATTATTTCACACTCCAAGTGAATGGAAAATTAGACGTGTAGACACGGAGCGTTCGTTACGACGTGAGTGACACTGGCCTGATAGGTGCTTCACAGACAGAGTCCCGTGATGCACGGCTGTGCTGCCACACAGTGATGTAACCCAATGCACGACCCGCTGCTCCACAGAAACGGTGTTGAAGAAAATCATAAGCATATTTTCTAGTTTTATTAGAAACACATTTTGTCAACATGTTGTATTTATACAGTGAATGGTCTAATATGCACTGGAGGTCACATAAGCTTAGGTTTATTGGAACATTAAAAGACATATCATGAGGGCTCGATATTCAAAGAGATGTAGCAGCTACTAGCTGCATATTTGACCATCAATTTTTAATAGTTTTTCTCCTTTGAAGACACAAAAATAAAACCTGTCTAAGTATGTTGTATTAACAATTTTATGAATGTATCGTCAGCAGACTAAAAAATTAAGAAGTCAATTACTCCTTTTAACACTTACATTTTGTCTCAACACATTCTGCAGATAATGGTGCAAAGCACTTTAACAGTGTTTGTGCTATTTTTTTTATTTGGCAAATGTCTACTTTACTTATGTTTTTTATTCTTTTTGAACCTTTTTTTTGTAAACAACATCTTGTACAAACTAGCACAGTGAACCACAACCCCAGCAAATGTGTTTTATCTCCATACAATATAAATGAAATCAATACAAAAGTTTGGTTGGTTGCTTGGAACATTTTTATATGGATCAAGAGGTTCTAAAACATGGTTTTCGAGACTTCCGGACTCCTGAATTAAATAGGTTACGTAAACAGTTGACTGTTCTAAGTCCCACATTAGAACCCCCAGTAGAAGATTTTTAGAAGGTAGACTTCATTTCAACATTTCAAGTTCACTTCCATTTTAAATAAAGGGTTTGCAATCCATAGAGGGTTTTACTGTTTGCCTTTTGAAGGCGGCCTTCTTCAGATTTGGTGGAAATAATGAAATCAAGAAAGGCCTTCTTCAGATTTGGTGGAAATAATGAAAAAAAAAAAAAAAAAAAAAAAAAACAGAGGAAACAGTCCACACAGAGGAAAAGAAAGAAAAAACTCATTTCCTCTGGCCTTCAGAAACATAGTGTCAAAAAGGTTGAGTGTCAATATGGCAGAGCCTTGAGAGGCAAAGAGGTCTGAGGAGCTTCTGAATAAATACAAGGGATGTGTCTAGTGCCTCGAACATAGTCTGAATGCTGCTCAGCCTTCCTGTAGTGCCAGGTCAGCACACAACCAATCCTCAGCCCCTTCATTCTCTCTCCGTAAAGCTATTGAAGTCTTTGACAGTAGCTAATGATGTTTTTGTGTTCAGAACATACTAGGAGATTTCCAAAGGGTTGTTTTTCGACCCCACCTTTGAGTGTCGGGGGGTTTGGTCGTTATGCTGGGCCGCTGACAGCATCAGGAGGGGTGACAGGGGGCCCCAGAGGTCCGGGGAACGAGGGGCAATAGGGGGCCATTCAGCAGTCTCACTCTTTTTGTAATAATTTTTTGTTCGGTTTTTATATTATTATTACTTTTTAGTAAGTCCAGTTTTGGATGCAGGGAGTGGGCAAAAGAAGCAATTGAAACACCCAAACAACAACACTGAAAGACAATGTTTTGGAGCATGATTTAAATGCCAGATAAGCTTCCCCACAAAAAAGACCAACAAATCGTGTGGGGAAATAAATAAATAAATATGAAAACCCCCCTCACCAAAAAAACAAAGATTCAATGATGTTGCCCTAACCCTGTTGATATCCAAGTCCCTGTTCTCGATTCCAGCCCCCCGTCAACACCAAACCTCTCCGCCCTCCATTACCCAATCTCTCGCCAGTAAAGTCTGCTCTCTAAAAAAGCTACCACACAGTGCCCTCGTTCATTTCCGAGGGCGGGTGGGACAGGTGGTTGTTGTATCCGCTGCCGTTCAGCGACAGTGAGGTAAAGGGTGGACTGGGGCCGAACACCTCGGAGGAGATGCTGTGCAGGGGCCCCGGGATTCCGGGCTCGGGGCTAGGAGAGTCCCCTGGGTGGTGGGACATGATGTCGGAGAAGCGCTGCACCTCGCTGGAGGGGTGGTGGCCCGGCAGCGGGTGGTCCATACCTCCGAGGGGGGTGCCCGTAGGGCCTGAGGAGGGCACGAAGGGGAGATCGACTGGGGTCTGGGCCTGTGATGACGGAGGCCCCTGAGGGAAGAAGTCATAATTCCCTCCTGGGCCGTAGTACTCACTTTGATAATCTGTAGATCCAAGAGACGAAGAATAAGAAGAAAAAATCATCGTTAGCTCTGAGAACAATGGGTTTGCATTAAAAAAAATCCAGAGACATTGAGGAATTCATTCAATATACATAGCTTGATTTGTATTAGTGAGGGAGAAAGACCCTCGCCGTGCTACATTAGTCACAGTGCACGTTACACTTAAATCAAAACTGCAATTGGGTGGGGAGAACAACGTGGCCACAAAATTAATTAAAGTGGGGGCCATTTCATCAGCAGTTCTACCTACGAAGACAGATTTTTCTTTTTTTTTTTTTTTACTTCAGCAGAATATTATTAGACGTTTTGCTTCAGCAGAAAAGACAAAGGCCCGAGCACAAATGAAATTCTCTGAAAATTATCATATATTCCAAAGCACTTGAAGGAAGAGCGTGGTATCAAGTCACTCAAATGTGAAGTAACTTCACTTAAACTTAACTCAGTGAATGAGGCGACACATTCTGACTAACATCTCCTCTCACAGTGTTTTTAACAGAACCTTTTGGAGGACTATCCAAGGCTGCCATAATAGTAATTATATACATCTCGAGGATTGTAGTTACAATTAATCCTATCATTTTTTTTTTTTAGTAGCTCAGGAATAAAACCATACAGGCGATGCATTTCCTTTTGGGACAATTACAAAGACCTAAATTATATCACCTTATTTCTTATTCAACATCTAAACTGGTGGTGAGATAAACTCCAGGAATGTTTAATAATTGTTTTATTTCTGCTGAAGAGGTCAGAGAAGTAGAAAAAATGTTGCTGATAGAGGAAATAAGGAATAAGAAACTCGCACGTATTTAAATTTTTAAAAAGTGAAATGGTTTAACAGAAATCACTGATGACAAATACATGTATTTCTAAGGCCTATCTTATGCATATACATAATTTTGACATGAATTAAACAATATGCGTCTAGTTTTCTGTCGTTGGTTAAATGAACTCAGCTGAAACATACCTCCATAGTAGGAGAAGGGCCCGTTGGGGATGAGCTCCCCGGGCTCCAGCCGGTCCACCAGCGTCCTCATCCGCCTCGGGCTGCGGAAAAACGCGTGCCTCCTGGCGCCCAGCGCGCTCAGCTGCTTCATGCGTCTCTCTTTGGACCGTCGGTTCTGGAACCAGACCTGGACACACACATATACAGGTCACCTCCTCATACTGGGAATCAAAACGCGCAGTATGCTGCTGATCGAATGACGCCATTTTGATTGCAAGCCAACAGCTTTAATGCTGAGAGGTGAGGGGGGGGGGGGGGGGGGGGGGGGGGGGGGGTTTAATGGGTGATGGAGGAAAATAGTGTTGGAACAAAAATGCACGTTAAAAAAAAAAAAAAAAAATCGCCACATTATTTTTTGTGACGAAGCAGGAGCACGCGGCAGTGTCGCCCGACCCCGTTGACAGGACGTGTAATTAGGTGTCATGTTTACCTTGGCGCCGGCTCCACACCGGGCTCCTCGCTGGAGTAAACAACCGCGCGCTCTGTGTGTTTTGCGGCGCGCGTGATGAGCCGGTGCCTTTAACCCGCAACGCTCTGCGGTGGAGGCGATCGCGCCCAATTATCTTTACAGGAGCAAGCATCACATCTAACCTCCCTAATGGTCCTTTAACCCTCCATTTACTCCGACTGGAGGCTGCAGCAGCGGGGGTTTAAAATCTCCAATTAATACTTAATAGGAGGGTTGTTTCCAATATATTACCAGGCTCTTGGAGGTTATCATTTCCTAATCTATAGGCCGGATTCCTTTAATTACGCTCTCCCCTTTCCCCCTCGTGCTCATACATATTAGATAGTCGCCACTCTCACGTTATCGCCATTAATCTGTTATGTTAAACCTTTTTTTTTTTTTTTTTTACCTCGGCTCTGCAGCGCTGCACTTTTATCGACAGCATCAACCTCGAGTAAAAAAATAAAAAAATAAAATAAAAGATAACCCAAAAGACAAAATGAAGGCTCTGTGAATGTGTAATAAATGATAATAATAGTTTGCACAGGACAGACCCGTCCGTATCAACTCTTTGCTGCGCCACGTGAACGAAGCTTTTTAACATTTTGCGTGGAAATCATCAAAACTCAAAGCATAACTGTGCCTCGTCCTAAATACAATTATTGGATGATGAGAATGGAGCGCCGCGTGTCTTTGCTGCTCCTTGTTTAAGTCGACTCGGGCCTGTAATTCAGAGGTGTGAGGACACAGTCTGAGGACCCTTGAAACAGATTTCTGCCTGTTCCACTTGGCTGGGCTGCTCCCAGCATGGCTAAATGTGCGCGCAAAACGTGATGGCAGCGCTGTGCCAGGACTCCCAGCGCTCCCAGCAGCCCGGCGCCAGTTGGCGACTCAGCCTCGTCCCGCGCGCCAAGAATAAAAAAAACATATAAATTACCCGTCTCCAAATCAACCTCGTCGGTCAGGCCAATCGTTTGGCTTAATGAAATCAATGTGACGGCGCAGTTTTGGAAGGAGGAGGCCTCCTTTTAGAGAGGAGTGAAGGATGTGAGAGGGGGAGGTGAGGCGAAGGGATGGATGGATGGCGGTGGGGGGAGGTGGAGATGGGATGAGGCCTGCACGGTCGTGGCAGTCTGGCTTCTTGGCAGGGACATTTCCCCCCATAAAATATAAGCTGTTGCATCACACCTTTTAATGGGTGCGTGACACCCTATAAAATAAAATAAATGAAAAAAGGTGCAGGCCCACCTCCTCCACCTGTGGGCGTCTGGATTTTATTCTCATCATCCTTTTCATGATTTGCTATCGAACCTTGTGTCGTGGTACCAGTTTGAGAAACATTCCAATTTCCTAATGAACACTTGCTTTTAAATAAATGCGTATTCAGTGGTAGATACATCGGCGAATACATGGTGAGATAGACGCTGTGTGTTTACCTGGATGACCCGCATGTTGAGGCCGGTCTCCTGGGCCAGCTGCTCCCTGATGTGTCTGGTGGGTTTGGGGGTGGCCGCGAACGCCGCCTTCAGCGTCTCCAGCTGCTTGGCCTTGATAGTGGTCCGCGGGCCGCGCCGCTTCCCGCCGAGGTTCTGGTCGTCGTTCTCGTTGTTGACCGTCTCTTTGTCGGACAGCGCTGCGATCTCCGTGTCCTTTAGTACCACGTCGTCCTGTAGCTGGTCTTGAGAGTCCGGTGATAAGCTCGGGTCGCTGCATGCCGTTACTGCAGGAATAAGAAATACGGGGTCAGGACAGTGGACTCCATCCTTCTCCTCGGGGACTGAACTGTGACTTTAGTAAAAAAAAAAAAAAAAAAGATTTCCTGAAAGTTTGATTCAGCTTTTACGCATTGCAACATCATGAGTATTATTGTCGCCATCACTATTTTACAAATTAAATCCAGCGTTTCTATTGTTCTGTGCTGAAACCCCTGCGTGTTATTGTCATGATGCAACAGAGCCATGCAGCACATTTACATCCCAGAGCCTCAGAGCCGGCCTGGAGTGGACATATTACGCATTAGCGAACAGAATGATCTATATGTTTTTTGTTGGGCTCTGCTCTCGGAATGCCATCTAAGTCCTGGCCATGGAAATGATGAAGCCACTGTGGGGCTGAACACATCACATCCATCACAATTTATTCCGCCTTGTGCTCTCACAAACACGCACACACGCGCACGCAGACACAAGCACTCGTAGGGCTCCCCTTGTACCTGAGAGGAGGTTGGTGTCTTTTGAGTTGGTGTTGCTTATATAATCGTCTTTGCAAACGAATTTATTCTCGTCTATGATGTAGAGCTCCTCGCCGGTGGAGAGCTGCTTATTGCACATCATGCAGGTGAAGCAGTTGAGGTGAAACACTTTGCTCCGGGCCCTCCGGACCAGGTCGTTTGGAGAGATGCCCTGCGAGCAACCGCTGCACTTGGTGCCAAACCGCCTGCGGGAGGAAAGGGAGTCAGGGTTATTATTCTTATTATTGTGATCATAAAATGGGCATTGACATTATATTTGTTGAACAAATAAATCAATTTGGATGAATCAAGCTAATCATTCTCAAGTCAGGTTTGGAGATAAGGCGCAAATGATGGGGAGGAATTATCCGTCTTTTGTTTTGAACACAGGCGCTGATTAAAATGTGTTGCCATTTTTATGTAAGCCTGAAATAACCAAAGAATTTATAGCAGAGTCTTGAGGTGATATCCCTTTGCCAGACGGTTTAAAAAGATGCATTTTTTAATTCAGTTTTAAACTCTAATAAATAATGTTCAGAGCATTTATATCATCAGTGAAAAGTCACCTCCAGATCTTCAGGATGACGAGAACAAGCTTCTTTCAGAACTTTAAAACAGGAATTACAAAGCGCTTTTTCGAAAATGGTGTTAAGTACAGATCAAAACTGAAGCAGCAAGACCAATCATAAGAAGAATATTAATAGCAACAATATTATTACAATTAATTATTATTATTATTATTACTATTTTAAACCTGTTTTTTTATGGTTTGGTCATATCGGTAAAATGTGTCCATCGTTTTTTTATTGTATTCTATATAATAAATATAATTATGCGCATTGACTCAATCTTTTTTTTTTTAAATGTTCTATATTTCTATCAGATGATTTCGTTCAGAGTCCAGTGCACAGCTCCTTTCTTATTCTCCCATTAAATGTTCGTGTCCACATTTTCCTGGAGCTCGCGGGTCTGGGATCTGGCGGCGGTGGAATAATAAATTGCGGCCGTGCCATTGACTTCTCCGTTAAACAATGTGTATTGAGTGGCGTGCACCGCTTGCTGACTGCACGTCTGTGATTGCATTGTCTGCGGACTTGATCTTTTCAGCTAGTTTACTATTCAAATCCACTTATCACGTCCTCCTCAGTCGGACTGAGCAAACACACCGGGCAGCGGCTGCCGCGGCCGGGGTTTGATCCCCAGCACCACCAGCACCACCCACACTCTCGCTGCGTGCTGTAAAAGAAAACACCCCAAACTGTGATTTCCTCGATTTCCTAACACCACCCCCCTCCTGCAGAGAGCGAGTGCACACGCGTTTAATGTGGCCGCCTCTCTTTTGTTGATGTTTTGCATAAGAATTCAAATTAACAAGCTTTTAATTACTCGCTCTTAATCAAGGCTTATCACCTGCAGGTCCTCACTCACGCCTACAGGCAGGGACGCTCTGTTCATTTATTCAGAGCAAAACTAAATGAACTGAGTTCACTGTCAACACTGGCTGCAGCTAAGAGGATTCTTTTTAAATTCATAATACCTTGGTTAATTATTTTCTTAAATTTAGATATTATTTCATTTTTAAAATATATAAATCACTTATTTTAGTTTAGGATTGTTTGTAAATAAAAAAAAGGTCTGCCTCACTTTAGGAAGATATATTTTTGTACAGGACATTGATGAGAAATACAACTTATTTAAAAAGTTTTAAATTACGTTGATGCCATTTTGAGCTGCACTGTATCTGCACAAACTATTTTTAATAATCCAATTATATATTTACAGTTTCTCCATCTATTATGTGGACATACATTATATTCGCTCTTATTTTAAGCTGCTGTGTTTTTGTATAAATATCAATTATTAAAGGTGTTTGTCTGTCTGTGTCACTGTCCACTCAGACCACACACAGAAATACACACAAACACTGTTGTTGAGTTTTTGCACCACCTTCTCCGTGCTTACCTAAAGAAATCGTTCTTGCAGTACAGTCTCCCCTCTCGTGAAAAGCATTTCTCAGTTAAATTGCACTTGCACTCGCAGCACTGCACGCATTTGACGTGCCAGGCTCTGTCCAGCACGTTGAGCAGAAAGCGGTCCAGGATAGGCCTCTCGCAGCCGGCGCAGTGGACCATGGCTTTGGCTGGCTGGGCTTTACAACCCCGCAGATGAAGCACACACACAAAACAAAATCAACAGCGCAGGCCGAGCATTGACCGGGTATCTGCTTCCTCCCTCCCTGATTCGCCTGGAGCTCCCGGGTCAATGAGCGCGGAGGAGCCAGTCGATCAGGTGTCACCACAGATTTCTCCCTGCATGCGTAAAAAAGGCTCAAGCGTCCAAAGCGAAGAAGAAGAAGAAGAGGAAAAAAACCAAAACGCACAAGGGTGGGTGGAAGCGGCGTCCTCTCCCTCTCGTGTGGAAAAGCCAAAAAGCAAAGAGTTGAATAAATAAACCAGTCCCTTGTTGCATCCGGAGCAAAACGCGCAATTCAACCAAAATGCAGACTGGAAGGCAGGAAGCCACAGATCGGCTCAGAGGAGGAGACCGGAGCCAGTTGGGTTGTTGTCCCGGCGCTCTTCACCGTGATGCATCGGCCGAGGAAAGGAGCGGCGTGTGCCAGTCACTGCTGGAAGAGGCGTCTAACAAAATTCTTTCAGGGCAGAGCTGTCACACAACAAGACACGCACGCCTATAAACAATTCAGTGCACTTTGGCATGGCAGCGTATCCACTGTTCACGAGCTGGCAAAAAAACAAAAACCCCACGCCCCCCAAAAACTCAACCAACACAGTAGTGCTTCCCTAGTCGGTGCTTCGGATGATCCTGGATGTTCAGCTGGTGTCGGTGGGAAGGTGCTGCTATGCGCCGGCGGCTCCGGTGGTAGTAGGCGTGTATGCTGGGATGCCCCAAGTCTCCAGTACCGTGCGTCTGCTGGGATGCGCCTGGTCTCCAGTACACTGTCTTGCTCCTAAAGCTCCAACCCAGCCTTATTCCCAGCCTCCTGACGTCAGGGAGCGGACCGACCAATCAGCGGCTCCCCATGCCAGCAATCATCAAGCCTCCCCATCATAACCCAGCGACGGCTCTGCCTGCTATTTATGCCGCACACTCAAGACACCAATTGTCAAGCATTTCCCTGCAAACTGTCATATGTAAGTGAATGTGTTTGGAGGAAGCCGCGGCGGGCGGAGGGCGAGCAGCAGCGGAGGGAGAGACGCCGCTTTTCAGCCGCTGAGCACATGAGGGGGACCTGACGGAGGAATCCGAGCAGGTAGATACGGTGGCGTCTGCAGGGCTGCGAGGCTGGAGGCGCGCTCCGACTTTATTCGCGTAAAGTTACTTTGATCCAGACAATTACGCACGAGTTCGGCGTATGTTGGTTCGGGTACCCGCGCGATGGGTTCTGGAGCCGTCGCCGGTAACTTCTCCCCTCCGGTGCCGTGGCAACATCACAGCCTGCCAGGTGTACTGACCGACGGAGGGTTTCCCTGAGTGCGCCGCCGCAGCAGCCGCGTAGAGCACTTTTAGCACTTTTCAGTTCGGTGCGAAGGAAAGGAAGCGTGGAAGTGAAAGACAGAGAGGCTCTAAAGTTGACAGCTCGCGCAGCTCGGCTGGTCACGGGGCTCGCGGCCCAGACGCCTCGGACAATTCATTAAGGGGGGTTCAATCCACTTCAGGTCCACCTTAAGTAAATAACACCGAGAGCCTAACAGCCTCGCGGATTATTTACCCCCATCAAAGAGATCAAGTCAAGTATCTGAGCTGATATTTAAACACCTGAAGTATTTAACGATTCAGACATGTTTGTTTCTTTCCTGCTCGCTCACAATAAGCCGATTGTCTGGCCTGGACGAAAAGAAAAAAGTACGCTGACTGAACAAGTTCGTTTCGTTCCACCCTCGCGTCAAGTTTGCCAGGAAATAAGTTTGTTTTCGTTAATCTGTGAAACGTTGGCTGACTCGAGCCGCTCTGCTGTGGCCTCTAGGACGAGGAGCTGAATAAACGCAAGTGCAATCAGGACATGTATTTGTCTTTGTTCGTCTTCAGATGGAATCAGCTGCGCACTTTAACGCACGGTTGGGGTGTGGTGGGCGGGTGGATGGATGGATGGGGGGGGGGGGGGATCCAGGGACATCCATTTATTGGGGGGGGGGGGGGGGGGGGGGGGGGGGGGGGGGGGGGGGGGGGGGATCCAGGGACATCCATTTATTCTGTACCAATAGCCCGCCAGCACCCTCCTGCATATGGGCTGCTTCTCATGCAAAACGCCAGCCCGTCCCCGTCCAGCTGCCTCTCGGCGTCTGGGGAGCACCCCTTCAACAGGACATGTGTTACTGGCTGGAGGAACAGGAGATAAGGCTTCACAACACGCACACTCCATCTCTCCCTCTCTCCTTTTTCTTTTAATTCTCGTTTCAGCACCTCCTCGGTCCTCTACTCCCTTCCTCATGTCTCTGGGACAAGAGCATCCAGCTCAGCGTCTGGTTATGTCTCCATCACAGGGACAGTGTGGGTCACTGCACACCGTGACCATTTGTCGGGTCATCGTTCTGCATAGGGGGACAGGCAGCGTGTTTTCGTTGAGCTCCTCGGCGACAGAACCTCCATTTCTGTTTTCCCTGCTGCATTAAAAACCTCCAGACGTGCTTGGAAATAACCACCAGGATCCGGCAGTCTGCGGGCCTCGAACCGCCGCACGAACTTGTAAATGCAGCATGTAAACGACAAAAGTTGTTGTTATTTCCATGTGTAGAAGATGCCTCGATAGTCTGTCAGTGGGGATAATCTCCGCCTGATTTAGAATAAGCCAGAGAGAGAGAAAGCCAGGCGCACAGAGGAAGATTAATCCACGAACAGAGGGAAATCAAAATATAGGCTATAGGCTTAAAAATATCTCAGCTCCCCTCAAGGCAGAGACACTATTAAATGCAAAAAATGGTTTTAACCTTACCACTGTAATCCCTCACTCGCGATAGATTTTTATTCGCACTCATATTTTTATTCGGGTGCAGGCAGAAGTTGAAAATTAGAATTCGTGGCGCAGCGTTTTTTTTTTTGTGTGTGTGCACGTTAAACAAAAGTAAACTTGTCCTTTTGTCTCTGAGGGACTGAGGGTGGATTTGATGGCAGGAGGCCTTGTCAGCAGGCCCTCCCCACAAAACGAAAATGACATTAAAACAGCAGTGACAAATTAGAATAGAAATAACCGAGTTAATCTAAAATGTGTTTTCACCGGCGCCCTGTTAACGCACTTGCAATTTATTCATATTTTATTCTGAGCTGTGTCTGTGTCCCTCCGACCACAGCGGGCCGTGCAGCCGCAGATAAGAGCAGGGATCTGCGCTGTATCAGGGCCGCGGTGCTGTACAGCAGCCCAGGAGATTTGGGGTTTATGAAGTGCACACAAGTGAAGTGGTACACTGCGAGATAATTAATCTGAGATAATGAATGAGGCTGTGAAGATGCATGCAATCATTAATTCTAATCGTGACACGTTTATTTGTCTCCCCTCTCTCCCCCAGGCTCAGTTTAGCGACACAGTGTCACCACAACAGTGTGCAGGGGCTCCGGCTGGAGGAAGGACGGAGGGAGGACTGAGTGCTGCACGGAGCAGGTGATTAGACGGGTTCAAGGGGTACTGGGAGGTGTTTAAATTACGAGGGGTACTGGGAGTAGTTTCCCGTGGTGGCCAGGAAGTGAAACCGTCAGGATGAGACCTGATGCCGCGGCTCTAACCCGGGCCTAACCCGGGTCAGCCAGACCGAACTGGAGCTTTGATCCACTGATCCACATGTGTCCACGTGTTTTCTCTGCAACCTGGTGGTTTTTATTATTGTTTTATTTATTTATTATTATTTTTGTATTGTTATTATATCTCAAGACGGGGCTGGTATTCATTTTTTTAACTAAGGCGAGTTGAACGTTCTGATTTACGACTGCGTTTATTTCAGGATTCAACGAACCATAGAAAAAAAGTGAATATCATCTGTTGACATTTTCAACTCTATTCCCACCAGAGAATATCACCTAGTGCAAAAAGGATTTTGAAACAAAACATTTATACGGATAAAAAAAAAAATACGAGTAATAATATTATTTTTACTTTGGAAAGAACAAAGTTTAACTCTAAGAAAACAATTAAACAATCGAGATCACAGTTAACACATCATCAGGATAGCTTTGTGCGCAAGGTGCACGGGAAGCGCTCGCAAGAACTCCAAAGTTTATCGTCATGTTCATAAAAACTAGACGTGACTTTGCAAAGATGTCGGAGGAGGAAGTGCGTGCTGGGCATTACTCTGTTTCTGCCAGGCTGTCAATCATTCTTCACTGCATTATCACGCCCTCCCAGGACCGAAATCCATCCATTCATTCATCCAATCATGCATCCATCCGTGCCTCAGTGTGTCCACTGCGGTGCGCGATGCTCACGCAGCAGAAAAGGCGGCTGACACATCAGGGGAGATTCTGAACGTGTAGCCCAGTGGATGGGCTGCAGCAGCTAACACAAAGCACGCACAGTCCCACAATCGACTGGCCAAGCTGTGTGTGTGTGTGTGTGTGTGTGTGTGTCCCCCCCCCTCTGTAGATCAGGGGCCAAGCATATGCCGATGTGAACCAACGTGGATTATTGAACCAACAGCAACTCTACGCAAACATTTTCCAGACTTTTCAACTGTGGTCCCAGCCTGTGCTGAGAGAAATCCAATGGGATTTATAGATCATCTCCCTACAGCTGTCCCTTCTCAGCCAGTCCCCCCCCCCCCACACACACACTCTCTCTCTCTCACACACACACACACACACACACACACACACTGAGCTTGCTATGATCTGCAGCACCATCGCCCTCCGCTGTCTCCACTGTCCATGTGTTTTCTCAAGGAGATCATATGACTCGGTGACTTGGTGAGTAGGGGTGGGACTGGGTTCCAGGGGGTGAGGAAGGGAGGTTGGTTCCAGAGCAGCAACCCCGCGTGAGGCTGCAGGGTCACCAGGAAGCAAGGCCACCATCACCGCCACGGTCCCACTCCCTCCTCTAGGGGGCGAATCGATCCTGGCAACGGTGGGCTGCACAGGCCATGATGCCGCCATCGCTGTGAGAGGCTAATCAGGCTAACAGATACACCTGTTATACACCTGCAGACAGCGTCGCTAGTTCTGTCCCATCATTGGAACCCTCAGTCTATATATGCACAACAAGTGAACAGTCATAAACACTCAACGTGTTACACGTTTCTGTATTCAGTCAATGCATTTGACGAGACACCGTCGCCCATAAATAACCACATTCACAGAAACCCAGAGAGCAGCCCGTTAAACCCACAGCAGCAGCAGCAGCCCCATCATATCACTGACTGAGAGCCGTCAGTGTAAATCAGGCGCTCCTTTCTTCTCTCCCCTCGCGCTGCAAACAGAGGCACTGAGAAATGAACATTCACGGGAAGCAGCCTCTAATGCACTTCCCCTAGTTTAGATTAATGGTGCTCCGCGCTTATTCTGCAGTCGGGGTGAAAGGGCTAGGATCACTAATGATTATAATATAATGTGTGGCGATAACCACTGCCTTTGAGATATTATCGCCCGCTGGCCAATGCTCAGGGGACGAGCTGCATGGCTGCAGAGCGCCAGATATCCGCCGCCGCCGCCGCTGCTGCTGCGGGTTTCTGCGCCTTGGAATAAAACAAGCCCCCAAGCATGAGGAGGGAACTGGCCGCTGCTGATAGAAATATACAGCAGAGCAGAGAGGCCCTGGTCGCTGCCCCGCCACCACACTCCTTCCTCCTGTGTTCTGGAGATGAGATGAGAGGCTTTTATCCAGCAGCGCCCAGCCTCTAATTCTCACCTTATAAATCACCAGAAGAAAAATATCAGCAGCCTTGTTTTTTTTTTTTTTGTTGTTGTTATAGGGATTTATTTTCCTCTTCCTGGAACATTTAGTGCATGTTACATGTGTCTGTGTGCCAGCAGGAAACCCGTGACAATGTGTTCTTCGAGTGTCTTGATATTTAATGAGGTGGTGTATTTTAAAATTATTGACTCAAGGCCTTTATTGTAATTTATTGTAATCAGTACAACAGACGCATAAAGAACCTTAGATTCATTCTTAAAATGTGATATATAAGGCCGTCACCACATTCTGTGAGGTGCTCGGGAAGTTCCACGTTTTATTTTATTCCAGCTCCTGGATTTCACACGGTAGAATTAGAATGCAAAACAAATGCAGCTAAACTTAAAATGTGATTTTATGGCTGCTTTAATTTATGTTTCAGACCGTAGCAAGTGCATTTTTTCGAGGGCTGGCTATTTCCTGAAATATCTGGATATAGGATACGCACGTGCATCTTGTAAATGCAGGCACAGGCCTGTAGACGTCATTGTCCTCGTTTGAAATGGCCCCACAGCCACAGACAATAAAACCCAGCGCAGTCACACATGTCACACATTTACCTGGACATAAAACAAAATCATTGGCGTGCAACAAAAACCGAGAACCCTCTGATTGTTCTTCAACGTGGACGCGCGCAACTTTTCCAAAGCCGATTAGGCTGGAAATCCCTGCATAATTATTGACATTCACTGATCAATAACAGACAGCTCAGTCCGCAACGACGTCTGAGGCAAAATACCGCAAGCGAGGGAAGGAGAGGATGTGGAGGAGGAGGAGGAGGAGTGAGCGATGCTGCTGCGCTGGACGCACCGCGGCCGATCCCGCGCTATCCATCTTCATTGGAGCTTTTGTGTGCGTAAAAAGCAAAGGCGCTCGCATAAGGTAAAGCCCGCATCAAAGCCGCGGCTTTATTTTTTATATCCAATAGATCAGCAGGCAGACAAAGCTTTATTTTCGCCAGGAGAGACATATTTTACCTCTGCCTTACGGTTTTATGTTGGAGAGGTGTCAGCCGGGGGAAATGGATGGCTAATGCATAGGCAAAGCGCTGCTCGCCTCGGCATGCTGCACGTCAGAGGGGGACTGCAGGGAAGAGCAGCGGGGATTTAGGGCCCCTGGGGTCCCACACGAGGGGGACTGAGTCCTGGGTGCGGGGGGGCGGGGGCAACCAGCCGCAACTCCTACTGTAGCTCATGACACAGTGGAAAACACACACTCATGCACAAATGTATCGTTTGATACAACACACAGCGCTGGTGCAGTGTCAAAAATCAAATAGATCTGGTGATGAGTGGTTCCATCAAGTGTCTTAATTAGAGCTCAAAATGTCACACACACTTGGTTTATATCATTTCACTGTTACATAATGATGGTATATGGTGTAATGGAATAATGTTCATATGAAGTAACCCCCCCACCCGACCCCCAGATCCCCAAATGTCAAATAAAATGAAGTGGTTTCATGTAACAGTGGGCAAGTGAACACATGAATAATTGATTAGCTTCTTGTGGAGCTGTCGCCCAATGATGACTGAATCATGCTGTCATCACCTGGACCGACTGTGGCTCACAGTACATAAGCATGTACCGTCAAAGACACACACCTCAGTCACACCAGCACAGTCCAGTCATCGTGGTGAGGCAGCTCACCTCCAGAAGCCCCCAACAACACCCCCATGTTCAAACACTGAAACCAGTGTCCAAATAAAGAGAAGGTTTGAGTTTAGTAAACTGTGCACAACAGTGAGACATGGAGCTTCCACCTGATGAAGACACTGACTGTTGCTCACCGTGCTAAATGTCACCGTTGCTTGAATGTTTGAGGAAAGAGGTCAGTGGTGGATCTGACAAACAATTGTTAGTTTAATCCTCAACGTGGTAAAAAGTTTGAAATGGATAGATTACTCAAAACAAATGAACTGCAAATAAATAAATACAAAAAAAGGACATTTGTACATTGCAACCAAACGAAAAAAAGAGCTGCCAAGTAGATTTCCCTAAGGCGGGGGGAGGGAGTGTCTATAAATTGATCCCTGCCACTTGTCAGAAAAATCTGCCATGACCGTGCATTCATTTCTGTTTTTGTTTTTTAATAAATGCATTTGAGGGGGAGAGTACATGTTTCAATAGTTAAGATTCTAGTGGGGAGTGTTAGTGTCCCATGACGCTGTAAACACTGTTTCAGAGGCTTTCCTCTGCCAGAAACTCACATTAACATGCATTCATGCAAAGAGTCAAATTTAAAGATTTTGTACAGCGTAAAAAACATAAAGCAGAAGCAAATCTGCTGAAATCAGCCTTGAAATCTGCACATTAGCCAAATCTACTCCAGACACTGTCTCATTCCCATACAGGACCATTAGCTTGTTGTTAAAACCGTGTGCACTGCTTGCCCACCCCCCGACGTGAATGCAGATTTCTCGCTATATATGCTGCAAAGAGTTAACAAGATTTACAATGCTGCTCAAAACACAGAGCTTCCCTGTCACATTTCCCCCTCATGCTAAATAGAAATCTTAAGAAGTAATTGGAATTTACTGCATACCTGAATAACTGCATATAAATAAGCACACATTTCATTGGGGGGTTCACTGACACTGTTTGGTTGCATAAAAACTGCCGCATACATTATTATACACAGCAAATAATCTTATTTTGCTAGAGCCTTTGCTATATACTTGGGATTCTGTCCAAATTACTGAGGATTCAAACAAGCGTTTTCAATTTATTAAACCTATATGGGCAACATTTCATTTTAATGGGACAATTTATTTCTGGGAAGGGATTATCAGGGGTTGGTTGAAACCATGGCAGTGTGTAAATCTGACAGTGTTCGTCTCATTTAAGGGCAGGCAGCCGTGCTTTCTCTGCTCAGGCCTGTGTTGGTGGACAGAGATGCCGGGTTCAGGTACCTTACTGGGCCTTGACTCCCGTCCCTTTTTTTCCCTGCAGACGAACGGCAAAAGTAGCTCGTTGACTTTGGCCATGTCTCCCAGACAAATTCCTCAATTCTCAACACCTTTATGAGCCTGCATGCGCTTACTGAATTTGGTGGAGGAGGACACAAATCCTCCAGATGGGATTGGCAGTCATGCCCCTGGTCTCCGGGCCTGACACGCTCGGGATGTAAAGTGGCCGTCGACGGTGCGACCCCCCGGTCGAGAGGGATTTGGAGATAATGACATTGCCGCCTCTATTAAGATTCACATTAACCATTTCACCACATGACCCCATTTCCCTTTGTCCTAGCCCCTGTGTCAAAAGCCTCGCTGTCTTCTAATGGCTGACCAAGTGCATTCAGTGCTGACCAAACAACGTGCATGTGCACACCCTCTGTTCTTGGAAAGGACATACAAAAAGATATACAGTGGAAATAGCCCCACTTGTTGGAAGTAAATGCTCTTAACATTCATGGAACAGATGATTTGGCTGCGAATCGATCCCCTCTGCCTGTATCAGAAATGCGACTTGCCTTTTCTTTTCCTCTGACTGAAAGGCACTCACACTCAGGGATCCCTCTCTCTCTCTCTGTCACGCATTCATACACACACCAACCCCTAGTTGCCTCCCCTGCTGGCTTCCAGAGCTGTGACTGTGGGAGGGAGGCCAAATTGTTTGTCTCTCCCTGTGTCAAGGCTCTGCAGCGGGGATGAGACCATGAGAACAACTGCTCCCTGTCTGGCTTCTGGCTGATGGCTCCATCAGGTTAGAGCAACAGGGAGTCTGACGCTGGATGAGGTTGAATGTGAGAGTGGGGGGGGGGGGGGGGGGCGTTTTGGGGGGGGGGGCCCGGGTGTGGGGGGGGGGGGGGGGGGGGGGGGGGGGGGGGGGGGGGGGGGGGGGGGCATTTTAAGTAGAGGTAGCCTGATGTTTCAGGGAGTAACGGGTGATGGTGTGAACAACCAAGTTGAGCAGATAAAAAAGAGTTTGAAAACTGATTTGGTTGCCCACTGCAGGAAAATACCGTCTGGAGTTGTTAGAGCCAAAGATGGACACAAGATGCTTCAGGCATTAAAGACTGTGACAAACCAAACAGAGAACTGAATCCAGCTTGTGAAGTACTCTGAAGGGTCAGTGATGGTGATGTCAGTGATGACGTTTGTCATATTCAAACAAGAGTTCAGTTTCACTCTGTAACGAGAAAACTGTGACTTGTGAGTTTGGGCTTGAACATAAAGTCAGGCTATATGTATGTGACTGAAAAAGTGCAGATAAAGTTAGCCTCACACTCTAGTGTGAAGATAAGATGTGGCAAAAGGTTTGCGCTCCCTTCTTGATTTCAGGTGGTCACTTGCATTCACACAGACGTGGAAGTAACAAAAACTGTTTTCGTTTTTCTGTACTAAATGTAAAGAAACTCATAAATAAATACAAAAACAAAATTTGTTGATGGGTTATTGCAATGGTTATTGTGGGATGAACTATAAATGCATTCTTCTGTTGAAGATGCTGGGGGGGGTCTCCGGTGGTTCTGGAGGAGTGTGTACACGAGGAGCACAGTGATCTGTTGCTCAGGACGTAAATACTGAACAGAGGAGCAAGGTGACCGCTCACGGTCATCTTGTATTTATTGGCATTTCCTCTACATTGATTTTGGACAGTGCAGTGCATGTGTTGGACAGCGTTTAGTCATATTTCCATCGCTGCTCGTGTGTGACACTGAGCTCTTTCTCAGTCCACATCATTCCCCCGCTTCTTCTCCTCTGATAATGTAGATGAGGTGGTTATGCTGCTGCATGGAGAACCCTCCTCCTCTCCCGACTCGCTGTGCCTGCAGATGAGTTGAAAGGGTGAGGAGGTCGCAACCTTCCTGGGGGATGTTTTACGATGACATGGCTGGCAAGGTCTGATTTGTCTCCACTGGAGCGTGCTGCTGGCGTCTTCACACCCAGCCAAAGAGAAAGAGAGAAATAGAGATAAATAGAGAGAGGGCAGGGAGGGAGAGAGAGAGAGCGAGTGCACAGAGGGAAAGTGTTGTTTGGCTGGGTGGAGTAGGGAGGGAGGGGGCGCTGGATGCTGGAGCTTGGGCGTCACAGGGTGGACTGTAAATTAGCTGACTCGGCACACTGATGGTCAGTGGTGTAGTTTCAGAGAACAGCACCCACCTTGACCCCCGCCCAGAACATCCAGCTGAGACCCTGAAGGGCGTGACTGCCTTAAACCTTAAATTTGATTTCCCTTTGCTAAACAGATAGTAATTCACAAATTCAGGATACAGTTAGAGCTGGTGTGTCCCTCCTTAAACATCCATGTAGTGTCAGTACTGTGTGTTGATATAGACAGGGACACACCTTCAGAAAGATGCTGGCTCCATTTGCATAGAGTTTGCTGGAATGCACCCCCCAGCGGTGTGTAGGTGGGAGGGTTAACACCCAGGAACACACAAATCATGTAATCCCCGACACTGGAAGACAAACATGGGAACAGATCTAATCTTATCAGGCAGAGCTCTTTTATCTGGGTCCACCTCAGCCTGGTCACACGAAGTGCACGGCCCATTGAAATGGCTACCCAGTGTCTATCTACATCGTGTTCCTCAGTGCTGCAGAGCTCCATCATGTTCATTTTAAAGTTTTGTTTTGATTACTGTGAAAGATGAACCCATTGGGCTTGGGGATGAGAGCTCAACATTGATTTTGGCCTTGTGAAGAGATGTTGACCTAAAATCCATAAACAGAATCATGTCTCAGCTCCACGTTCTCCCCTGATAAGCTGACGCTGCACAAACCATTTTCAAATATTTATATTTAAACACATTGATGGACACGCTGAATCAAAAATACATTTTTTTTCCTACGTCATCAGTTAATAAATTACTTGGGTTGAGGTATGAGGATTTCTTCCTTTTCATTTCCGAAATGCCGTGTTTACACAGTAACTGAGCAGGTTTATAAAATGCACCAGGACATTCTCAGCTGACCTGAGTATTCGTCTACGTCTACATCATCAGTCTGAACTCTTTACAAAGTTGAACTGGGCTTCCTCTTGTAAATATTCACCGTCAGTTACAGGTAGGTGACTGCATGGGCTGCCTCTCTGCTCTGTGTAACACTGCGGCCCACCATGAATCAAACACGCCGCCAATTCAGCGGGGAGCCATCGCTGGGAATATATAGCAGCTCCTGGGTTACTTTCTATTGTAATAGATGCATTGTGCCGCTAAAGAATATCCCAGCCTGTATTCAAGCAGAATGAACAAAAAGGGAAGCAGAAGAAAGAGTCTGGTGCAGATTCGGGGAGAAGTAGCATAATTAGAAAGGGATGGATCGGGGGAGGTTCAGTTGCTCTAGATGTGAAATCTAATTTCTATATAATGTCATTTAAATCCTGTGATCCAGGAATTGTATTTTCACTCGGATTATCGGAATCATCAGCCCGTGAATGCATAAGATACCTGCCACTCAGTGTGTGTGTGTGTGTGTGTGTGTGTGTGTGTGCTGGATGGTGGAGGGTGGGGGCAGAGACGGGGGATTTAGTGCTCCTCAAGTTCACAAGTTGCAAGGTTTTTGGGATGAGAATAGTGATGCAGAGGAAAGATGAAACCCAGAACTTGAATTCGAAGGTGCAGGGGTTTACAGAAAGGCTTTGAGGCAGCACAGGAAGAGAAAACAAAATGAGTCTGCAGAGAAAAGCGATCTGAAGTCATCTAAGCTGAAGTTTTTATCTCAGTTTAAGAAGCAGCAATGAAATGTGAATTAAAGTAAGCTTCTGGCTGGTGTGCGAACACACTGCAGATATGGAGCTTTCCTCTCACCTCAGGAAAATAACTGGTTAATGATGTTGCAGCGCACGTCAATAAAATATCTCGTCCTGCTTCATGCTGACCATGTTCTGCTTCACGGGGGAAATATACGCACTCCGCATGTCTGCTGAGGATAATAAAGTTTGTTTTAGGCTCAGCAGCTCTTCAGGGAAAAGTAGAAATTCAGAGAGACAGAATTATGATCAAGGAAGACGCTCCATCAGTCATTTAGATGGCACAACGATATGCAGCGCAACTTTATTAATCCCTCGGAGCAATCACAAAGCACAGTTGAGAATAATAAAAATGTATCGAGCCATCTTATGCGCCACAGGAAGACCGTTTGCCCATACTTTACGGCCAGCTGAGATGACTTATAGAGGACGTGGGTGCAGGTGGTGTTCTTTGCGTCCTGTCCACCAGTCAGTTCGGCGCACGTATGGCAGCTTCTCTCCAGGTGAGCCAGTGTCTTCAGAGGTGGTTGGCTCCACCTGGAGAGAAAGAAAGAGTAGCAGCTCTCAACAACACCAACATGAAACTATGTGTATGATATTTAGCACAAAGGATCGGCAAAAGTTTTTTTTTTTTTTTTTTTCTATGAAGCATGAGTTACACAAGAATAACAGAAGAAATATTACATCCTCCTCCTTACAATCCTCACTACAGCGGCAGGCTTTCCATTTTCGTGACTGCATCCAACACATGCAGTGCATGTTTTACAGAAAGACTGACGAGCGTCTTTTCTTCTGCGATGTAAGCGAGCATCCAGAGGGGCGAGCAGCAGCAGCACCTCAGTCCCAGCACGCTGAGCTGACAATAAAACAGAGGAAGCTCTCAGTGGAGCCTACAGGTGTGCTGCATTGTCTTTCCTCTGTGACAGCCCTGAAAGGAGAACACGCTACTCACTGTGGCGAGCCTGATTGTAGTGGCGTTATCGACCAGCTCCCTGGTGTAATTCCCAGATAGAGAGTGGCAGAGACAAACGCAGGTGAAAAAACTCTGAATCTTTTATCTCCACCAAGCAGCTGACGGCAGGGTGAGAGTTCTCCTTTCCCTCAAGCCAAAACACCGAATACTGGCAGGGATGCAGCTGTTATGTACTTCTTTCCCACCAGTCCCAATAGATGCTTTAAACTCACTCAGTTGTTGTGGATGTGGATCTGCGCAGAAGAACATCAAGTCAATTTTAAGAGCAGCTTCAAAGGAGAGCCAAGTCATGACGGAGACCAGAGCAAATCACAACAGACAGAAGCACGGCAGATTAAAGACCTGTGTGTGCACGCCGCACAGATGCACCTCCATCCTCAAATCCACAATAAGCTTTTTTAAACATCAGTTTGATATTTGATGGAAAAAGTGAAAAGTTAACTTCTCTATAGCTAAATAAGCGATATCACTGTCAGTTTTGACAAGAAAAAGTAATGACCGTGCAAATGACCCGAAACATGAGAAGTGGCTAAATCCACAAATGTAATTACAAAAACATGCAACAGTACTTCAGGAAAAAAAAAATTGTTAAACTACGGACAAAACACAAATATGGAATTTGCAAAATATTTGATTGCAGTTAAATTAAGCTTTCTTTCTATTCGTAACTAAACTAATGGGAATGGGTAGCCCACCAAAGCTTTGGGAAAGTCTTCTGTTTAAATAAAGAAGGGAAACGCACCTACTGACATTTAAGCAGCACAGGTGAATTCCGATTTGTGACAACCTCAGGCCAAACCTCTGATCCACAGTGGAGTGACACCACTGAGTGAAAGTGAATTAAAGCTGCACTAAATTCCTCCTTTATGATGCGCTGGGATATCTCTGGGCTCTCTCTTCATGTCCTCCTCTGTCAAGCCTTTTCTTTCGCCTTTTACTTTTCCAGTCACTGTCCCATCCCTCTGCCCCCCTCACCCCTAGCTCGCCCCCATCTCTCTCCCTCTTGTCTGCCTTCCCCCTTTTTTTCTTCCTTCTGCCTTTCATTTTGTCTGTCTCATTCCATCTCTCCACTCACACCACCTCCAATCTCATCATTGTGCCTTGCACTCCAGCCCTCCAAAAGAAAGAGAGGAAAAAAGAAAAGAAAATAGGAAACTGGCAAATCCTGCTGCCTCTTATGGCATTCGTGTTTACCAACCCATAATGCCGCTCTCAGATTTGTTCAGCTCCCAAGATCGCTCCTTGTGTGCATGTATCCCTCCACCCCCCCACCCTCCACCTTTCCCTTATCGCCCAACAAAGGAGGCGGATGCTGTATTTTCAGCAGCGAAAAACCTCCTGCAATGTTACCCCCACAGCCTCCATCCCCCTGATTGTAATAGTGGTAAGTACACCGAAGCATCTCGCCGCTTCCTGCCGCTAAACCTGGAGACTAATAGGGGAGTCTGCCAAATGCTACATACAGAGAGGAAGAGAGAGAGACCTGCCAATGCTGCATCCTCACAACCACTAACTCAAGATTAGACACCGCTCTGAGCTGAGACGGATTTCAACAAGACACCTTCTTTTACCTCGGTGGGTGGTGGTTGCAGGGTTTAGGTGAGGGCGATGAAACGACACAAAAAGAAATATAATCTGCATCTATTCATCGTTAAAGAACAGTGTGGAAAGTTGCAGATGTCACTAGTGGGTTCTTCATTGATGCCTTTTCAATGCTGAAGGGGTAATTGAAGTCTGGGGATTTAAAAAAAAAAAGAGGGGGGGGGGGGGGAAAGGAAAGGGGGGGGGGGGGGGGGGATAGGAAGAATTTCTAATACCAACGTGGAATGAAAAGAGTGTTATGTCTGTCAAAACACTCCAGCCAGTGCTTTGGTTGTGTTTGGGAGCACGGAGAGCAGAGGGAAGTGTTAGCAGGTGCTTGTGGATTCCACTTATCTGGACAGACCTGTAATCCAGATACAGCATGGCTAGAAATTACAAATGAAATGAGTTACGCGCATTTAAATGTGAATGAACTGAAAAATATCAGTTAACTCATAGTGCTCCATTACTTTAGTTGGATCAGCCCCAAACCGCTACTCCCCCACAACAGTCAGTAAACAAAATATTCAAAATGACTATCAATACATATCACAGCACTTTAGCTTCCATCTGTAGGAGCAGAGAAGCAGCTTTGTGTTCTTATCACTGCATAAAGACAATGAAACCTTCTGATTTTAAAGTGGAATGGAAAGAGTGAGCTCAGAGCTCATCAGCACAGTGCACAAGTTAAAGCTGAAACAGGCAGCCCACTTTTAATAGAGTATGGTGAGATGCCATAGATGCTTGAATGACTTCTGTTTATTTTCTACCTTCTCCCTTGTTTACATCTTCTCATTTCCTGGCAATTTTCCCTGTGTGAGATTACTCTCCACACTCAGCACGGCTGGTGGTTTCTTAGACCAAAACAAGATGTGCCGTCGACTGAATTTCAATTAATACACCTCCGGGATTTTCTTCACTTGATAGAAAGGTCTGTAAAGCAAATTAGTTTGGCAGCACACTAAAAATAGGAGACGCGCTGTGGATGTGAACAAGAAAACTGGGAGCATGGAGGTCCTGAATGGGTATTTGTCTGAGCTAGAATGTTTCATCGGGTTTGTAATAACACACCTAACTGCAATGAATGTAATCTGAGTGCATATTAATGTATATATACAGACACAGGAAGACACGACTACAAAAGGAAACACAGGCCCAGTGTGTGTTCATCAACACAAGGGAAGCTGGGCAGCAGCCTGCATGTACACACTGTTTGCTTTGGACTCAGTACCGTCTCATTTACACGTGTTAATTGCAGTTAATTGGTTCTAATTAGATGAACAGGAAACCCTGTGGGACCACTCATACTTTTAATTTGAAGTAAATATCATTAATTAACATATGCTAATTCCAAGCCAATTAACATTGATTAAGAGATGCCAGCAACAAGGGGGGAAAAGAGACCAACTATCCGAAATGACTAATGACTCAGCAAGAGAGGACACGTCATGTTGGACGTCAGGCCGTTTGGGCACGAGTCCAGGCATGACTGGCAACCTTGGTCTCTGGTCCCGCCACCCTGCATGAGGCCATACTGTGACTACCATGGCTACCATTCCTGCCGCGTTCACTGTACACGCAGTGTCTGCCATGTACCGTTCTCACTGTGTCCACCATCTGCCGGGTGCACTATGCCCACCACGCCCGCCGCACCCACCCCGATTTCCAATGTGCACCCTGCCCAGTGCAAATCCCTCGCATCACCTTCATTGCTCTATACAATGCCCCACGTCGCACACGTGCCATGTTTGCTTTACTCACCGTATCAGGACCCAGAGCATACTTAACCAAACTACCTCACCTTGCCCTGCTTGCCATACCAAAGGTGTTGCGCTCACTGTACCTATTGTGCATGCTCTGTGGTGCACCTGCACAGGAAGCATCCCCGCTGGCTCTGCAGACAGAGGGCATGTGTCTGCCAGGCAATTGAACAGGAGAGATTAGAGGGCTTACTGCTGAGAGAGGGAACAGAGAGACAGAGGGGGAGGAGGGGGGGGGGGCAGAGAGAGGGGGCCGTGATGATGAGGGCAGGACAGGGAGGAAAAATTGAGAATGGAGCAACAAACAAGCAGCATACATTGACAGGCTCATCCATGAGAACACAGATATTTGATTGGTTGAAGACAAACAATTCGCGAAACAAACCATCTCGAACGTTGATGTTAGATATTAGGTAGATAATCAATCTGAATTTTCAGTGAAATTACAGAAATTGTGGCAGCAAATTAAACCTGTCATTAGTGGTAGCTTGAATAATCTCTTAGACATCGAGCTTTTTACATCACAGAATTCAAAAAATGTCCAGATATGCTATTTCTGCAACCAGGTTAGGTTCCACTGAACTTCAATTGATCACGTTCCCCAAATTAAAAAAAAAAAATTATCATTTTGGGGATGAACAATGTCTCTACCTCAGTACACCACTTCAAACTCAGTGTTCAGCTGCTCCAGGATGAGGCCTCAGATGATCCAACCCCACCAGGCCTTCACTTTGCCTCACAGGTTGAGGGTTGTGGTCTCCACTGGCCAGTTGGTACGTCACTCCTCTGAAGGGGTTGGCATGGAAACCCCATGCCCGTTGGGTTAGGTTGACCAGGATACAAAAAATGCATGAGCAGATAAATGATTAAAACAGAACTGCCTCGAGCTGTCCTCAGGCTTCAGAACTACAGCACATGTCAATGGCCAATACTGAAGATTTACCTGTCGGTTCCACTGACAATACGGACAAATCCTACCGTAAAGACTAAAAGTTGGATGACGGACAAAAGCAGCGTGGGTGTCCATGTATGTGTGAGCGACTAAACGAGGTAAGGTTTAGGTTAGAATGGGGTTGAGGGAAGTGGAGAGTCTGGGTTAGGCTTGGTTAGTTGTTTTATTTATTCAATTTATTTATTTACATCAAAGCAATGTTACTGGAAGGCTGACCTGTGACAATGAGAATGTGTGTGTGTCTCTCCCTGTAGGTGTGGGCAGCACCACGCTGTGGGCTGCCAGGCTGCCCACCAAACCATCTGACACACATTCACACCTCGGCCACCATGCCCACAAGCACACACAGACAATAGGGCCGCCTGTTTTCCCTGCGAGTGTGTGTCTTGGAGTCAGACCAATGTAGTGGTTTGGTGGATATCAGCGGCGTTTATCCACCACCTCTATGGTGATTAAAAAAAATGAAGGCACTTTGACTAGGCTGCACTTTTCTATTTTTATCGCCCATTTAAAGCCCTTCATAGTACAAATCACATCCACTCATCAACACTGAGCCAGAGACACAGCTCTTCATTAACACACATACAACTCAGGGTTCAATATTTAGCCGAAGGACAATTTGACATGTGGACTTGAGGAACCGGGGAATTAAACCCCCAACAAGTGGACAAGCTGCTCTAATGTCTCAGCCACATGCTCAGTGCTCAGTGCGGCATTGCCATCAGAAACTTTCATGTTCCGTATCACTACTTATTGACTTTTACTGAATATTTATTTTTTATTTGTCATATTTAATGCCAACCCAGTCAAATGCTAAAGTGAGACATCCAAACCGTAATCTCAAACTACCCAGAACTGTACCGCTGGCAGGCTAAAATCATGGAGCTGCTGATGCTGGAAGCCACCTGTCTCAGGAACTACTGTAGCTCTGTTTCTGAGACATGACTCTACACATGTCTGAACCATGCTGGAGCTCCTACACTGGGTGTATTCGTCCATGTTTTAGTTGGTGTAAGTGGTCACTTGGAACAGGTGTGAATGTGCACAGATGCACGTATTGGGGTCTCCGTGTGTGTGCACAGGCTGACTTATGGCTGTGTCTGCTGCTCATTTCACTGTTGAATGTCAGAGGTAAACTGTCTGAAGTGACAAACTGACTCTGTCTCTCACACACATGCAGATAGATATAAAATCACCACATGGACAGAAGACTAAGACAAAGACCGTCAGAGCGGAGCAGACGGAGAGAGGAAAGACACTGTTGTTGTCAGGCTTCATGAATATTTAGCAGGACTTGTTGGAGTGAAAATAGAGGTTTGCTCTCTCTCTCTCTCTCTCTCTCTCCCTCCCTGCCTCTCTCTTTATTCTGTGTTTGAGTAAGTGTGTGTGTATATATTCAAACACAGTTCCCAGGAGTCTGTGCCTTGTGTTTCTGCTTTGTCTCTGCGTGCGTGTGTGTGTACACACTTTAACAGATATCCTAAATTTTTTGCATGTGTGTATTCTTCTTTGTGTGGAAGCATGTGTGCATGATGATGACAGGGACCAATATTATGCCTTATGGTACTGAGGACGCTTCTGTAGGGACACATGCATTCCCCATCCTCTGAGTATGTGTGTGTGTGTGCGCGTGCCTTTTTATTTCAGCAAAGATAATTAGCAGGTCAAACAAGCAGCCCCCTTGCCAGGCAAGCTCACCTGCATGTGTGTGTGTGTGTGTGTGTGTGAGTGCGCGTGCGTGCATGGGGGTGCGGGCCCGGGGAGAGGGAGGGGTCATGAGGAGGGGGCTCCCCAGCATTTTGTCATGGCACACTTGACAAAACAAAGACAACTCACTTTTCTGGTCCTCTGCCACATTTGGTATTCAGGAACAAGTCGGGGCACTGGCTGCAAGGACCCGATAACACCTCCTCTCTCCCTCTCTCTCTTGGGTGTTGTGGCAGGGGTGGAGGAGTGGGGTGGGGGGTCCCTTCACTCCAGACAGACCATGCCATTCGAATGCAAAGCCTCAGCTGCTGCAAATCCACCCCCTCCTGCCCCCCTCCGCCGCTCCCGCCACCCATCCATTATTTCGTTGGATTTCACAGTTATTTTTGGCTGGGCAGGCTAAGCCGGCCAAGGATCTCCACTGGAGATATGTAATCAAAACCCGGCCACCACCCCATGTGGTCATTAACATAAAAATTAAAGAATTATATGCAGAGAAAATGGGCAGCGAATGAATGAATGAATAAATAAATGAAAAATGTATAAATCTCCAAGCCGGCCGACTCCTGGCTCTCTTCGTGTCGCCTCTCTTTGCTGAGAGAAAGTGACAGAATGAGGCTGTTCCTATCTTATCGGATTATTTGTTTAGAAGTGAGCCTAAACACATGTTTACAAATGACTTACAGGAAGACAGAGATGTGAACAGACAGTTCGCACAGAACAGGAGGGAGCGGATGTTGCTCGCGTAAGCGCCCTCGAGGTGTCGCAGTGGCTCATCTGCGTGGAAATGCATTGAGTTTAAAATCGGATCAACTCCACAGCTCAGAGGAACAGCTGACCACATACATGAAACCTTCAGTCATACAACTGAAAGTTGACTGTACACCTCACTCACACAGCCTTGAAGTACAAGCTCAAATTTCAAAAGGCGATGTTACACTGAATGTGTCCAAAAGTAAGGATTTTGAAATCTGCAGACATTTTTTTTTTCTCGCTGATTTTAATGGATTATTCCCCAGCCAAATTACATACATGTTCGAGGCACTGCTTATTTGGGAAATTAACTTGTAAGATCAGATAAAGAGAAGTGTCAAAGCTGTGCTGGCTGACCCTAGAGTATGTTTTCATATGGATACTGGGTAACCCAACAGGTGATGGGATGAGGTGGCCACCTGTGACATTCCTGAGGCTGAGGGGTAGACTGGACGTTCTTGAATCCGAAAGTCAGCGACTTGAATCCCAGCCCAGGCTGAGCTATGGATTGCTCGACATTAAAATCAACTGAAGTAATAGTGGCCTTACTAATTAGATCCTTCCACTCATCTTGTGATGGAGCGAGTGATGTGGTGGGAATCGTGCTGCTCGCCATTTCTAAAGCTGTGTCATCTCGGCTTCTATTTGCAAGGTGTCTATTCTGTCAGCGACTTGGGTGTTTGCCCAGCTGGCACAGACCCCGGCTCAGGCAGCGCCAATGCGCCACCTCCCCCAGGGGGCGGAGGGATCTCGGGCCTCACGGACTCATGGAAGGGGAGAAAGGGGCTGGATGGGAGGAGTTAGTTGAGCCAAGTAGACAAGATGCTCATCCTCCCTCCCTCCTCCCTCTCACCTCCCCTCTGCGCCATCTCCACCATTCTGTCCCACACTGTTTACCAGAGAGCATGTGCAACGTCTGCTGGGGCGGCAGCGGCAGCACGCCGACCTGCATGAGCGTGTATCAATGCCAGTCCAAAAGCTGCCACCACCACTATCAAGGCACCCCACCACCACCACCATCTCCTCTCCCTTCCCCCAGCCAAAGTGGGTCGGCTTAGCTCCCACATAATCCCTATTGACTGCCTCTCGCTTTGTCTGCCAATTCCCAGCATTGGATTTGTCTCACTCGATGATGCGCTCCACTCCACTTCTCCCACATTAATCCATACTGTTATTACTTTTCAATACCAACACTAATTATTGCCCTCCCCACATACCCATCCAGCACCACCCCGACGTTGCCACACATACCGTTTTGGACCTAAAACAACAGCAAAATAAGAACAAATGTGGTAGGAGCCATTGACAAGAGGCCAAGGATGACAGCAATGGAGTTAATTCCATCCTTTAGCTGCTGATGACTCAACTGGCGGCTGCGAAGAGTGTGAAATGCAACGTGGCATACAGTGCTGGGTGAGGCAGCACAGTGACAGGAGGCTATCCTCGCTATATACTGCCATCCTAGACATGGCAGCTTTTAGGGACAGCCTACATTTGCGCGTCAGCGACACATCCCCTGTGTTGTTTATGTAGGTTTCACCTCCGTGCTAATGTATGCATTCCGCTACCTGAAAATCGTCTGTCATACTCAAGACTGGGGTATCATTTTCCCTCGGTTTGCCATACTGGGGTTTCTGTAGATCTTTTCTTTGTCTGTTTAGCCACTGAGGGTTTGTCGATTTAATATCAAAATCTCAATAAATGCATCACAACAGTTAGCCAAACAGACCAAAGCCACATAGGTACTGAATAAAAGTGCAGCATCACCCCTCAGAGCACACACGGCAGCAGAATGCTGTGTTTCATTAACAGACCTGTATAAGGGTAATTACATTACACTACATTACAGAGTTTTCATTAGCTGTGAATACAGTGTGAATGAGTTCGCTGCAGGGGTGGAAGTTACAAATAACATTTGTTCCTGTTGAAGCTACAATGTGAATTTTTTTCTTTTTTGCATAGATAATGTTTGGGTGTTTCGAGGGAGATTGTAGAAGCTGCAATGATCCGTGTGTAGTCCGAAACATTCCTGCAGCACCCCCAGGTTCTAATGATAACTTGGTATAAGTTGAGAAGGCAAATAGAAATAAACAGATTGTTCGCAATGGCCTCTGACTCACCCAAACTCCTCTGCAGGGTCTGAACAGAGATTGTGGAGGTTTTTATGACAAACATAGATGTTGGTCAATGTCATGTGAGTTGTATGGCCCATAAGAAAAAAAATTAAACCAGGATTTGCATAAAGATAACACCGTCCGCATCTCTTCAGGATATACAAATTAACAAAATCACTGACCTTATCATTTGAAATTAGCATTACAGAAAAATAGAGAAAAGGGTTGCATCATAATTAATCACTGATTTCACACACCACCCAGTAGGCGTGCTACATGAACCAGATCAGACCCCCTCATGGTTTCCTGGGACCATAAGGCCAAATACTCGATGCTGAAAGGCTCACAGTGACCATATAGCTGTGACCTCTGCATGACCTTTGTCCAGGTCAGTGTTTGGACACCTTGACAAACAAAGACAGACAGGGAAGCCGGGTTGAAGCACTCTGATAGTGCAGATGTATTGTGTGGATTCACAGAATCCTTTTTTTTTGTGATGGTATAAAGTTTTAATGTTCTTTTTGTAGCCTGCTCTTTAATTTAATAGCTCCAGTTTTATGATGTCATTAATACCTTATACATTTTTGTCTTTATCTCATCTTTGCTTCATTTAAGCTGCTTTCTCAAGGTACTTTTATCTGTAAAATACTTCTGCTCCTGTTCACTGCTGGAGTTTCCAATACTCAGTATGTTTTATGCAACCCCAGTGATTTAGTGTTTTTTATAATATGAAGTGAACATATTTAGACACTGAGCATATTTCTTTTTGCACCAGGACTTTTTTTTTTTAAACCAGACAGTTTCTAGAATAATAAGTCAGACATATGTTGACAAACTTTCATGAGCGTCACATCAGTAAATCAGTTCTGGATACACACTGTGTTGCAGTGATCTGAGCCATTTAAGACAACAACACTATATTTGGACAAAGACCAAATTCAAATCAGTTAGTACACATATGGGACTAATCCTTGGCCTTTTCTTGCATTGTCTTTCATTTCAGTCAGTGAACTGTGAAGACAACAAATGCTTCTAAAGGCCTCAGTGCTCATTCTTGTCATTTGCACGTGCGCCTCGACAGTTAAATCTTGTGATCAGACTATTAACGTGCACGGGTCCCCATGGGGCTCTGACCAGGTTTACCTGTCACCTGGAGCTCGGCTGGTGCCCAGGCCTGCAGGACAGGTTGTCATCGGCCACTGATCCCAGATGAGTCCTGTTAAGCAGCTTTGCATGAGGTCCGGCCAGCACAAGCCCTCAGCTCAGAGAAGCTGCTGCCACTGGCCGAGCTCTCTCTGTTTGGTTTAGAATTTTATTCTGGTCAGCAGAAGCCTGGATTCTGATGTCTGCTCAAACTCCGTAAACCTCCACATTGCTTTAGGCTCAGCCTTTTTTTTTTTCAAATATTTCTCTGAGGTCTGTGATTTTCTTTTTCTTTGGATGCTCTCTTCCAGTAAGTCAGTAAGAGTTTGCCAGTGAAGCCACTTCTCCACTGGTCAAAAAAGCCAGTGACACCCTGATCAAATGAGTCTGCAGTCGACTTGGCCAAGATGGAAACGTAAGCACACAGCGAGGTGTGCTTGTACTTTTGATCATTTTGGCTACATAAAATACATATGATTTGGTGAAGCAACAACCACATGCAGTACATTAGTGTCATCGTTTTTTGGTATTGATTTGTGAGGCATAAATAAAATTTGAGCCCTGTTAACAGGCCACATGCTGTTACTGTGTTTTGAGGCAGTGTGTTACTCTTGTGGGACAAATGTACTCAGCTCAATGTGGACTCAATCATTTGTGAGTAAATGTAATAAATGTAAACGCTTCTGTTTGCTTGGTCATCATGAATGATGGCCCAACAACAGGCAGAGAGGGAGACTATGAAGTTAAAAACATTCAGAGGCTTATATTACTCACTGTGAGCCATATACAGAAACACAACAGCATCAATAATGTTACATACCCAGATCTGTATGCTTTAAAGCAGGTGGACTTCAGCAAGATCAGTAGAACTTGTAATACCAACGAAATACAAGCTTTGTTGACAATAACAAAATTTCTGACTTGTCATCATTTCATGCAAAGAAATCCCTGGTCTTAATTTTCTCCACTCAACATCCTCCCTCTTTGTATTTTCTCCAGCTAAGCAACTAAATGCACAGCTGCTTTGCTGCTTCTAGTCTCCTCCAGCACCAGGTGTGTTAGTGTGGATGCAGATAATCTCTGGGATAGATCTAAAGCTAAAATGCTTCACTAGGTTTAACAGCAGGTCCTGGTCCAGAGGTTCAAAGGGGGGGGGGGGGTCTCTATCAAAATAATGGCAGTGACTGAAACAACAGCATCAGAGCAGTGAGAGAGACATACAGATTTGTGGCCCTGACATATAAACAGTGAGGGGAGACTGCGGAGCCACAGAGTCTGTGATAGGTCTTCAAACCCACCTCTGGAGTTTGACTAGGATTGTGACACTAAGCAAAGTCTACTTGTTGGGGATTTGTTAAAAACAGAATTGTTGTCATAACCAGACTGGACTGCTGACACTCTTTTGTAAAATAACATTATGTGTGCACTGACCTCAGTTGTTGTGTCCAACCTGACTCAGTGCTGCAGCTGAGGAACACATCATGAAGGAGGGACGCTGTGTTTAATGTCGCTCACACCATCAGTCCAGCTGACGTATGAAAGGGCTTCCGTTCAGATGAATTGAAATGAGATTGTTTCTAAGGTAGACTATGGTGTGAATACATGTTCTTTACTCATAATGAAGGCTAGGAACAGCCTTTCCTTGGCGTCAGTAATGGTAGTGTGTGTGTGTGTTCAGTGTTAGAGCAGCATATGCATGGAGGAATACTGTGGTGGCGAGTGGTGTGAATGCGCTTGTATTTGTGTGTTGGTGGAGTCAAGGTGCAGCGGAGCAGATAGCTCAGCTCTATGCATACTAAAACCGCCATCGCCACCGGCAGCACAGATAGAGCTGTGGGGGGGGGGGGGGGGGTGTGCAGGAGGGTGTGTGTGCAGGAGCAGGGGTGGTGGGAAGAGGGGCTGTGGGGAGGAAGGTGAGGGGAGGAGGGAGCGACATAGCACCCCAGGGAGACCCTTCCTTATCGCACCTCTCGGCTCAGTTTATCTGATTACACACAACTGGGAAGACGGAGGTACAGGGAGACACAGAGGCAGAGGAGGGAGAGAATGGAGTGCTGGGGATGTGGTGGGGATGGTAGAACGTGGGCAAATCATTTTTTCCTTTTCAATGACTGACACAAGCATCAGATGTGTGTCATGGTGTAAACAGAATAATGTGGGGGGACTCCATCAGTGTGTTTCTGTGTTTGAGTTAATTAAAGGTAACTGTTGACTCTGTCTTTGGCTACCCCCCCCCATATTGAAATGGATTCCTAAAGAGTTGTGTAGTCACAGAAGTAGAAGAACAGAGTAGATGAAATATATATTCTCCACAGAACTCGAGTAGATATAAAATTTGCTACAAAATTACAATTGTCTGGAGACTCATCACGCCTCACTGTCTGAATGTAATAACGTGTCTTCCAGGCATCCTGCTGACATTTTGGTTCATGCGAGGTCTTTTACATGCAATAAAACGTCAGTGTCACATTGGTGATGTGCCGACAAGACTTCAAAGTCTGCGACAAAAATTCAGAGCGATCTCTCCGGGAATATAATTATTGCTGGGTACACACTGAACATTTGGAAATGATCCAAATCCAATTAACGAAGAAGGTGTGTACATGAACCCAAAATGGAAATGAATGTTTGCAATGTAAATACAAATTGGCTTAGAGAAGAACATGACTGTACAAAGGGTTACAAAAAGGAAAAGAGAAGTGATCTGGAGAGAGGAGACTCTGGTTATGTTGCACACACATTACCAGTTGTGTGTTTGAGTGTGTGTGTGTGTGTGTGTGTGTGTGTGTGTGTGTGTGTGTCTACGGCCGTGTTTTTTAGCCTGGGCTTGTTTGTGATTAAAAATAATAAGAAGTTGAAATGATACAGAGCAGGAGAGAGAGGCTTCATTTCCACCCCCCCTTTACCCATCTGTGTTCAGTCTGGTCTCATCATCTACAGCCTGGAGGGGATGGATGGTGTGTGTGTGTGTGTGTGTCTGTGTGCATGTGTGTCTGCTTTTGTGTGTGCTTCTGCACATGCTTGTACATGTGAATGTGTGCGAGATGGGGAGAATCATAAGGTTTTGGGGTCTCGCAAAAGAGTCTGTATAAGAGAGCAGAGGGAAGAAGTGCTTGTGTGTGCGTGCACGTGTGTGTGCAGGGACATCCTCGTCAGTGAGAGGGCCCAGGGGACAGCCTGGTCTCCTCAGCCTCCTCATGATGATTGATGCTGGCGGGCCCCACACGCCCCGGCCGCCCAGCTAAATTAAAAGCCTATTTTGTAAAGTTGTAAAGAGAACAGAATGGTTGGAGGGTTGGTGCGTGTGTGTGTGTGTGTGTGTGGGTGGGTGGGTCACAGCCGGGGTGCTCTCCAGTGTCTTTAGTATCATCAACCCCTCAGAGGATAGCCAGAAGGGGGTCTCTTCCAAGCCTGATGCTCTCTGTCTCTCTGTCTCGCACACTCACACACACATACACACACTAAGTGCAGAGCTTTTTTAACACAGACAGATCAGCTATCTGTCCTTCACCCATTTGCTGCAGTTTCCTCTATTTCATAAATGTCTTACTTATGCTTTTGCAGTAGACAGAAAAAAAAAAACACCTGAACGCATCAGTTTACTTTATTGTTTTTATTTAACAAAACATTTTAATGCAAATGTTCGTCCTTGTTGTTTCTTTAAAGTTGGAATCCATTTGGTTTCTGTCTGTTTGATGAAGACCCAAACAAATCTGAAAACAAACACATTTGTTTTGTTTTGTTTTCTTGTTTCTTAAAGTCCTGTTCCCTGCCCCTGTGCTGTAACGTTTGAGTCCCTAACCTCGTCAGCCTCTTTAGGACGGGACGCTCACTTGTTTGTAAATCATTTGCAAATCATTTATCCTCAATGTGAATTTAATTGACCTGGCAACTCCAGGAGTTAAGTACAAACACACACACACACACACACACACACACACACACACACGTGCCTTTAGGTCACTCTCCAGCCGCCTTCCCCTCCGTGTCTCTAGCCATGTCAGACTGCTCCCCCCTCCCATTGCCTGTTGTTGGCAGCAAGAGGTGAGTGGAGTGACAGCCCACCCCTGAGACTGGCCCACTGGCCAGACACACACACACAGAACAGAGGTCAGGGCCATGTCAGCTGGGGTGTGGAGGCCAGCTGAGGAGCCCTGCCTGTGCATTGTGCTAATTTGTGTGTGTGTGTGTGTGTTGTTTAACGGCTGTGTGGATGTAAGTAAATCCTTCCAGTTCAAAAAGGTTCCTGAAACAGAATTTTAAAAAGAACAGCGTGACAAATTGAAGTAATACACATCATCATCATCATCTCTATCAACATTAACGTCATCATATATCTCTCGTTATGGTGGCCCTCATTAGTGAACCGTGAGCATCACCATAATCATCATCATTACCAGGACCACAATCCTCCACAATCGTCCTCTCGCTCAGCTCCTGAGTCGGGAGGTGAACTCCTCTTCCTCCTGAGGAGCAGCTGAGCCAATCAGCCCCTTCCAGGGCAGGGCAGAGTTGGTGAAGTTACCAAAGATCAGGATGCCACAAACAGAAGCTCCGGTCATTAACTTAGACAACATAGCTTCATTAGAGCTAGCTGTCCCGAAACTGTGGTTCAAATAAAAAAAAAAAAAACTGATTGAAGGTTGATGGTTATTATTAGCCCTTCAGAATGCCAGATTCTGAGAACGCTGTGGAGCAGAGAGCACCTGCAGGTGACCCAGGGAGTGGTGACGGGCACCGCTGAGATTAGTTGTCCACTTAACTCTCCCTGGATTCAAAGGGAGTGGCAGAGCTGCCACAGGGGAGGACAGACATGAAGACAGGACGAGAGACGGAGGTTCACCTAGAGGTGCTCTCTGAGCCTCCTCCAAAGATTCTATAAAGAGATATTTAGGGTAATAATTATTGAAATAATGTTAACATAATAATAATAGAGCTGCTGCTCACTGGGTGGTTTACGTTTCCATTCTGAGTTAAACCCTAACGTGCTTGGTGTAGGCCTCTGATGGTCAGTTACTGGGAAATGTAAAACTACCACTAAAAAAGATATGGAAATGCAAAGCGCTTGTGTGGAGGCAGAGAGCGACTGAATCCACCTCAGCGCCGCGATCCTGATCAGGGCTGTCGTCACCTTTGTCATCCTCACATCACCATGGTGATTGCTCAGACGTGGTCAAAGGTATCATACCCTGTGGTTCTAAATTTTACTTATTCATGAACACACACACACACACGCTCCACCTCCCTGCCGTCAGGCCATTTACAGAGAGGTCATAACCCCAGTGAATGATGGGAATGCTGAGCTGGAACCTATCAACGCTGCCAATATGACCAACAACCCCCATCCACACACACACACACACACACACACACACACTCGGATCTGTCAGTGTGTGTGACTGGCAGGAGGGGATATAGAGGCAGAGGGAGTGTGTGCACACGTGTGTGTGTTTTCTATGAATGCTGTCATGATCCATTTCTTCGGAGAAGCACAGAGCTGATTTTCCCCGGCCCTGTGGTGGACTGTGCCGCCTCAGTCGCACGCTGCATTTGTGCAAAACGCGTATGAGCCATATAAGGCCCGGTTCCCCTGCTGATTGACAGGTGGAGCTGAAAGTGGACAGAAGGTGGAAGCTCGCAGGCATCGAACTAACCTTCTAAATTGAGCAGCTTCCTTTGGAATTAAAATAAGAAGTTAGTTTAATGATGAGAATAATAACATCAGGCAAGTGTCTCTCTGAACTGGGATGGATGGAATAATGTCATCTCCTCTCACAACGTGAAACTACATTAACAATTACTAGGCCCATCATATAAATGCACCTCTTCATCACCTCTTAGTTATTTTCAGAAAAGTGGAAGTGGCTATTGTGTTGATACACGAGGCCAGTGACTCTGTCACTGGGTGGTCATGTGACCGCAGCAGCAGCCTACAGATAAAGAACAAGTGCAGGGTGGTATGTTTTGGGCTGCGCTGAGGGAGACGCTCCATCCTGCCATCCTGTCATCACTCCCGTACCCCCCCCCCCCCCCCAACTCACCCCCCCCCCCCCCCCCCCCCCCCCCCCCCCCCCTCTCTGTTTCTGAGCCAGGCCAGAGCTGGGGCCCTTGTGTCACTAACAGATGGGCCTCTCACAAAAGGACCCCTCAGCCCGCCAAGCCGGTCTCCTGCACACCCGATTAAATCTCAATAGCAAAGTTAGAATTGATACACTGAGTCTATGGTGATTCAATTAGAGCAGGGCAGCATGAGGAGAGACTGCAGCACGGAGAGGGGAACAATGAGGGGCCAGTCAGAAAGTCATTTACCTGGTGTCCTTCTAGTTCAGGGTTACTGGGGGCTGTGATCAGGGGACATCAAAGAGAGGTGCAGAATCACTGGAGACACAAACACACACACACACTCGAGATGAATAAGTATCAATAGAAGCGTGTAATATGAACTGCTTTGTCACTTCTGAAGTTTCAGATTTATTGAACTCGTCCTGGTCCCGGGAGGTTGATGCCTCTACATGTGACTTTCTGTGAAGTTGCTGTATGTTTTAGCTTAATTAATTAAAGTTAATAGTTCTGTTTGGGGTCATTGATGGTTAAAGACAGTGGGTTGAACTGTACTGATACTTCAGGTTTCTGTATCTGGTGTATTTTTCTGTATGCTCATTAGTACCGACCAATAACAGTCTCCAAACAGTGGCCTGTCCTCCTCATTTAGTTTTTGGAAAAGGCTCCATCTGTCATCCAGTGCTGCAGTGACACAGTTTGAACTCTCACAAATACAAATTAATCGTTTAACCCTGTCAGGAGAACTGTCTGATTGATTGACAGATGAAATCAATGAGTGACTGACACATGGGTGTAGTGACTGACTCATCGAGCGGCCTGACACACTGACGGACGAGCGGAACAACTGACTCGCTAACCAATGACTGGCACCCACTCACGTACTGAGCGGCCCAATGAGAGACTGCCAGGGGCAACCAGGAAGAGGGGTTCAGCTGTGTGTGTGTCGGGGGGGGGGGGGGGGGGGCCCGGCCCCCACAGGCGCCCGGGGGGGGGGGGGGGGGGTTGAACTCAGTGGAACAGACAAGCGACTGTCTGTGATTAACAATAAATAAGCCAATAAATATTCTGTCAGGACAAAAAGAGGCATGATTAAAAGGGCTGCGAGGCTGCGGTGGATGAGGTCAGCCTCAGCCTCAGTCAGGAGGAAATCTACCCTTGATTTGCTCATTTGATAATAACACACGGTGTAATAATGTGAGAACATCACTCTGTTTAAACGTTAGTGTGCTTTTCAGTGTTGATCGGTCTTGTATTTGAACAGGCCCACAGACAAATACAATAAAGTCTATGTACACAGGAGAAGGATCTATTTTACAAAGGAAAAAAAAAAGAGGAGGACAATTTACTGGCTTTTTTCATAAAACTGCATTTTAAAACCTTTGACCTTGTACTTTTGTTTATAGTATAGTTCCTGGATCAAGGGGGTGTTGGGTAATGTTCATAAGGTTAGTGAACTCCTGATGCTATGTTAACTCATCCACATAATGCATATATAGTGTTTCTGCTATAACATTTTATTTATCTACTTAGCTGCCACTTTCGTCCTTAATAAAAATATAAAAACTAAAATGATCTAAAAATCATTTTGGGAGCATCCAAGTTAAACTAAAGGTGCACCGTGCAGCAATAGGAGGAGGCGCACACAGTGCGTGTGTGTGTGAGGGAGAGAGTCGCGTGACGGATCTATCCTCGTGGTCAGTGTGCATTAGTCAAATATACTCTCCACAGTGGGAGTATTGGCAGGGCCAAGCCGATAGGACACAGAGGCAGACAGTAAGATGTATGTACTACACCGCCACACAAACACACGGCAATGGATCGCACTGTGTGTGTATTGGGTGTTTCAGCAAATGTTTAGTTTTGTATTGTGAAGAAGAATATGAGCTGACTCTCTCTCTCTCTGTGTTTTGCCTGTCAGCTGAATGCCATACATGAATTTTGTCACACCGAACATCTTTATGCATGTGTTTTGGGTGCACTACCAATACTATCTTGCATGTGTGTGTGTTTGTGCACACGTCAGAGTGTGTGTAATGAATGATATGTGCCGTTTGCCTGGTATGCCAGGCACGTCAGGCCTGCATGCCATTGGCCCAGCCCCTATAGAGATGACTTATCAGTTGAGGTACATATGGAAGAACAGTTTGCTTATACGCAGACTCTCCCACCACCCTCCATCACAGAGAGAGAGAGAGAGAGAGAGAGAGAGAGAGAGAGAGAGAGAGAGAGAAATCCTTATCAGGGAGCCCTCCTCTTCCCCTGCATTCTCTACATCCCTCCCTCTCTCCTTCTTCCGCTCTCTATCTCCGTCTCGTCTTGGAGATATGCTAATCGCTGTGTAAGTATATCCTGTCAAATAATTACCATATATTAAGCTCTACTCATCTTGGCATAATTTCCCCTTCCGCGTAATCGTATTTGGGCTTCTTCCTTCAGAAAAAAGGAGCAGCGGACAGAGGGGACTTACCTTGGGCAAGTTAATCTTCATTGATTGAATATCAGGCTCATCAATGTGTTAACAGAATATGTGCACGGGGCCGAGTGTGTGAGGAAGAAAAGTCAATGCCTTCATGCAAAATGACTGAGTGCAGCTAATTAATTAAAAGAACATTGTACCGGTACAGTGTGATATAAACCAGTTCAACCAAAACTGAAGGGGACACGTGTCCAAAATCGACTGCGCTCGTTCCGGAGGCGATTCACAAAACACGCCTCCAGTGTCAAGGCCATGAGATATTTGTGAGATATGAGCTCCACACAATTACTTAAATCTACAAAAGTACACCTAAAAGGTATTTTGGAATTCCACTCTTTATACTGGGAGTCTCAAATATTTTTGGGTGGCAAAGGACGAATCAGAACAGGTGTAAAGCTACATATTTGGTTGTTTCTTAGTCGTTATGTGACCAAGATCATTGAAATTAATTCCAAGTCCACTGTCACATCAGCAAGTCAATACCTTTTTAGATTCACCACCTGTGTGATATATTTTTCCACCAGGCAAACATCACTATGGATTTTCAGACTTTTCAATCCTAACATTTGCATTCAGTAAAGTGAGATGGTTGGAATCCCTGGAATTTAAATAGTATACAGGCAAAATCTTCTTACATCTTCCTATTATTATATAGCAAAACATTATAATGGTAATAATGATAATGACAAAGGGTGTGTGTGTGTGTGTGTGTCTCCCAGCCTGGCTCTGGCTGCCAGATGACACTCAGGTGACAAAGTAATCTACATGACTGATAAATGCTCGGTGTCATTAAAGCCAGGAGTGGCTCTTCATCGCTCTCAGTGCAGCTTAACATCAGAGAGCTGTGCACGTCACTGTGGCGGTTTAAAGACTCACACCAGCGCATGTGGACCAGAACCACCAACAACCTACCACACAACAGATTCACATGATGCCTGTGTGATTCCTTCAAATTAACACAACCCGAAAAGGCGCACATATATATCTGCAAAGCCATTAAAATCAGTATACGTATGCATTCTCTCGCTCTCTGTGTGTGTGTGTGTGTGTGTGTGTGTGTGTGTGTGTTTGTGTGTGTCTGGGGATGGCAGCAATGGAACCCTATGCTCTCCAAAGAAGCATCCATCTCTGGGGTCCTTTGTGTAGGCAGGAGCAGCCAAGGTCAGCAGCTGAAAGAGCTCTCTTTGTGTGTGTGTGTGTGTGTGTGTGTGTGTGTGCCTCGCTTCCATCTAGTAACTCAGTAACAGAATCCTTGGCCTATTAATTGGCCTGACAATGATAAAGGAAATGAAAGTGGATGCTATTTGTCTCTAATGCAGCCACACTCATATTAGTCCAAAGACAAATGGATACTGTTTTCCCACTTGAGCTACTCTAATTTTTTAAACCCCCTTGGAGGGTGTGTGGACTGTGTGCGCGCGTGTGTGTGTGTGTGTGTGTGTTTGCGTGCGTGTGTGTGAGTGAGAGAGACAGAGGGAGCTGTTTTCACGTGTATATGAATATGTGTATGTTTTTGTTATAGTTTACATATATTTTTGTGTTAGTAATAGTTACCTTTGGCCCTTGCTTTGCAGTTTGCATGAGCTATGATGTAGTGATGATGTCATCACAGGGCTGTTTGTCCAGTGTGTGTGTATATGAATGTGTGTGTGTTTTTACACATGCTGTTTTCATGTTATATGTTCAAATATGCATGTGTTTGTCTCGCTGTACAGTTTGTGTGCCTGGGAGAGTAAATGCAGAGACAGTTTTATGTGTGTACATGTGTATGTGAAAGAGAGAGGGAGGGCGTTCCACACCTGGCTGTAACGCAGGTCAGAGGTCAAGGAGAAATTGAAGCCTGAAGCAGAAGGCCGGGTGATGAGTGAGGAGGCGTGGAAGATGTGAAGGGAAAACAGCTTTTATTCTGCTCCAAAATAGGCCATTGTTAATGTTGTCTATGACATGTGGTCTTATCACACACACGCACACACACACACAACCCTTTGCGCCCATGAGCACAGATACAATTTGATGTTTCCTGCGGCCCTCACAGATACAACCTCAGAATCCATCTAAAGCAAAAAGGCTTTTTTTTCCTGTTTCAGTGTACATTGAATTTAATTTGAAGCTCCTCTTAAGATTTTGTTTTGCATTTTGTTAAAATTATTGTGGTTTATTTTTACTAATTCATATAAGCAGGTGTTGCTGAATCCTATCTATTTGGTTTAGTCGGACTTAGATGTCCAAACCTAAATAATTATAGGCATCTGAAGATAGGAGACTAAACACCAGAGGGAGTCCCTGCAGGCGTGATGATTGGTTAGTTAGACGCCCAGCCAGCCAATCAGGCGTTAATTAAAACAAGCCTGGGGATTTTCCCAGATACAAATTCAGCCTAACCACCGATAAGTTATTATAACTAACTTGTATTTCTTATGGTGGGTGAGGGTAGCTGCATTTTATTATTAATCAACAAAGTCTCCACAGTCTTGCATCAATGTTATATTATAAACACTAAAGAACATGTTAAATGTATTCTGAGCCTCAGAACTGTGACTTCACAAAACTTCACTGGTGGTTGTTAAAGGCTGTGTTATCTGCTAAGAAGGCTAGCTTAGCATCTCAACTGCTGCTAATATAACAATTTGAAATATCTCATTATCTTTATTAAATTCTAATCCAGGCATTTCCTCAGCTGTTTACAAATGTCTGTACGTTGATCATTCTTTCAGTATAATCAGTTATTCATCAGGTTAAAATAAATATGATCATAGATGATACATTCTAAACATGATATCCAATATGCTAACGCTTGTTCTGCTGCTTGAACGTCATAGAAACAAGTGGGTATTTAAACAGCTCCTTTAACAAAACAGCTTTTTTTTCTGAAAGGACTTTGTTTTTCTTGCTCCATTAAAACAAATAAACAAGGAATCCAGCAGAGCTCTTCCATCTTGTGGAGAGCGCAGCCCCTCCTTTCCCCCGCTTGGATCTGAATGTGAGCAATGTGCCCAGAAATGGGTATCCGTGTTTAAGTGTGTGTAAGGCGTGATAAGGGAGAATGGGATCTGATAGGGCATGATAAAATACGTGGGTAATGTCTAGGTGGATTTTTATGTTTCTCCTGAGGAGCCTGCGTGAGGATGTTATCTCCAGACTGGGAAGCCATGTTTCCTCCCCTAGGGAATCGCCTCACCAATAACACCACCCTCGAGCGCTGGCTATACTGGGCGCCTGTCCACTCCCACTCTGCCTCTATCTCTTCTGTGGGTGTTTTTATTTTTTTCCTTGCTCCATACTGGCCGAATCACTCCCATACCATTTTTCAACAAGGTGCTTTTGTCAGTAAACAACTTTATCTTTTGGGATGTGGGTTATTCTCGCCAGCATTATCTATATTATATTATCACCTTTCATTATCTCTCGGCTCAAAACCATATGGCACATGATAGTGGATCCTGTGTGAGTATCAGGAGCTGCGGTTCTCTGTCTTGGACAGAATGAGACTCAAAGTCGGGGTTATTGTTGGATTTCTCAAGAAATGGAACAAACATAAACACTTTTAAGGAATTAATTACTTCTTTGAGGTATATTTACTAGTTAATAGAGTTAATTAATGATATAAAACATTTAAGAAGTTTCCTATTGCAACTATTGATGTTCAGTTTCTTGCTCATCGTTGCTAGTTGACTTGGCTTTACTGTTTAAAACCGGGCTCACAGGCACTGGGTGAGCTGTCACTCAGCAGGGTTCCTGGATTTTAAACCAGTCAGAGGAGAATGAACGAGCTGTTAAAGAGGCCTGAACTCATGTTGCTCATGTTTAGTCTCAACTGAGGAAAGGAGAGGAACAGTTCCCTGAATGCACAGTTGACAGCGTCTTGCATTATGCAGGGATTCGTCGGCCATCACTGATTAAAACGTTCTCGTACGCCAAATCCGATGCTACGCAATGACAGCGTGAGCCCCTTTATTTAGAATTCATTTGATCTGATCGTTCAGATTGTCCACTCATTGATATGTAATTGCCTGAAGGCCTGAGGTTGGGTCTTCGCTGTGTGGTCTGCTCATGACCTGAGGTGTAGGAACCCCCCCAGCTCCCTGCTCAATGCTCATTGCTGGACTCAGTGTCTCATTTGAATATATTGATTGGGCCATCTGTAAGCCATTTATCTCCTTCAAAAGACCGTTAAAGTAGGCCTCCCCACCTCTCAGCCCGCCCACCACTGTTTCACACACAAAAAGCAGTACACACACACACACACACACAGGGAGAGGCTGACGGTGGAGCACATATCCTCGAATTATTGAATTCTATTAGTGAAACACCACCTTAAAACAAATAAAAAGCAGAAGCAGCCAGACTCACTGTGATTTGAGATAAGGGCCAGAAATCACATCATGTAAACACAGACCCACGGCTGGGGCGAGCGGTGCACACGACTCCAGCCGGGTTTGGGGAACCGAACGCTATCTAATTCTTCATTTACTGTTGCTGAAATTCCCACCAAATAATGAAACCAATTATTGCATTCATATGGTGAATAATGCCTCCTTCAAATAATCTGCTTATCTGGGCTTGCCTCCATGGCTGTAAGTGTGCATGCACGTCCACGGATGTGTGTGTGTGTGTGTGTGTGTGTGTGTCTGCCTATCATCATAAACTGCACCCTGATGTTGCCGGAGCAGGGTTCTGGCACATCTGCAAGCCCTAGATATTCTTTGAACACGCGTACATGTCGTCAGCAGAGTGCATGCATCATCATGATTGACTTATTCCCGACATTCCCGGTGGTAAACCTGAGTAAAGGATTACCCTCTGGTCTTGGACGGCAGCCCACTGTACAGTAAAGACCCTTGAACACACACACGAAAATCATACTTGCATGTAAAATTGTGCATCTCCAACAGGCACACGTCTCTTTGTGTTTTGCACCTTTTACTGCCTCTTTGTTCCCTCCTTTGTCTCCATTCTTCATTCAAATCTGTTCTCTCCTCTGACAAACCATTGGCAGGCAGCCATTTGCAAGACCGAGCAAAGGGGGAAGCATGAAGCCTGAGAGGAGGCTGGATGAAGAGAGGGAGATGGAGGGAAGACAGAAGAAGAGGAGGGGAGCAGTGGGGAGAAGCAGGGAAGCATGGAAAAGAAAAAAAAAATACTGAGAGGGGAAGACAGTGCGAGGGGAGAAAAGGGGAAATCCAGATAGAGATGGCAGAGGTGAATTCACGCTCCGCCCCTCAACACGAGCACATTTGCCTGTTTGCTCAGCGTGGCCGTCGCGCATCGCTCTCTGCTCCTGCGGCTGCAAGTTAACATTTGAAATGTCTCCGCTCTGACAAGGTGAAGGGTGGTGGTCGCTATCAAGCGGAGACCTCGCCTCTGTGTGTAAATACAGGGCGCGGGCAGATGGTGGAAAATTGGCGTGGGCACTTTGAACCATACGGAGCATATGCACGTGGGGGAGTTTGCAAAGACCCAGGGCGCGGGGCGCGAGCTGGGGACCGCCACCTGCTGGGGCTGGCATCGATGACGGGCCACAGTGCCCTGAACTTTTCTTGTAAAGTCCCTGGAACCAGTGAGCCGGACTTTATAACGAGACAACAGTATCTTGTCTTTATATTTCTGGATGCATGCAGAAGACTACACTGGGTTTCATGCAGAGCAACAGATTCCTCAGATGCAAAGAGAAGTGGAGTGGACAGTCTCGACTCTGAGAAAGACTTTTGAAAGATGTCCTCTACTTTTTGATGCCATGAAAACTTTGAGTTGAGATCTATTTCCTTCCAGTCAGCTCCTGGGTCGACATACAGCACAGCACAACTACAGACCGATATCCATTTTAGAAAAAAGAAAGAACAAACCCCTGTTCCTCTTTCATTATGTGTATGATAGATACTCTATACTAGCAAACATATGAATGTGTTTGAAATACTTTTAATGATTCACGAACCTTGATTGTTGGTTGTACATAACTGACTCTCTCTCTTTCTCACTGTGTGTGTGTGTGTGTGTGTGTGTGTGTGTGTGTGTGTGTTTCATGCTGTGTGTGGTGACCTGGTTTCCGCTCTCGCCAATCCACCAGTCACCTGTGGTCCATCAGTCGTCTCTTCTTCCTGCTGCAGTGTTCAACCCTCAGCTGGTCTCATCGGTCCTTCACGCAGGTTTGTTTGAATTTTATTTCCAGTTCTTCAGATCGACACTTTCCTTATATGTGCGGCTCTTCCTCCAACTGGAGGCCATCGTCCTCTTCATTAACCTCCAAACTTCTACACTCTGACTCCTAAAGCAATGCACACATCCATAAACATGTATTATACTTTTCACCCTCAACATCTCCACAAATTGACCTCGATAAAAACACGGTCGATATCCAGCGTTTGTTGGAGCATTGATAATAATTCACCCCCCCCCCCCCGTCTCGAGCATTGATAATAATTCCCCCCCCCCCCCCGTCTCGGCTCCTCCCTGAAAATCAGGACAATGATGTACAAGTGTATCTTAGGCAAGTGTGTATGTTCGCCAATCGATGCTTTACCCTGACACCGTCTGAGTCCTGGTGTCGTTATGGCCACTGTTTGGTGCTATAAAACAGAGTTGGACAGAGCTGATAGCAGTGAGGGATATGGATGGGCCCGTACAGAGTTAGACCGCAGCGGCGTCATGCATCTTCCAGGCGCTGAGGCCTGTCAGCGCCGCTCTGCAACGGGGGGCTCTGTTACAGGAGTGCGCACAGGAACATGTCCAGTATCCATGCATGAGAGTGACACGTACTGACTCACTAACTGTACGCACAAACTCAGGCACGTACACACGTGCATTTTTGTAGTGAATGCCTTATTTATGCCTTGCTTCATCTTCGTATCACAAGTCCATCACACCCTCCTAAAACACATAGACAAACACCCCACTGCCACGCACACACACACACACACACACACACACAGTCCTTTCTTTCTTAGATGTGTCTGTACACGACTCCCTGGCCGCAAATCCGTCAGTGGGATGGATGAGTGTCTCCAGCCCATTCATCATCTGCCTTATCCGCCACCCTCGCCACTGTTTTTATATCAGCCAGCAGTCACACTGACAACTGATGGCCCTCTCTCTCCGTCTCTACTCGTTCCCTTCCCGTCTATTCACCCCCCCCACCCCCCAAGTCTTTCTCATGCCATTTCTCTTTTTTTTTCTCTCAATCCCCTGTGCCCCACTTGCCGCGCTTGTACGCCTGACAGTGTGCATGTTTGTGGGCGTCTGTGCACGCTTCTTCGCTTCCCCACCTCCGCCGCCTTCTCTCGCCCCCCACACCCGCCCCGCCAGTGCATATCTCCTTCCTCTACCTTCTGCTCCTCTCCCCCTCTCATCTCTCCCCTCTCTATGTCCCTCTCCATCTATCTATCTCTCTTCTGTGCACCGTTGGGACCGGAGTGGCACCTTCAGAGCGGGCTGTAAAAAGGCCCTATAAAAAGCCCCAACACAGGGAAGAAAGGGTAATGATGAAATTTAACTGCTCCTCTTGGTGCACCTGGGGTCTGGCAGTGTGTGTGTGTGTGTGTGTGGTGTAAGTGTTTGTGTGTGTTTGCCGTGCATGAGGCCTGGGCACTGAACCGGAACTGCCCTGCTAGGGGGGTCAATGTCACGGCACTGCCATGAGAGTTATCGCTTTTTAAAGACGCACTATAGATTTTGTGGGGGAACTCATTTACACCGGCATAAAATGGAAGGTGGCAGGGGAAGTTTAAAATCTAAAAAGGACGGGGGACTGGGAGACCAGGAGGAAAATAGGTTCAATGGCTGGAGTGGCCTCACCGGTGTGATACCGCTTTAACCCTTTGTGGAAGGTGGACGCTGCTTTTCATCCGTTTTCTTCCTTCCCAGGCTGGAACAAAAGCAAAGCGAGGACGGACTGAAGTCCACAGTGTTATGGATGGAAGTTATGCTCCTTTGTCTGTTCGGAGGTGGCTCTCAGTTTATTGCAGTGTACAGTATATGTCTATAAAATCCACTCAGAGTTATGTCCACTGCAGCTGCCAAAATAGCGTGTTGTTAAACTGATTCATGAAGTGTGTCGCCTCAACATTTTTTAATGTTTTATTGATGCAGGAGTGCCATAACATCAATGAATAGATCCCATTAAAATCTAATGGCCTGGCCGTGTACGTGTTTGTTGGTGCAAGGTAAACTCTCCAACTGTGTGTGGCTGCGTCTCCAGGCCTGGAAGTCAGGGCAGAACTATTTTCAGTCCAGTGACTGGCCAGGGCCAAGCACCCTCCCCAGGCTCAGATGCTGGCTCCCCATCCTCCTCAGCCCTCCTCTGCCTCCCACCTGTCCCTGGCTGTGAGCTTCCCTGGCTGGCCCGCTGGTGTGGAAAATCAGCCTTTGATGGCCCTGTGGGGACTGGAGGAGGGGTCGGTCGGGGTTGTGGAGAGGATGAAAGCCCTGGGAGCAGCAGCATGCGCTGACTGACAGGGCTTGACACCGTAAGGGCCAACGGCCCAGGCCTGGCATCGCTCCCCTGACCGACCAGCAGGCCTCAGTGCCGGGCCAGCAGAGCCAGGTTCGATGCCACAGTGTCCTCCAGGGCTCGAGGTAAAGGCTCTTTTTTTCGTATGCAAAGTTTCAGTTGAGTAGTGAGAGAGAGTTCTCCCCTGCAAAGGAAACAGTTTCTGACCTCAGACCAGGTTTGGGTTCTGATTTAACGCGGAGGTGTGCCAACAGGGCACCGGACCACATCTCACATGGGAACTTAGAAGAGGTTTTGACTCTGTGGGCACCGGACAGGAAAATGAGAAAAAAAAATCTGTGTTGGTACAAAACACAGAGACACTCGATAGAACCAAAATTGCAGCTTGGAAAAGACAAAATTAAATAAAAGTAATGTCATATATGTCCAGTGAACAAAACCAAAAAGAAAAACATCTAACATGGTGTAATGTTGTGCAGCTCAGCACTGTGTTCACTTTCATTAACGTCATTTCTGAGGTTCACTGGAGCATGCGACAAATTTATCCAGAGGAGAAAACAAAATCTAGATATCACCCAGAGTTCCTATAGTGAAGATCCCAACAGCCGTGGCTCAGCTCTGGGAACATTTCAGCTGCGGTGCCCAGTTTCACTTCGACCTCCAAATAAAGGAGGTTTGGATAATCTGGATGAATCGCTGCACCCTTTCTTGGCGACGTTGTCCTGGTTCAGCCTTCGGGAGCACAATGTTATCTGACCTGACAAAACCAATGTCCAGCAGCACGAGTCAAACCCGAACTCTGATAAATGGTGGCTTTCCCTCAAGGAACCATTGATCCACAAAGCTCCACAATGAGAGGCTGGTTTCTAACATCGGACCCCTGCGTTACACCACCTGTGGTTCCACCCAGTGACCCTGTTTTCATATCTCCTGGATTATTAACTGATGAGGCTTTTAAATTGCCCCAGTCTGGGTGTCATGTCCACGCTGCCAGTGTACGATCCCGTCAGACATGTGCCATGCATAAATTACTCCTACTTCCTGCAAAACAGCTTATTGCTAAAAGGATTATGGTGACACACATATAAACAACACAAACATGCTAATCCTCATTAGCACTGCTGAAAGCCCCTCTGATGCAGTGGTGAGGAGGGGAGGCATGTAGCCAGGCAGGGTGGTGGGTGGCAAAAACCGAGTTAATGCAAATGGAGCTGGAGTATGGGGTGTTTATAAACACACACACACACACACACACACACACACACACAGGTTGTGAGTCTTCCTCACTTCAGAGCAGAAGTCGATCGATCGCGGGAGCGAGTGTGAGTGAAAGGAGGGGTCGAGGAGGAGAGAGGCGGCGGCAGACAGACACTGACCTTCAGCCAACAGCGCTGGCACTCAGCGCTGGTTCCCTCTTGGTTTTTGGATCTGACAATTCCAATGTAATAACAGATAAATAGAGAGGGCTTGTCAGGCCACAAAAGCAAACAGCCCGGGCTTGCCAAAGAGAACAGAGGGAGTCAATGTTGGAGGGCATGTGTATGTATTTGTGCATGTAGAGAAAGGAGAGATGGAGAGAAGGAGCTAATGGCTGACATCTGGCATTGGTTGCCCCCATCTGAGTCCCGCTCTCCAGCCCCATACTGCCACGCCGAATGATAAAGCAGAGAGATTGCCTCTGAATCGGCACACTTGCAAATCCCCCAGCCAGCCCCGGAGGCATGGGCAGGAGAGCCTCTTCTAGTCGTTCACCAGTTAATGTGCCAATTTGTTTTCCAGAGTGCTCGAAGGAAGAATTTATCGCTGGGTTCTGCGGCTGTGGGCAAACACTAATAAAATGATCTTTTGCTGAAACTCACTTAATTGGCCACAGAAGGGACGGCGGGCTCGAAGAGGAAGCGGAGGGCTGGCCTCTGCCGAAGCAGTTTGCAGATGTTCAAATGACGTAGAGGGAAAAAAATCGACCAAGTCAAATGTATTTTTGCTGTGTTTAGGATGAAACCTGAGCACTTTAAGTCAGCTTTAAGGATTTAATTGTCACTGAATCCATCGTTATGTATCCTAATGTTCCAAATGGCTTGGAGGATAATATTTGTAAATTAAATTCTGCGTACGGCTCACAAATCACAAACCACTAGTTGGCAGACACCAGTCACTGTGACTGGGGAGGGAAGAGACGGAGAGGGAATGTGAGGAGGACGTGGAAGTGAAGGAAGATCTTAAGCGGCGAAGGACGGGATAAAAGCAGCTGGTTCTCTGGCTCCTGTTCCTGTGCCAGCCCCGAGCCAAAGCTAGTGGAGTTCTACCAAGGGATGCTCTCCAGAATCTGGCCACACACTAATTACTGGAGGTTTTGTTCAGGAAATTATCTCCATGTCCATTGCTGCATTTCACAGCACATTAGCTGTGGAAATCCCAAAAACCAATAAATAAGGCTGAAATTGTTCATCGCGGTCTCCGCTGATTGTCTCGCTTGCTTTCTTTGTCCTCCTCCCTAATGCCGAAGAAACTAAGAGCCGTTCCCTTTATTTGGGAATTCTTTCTGCCCTCAGAAAAGAGACAAACACGGCTTTGTTTAGGGCGCACTGTGAGGTGGTGATAAGCTGTCAGTATTGATGCCAGGACGTGCAAAAGCATTTTTTGTGTTTAAGAGCTGTCATACACACACTCTCACACACACTTACCAGAGTGTTCTTCTTGCTGTGTGTGTGTGTGTGTGTGTGTTTGTGTGCGTGTGTGCACAGAGCATGGGTCAGAAAGTAAGTTTTAATGGACAGATTTGAATGAATAATGATAAAAGAATTTGACATTGATTTTGGATTTTGGAAAGTCAGACATAACCCTTCATGGCCTTTGCTATTTAAAAAATAAACCTCCCCTTCCATACTATAACAATTTCTAATTATTCTATGCACATTTTAAACATGTCTTTAATTACTCTATCCACTCTTTTCTCACAAACTGTGTCTGTCTATGTACCATTTACTCTTTTAAATAATGAAAGTTTTTGATATTTGGTCAAACTGGACCAAACAATTCAGCTCAATAAAATCAGGTCTGGACCAGGTTGGATAAAGATGACATATCTTCTGTCTCCACTGAGGACACGTCACCCAGCCGGGCTGTCTAAACCCTGGAGGACGGGCCATCAGTTAGTGACAGTAAGTGGGTCAGTCCATTCTGGACGATGCATGGGTGGGCGTCCAGACCGCCCAGACCCTGACACACCCAGAGGATGAGCAGGGGGATGTGTGTGTGCATGTGTGTGTGTGTGTGTGTGTGTGTGAGAGAGAGGTGCAGTTTAGGAGATGTATAGAGGTTCTATACCCAAATGACAAGCCCACTGGTCTCATGGCAAGGCACAATTAATGACCCGTGCCAACATTACAGGATGAAAAATCCCCACTGTCCGAGCATCGCCCGCCCAGCCTGGCAACTGGAATTCTTCATTAGGTCTGGCAGTGGAGGAGAGGCTGTGAGAGATGGTGTGGGTATCATATTTAGGCTGAAACATGAGGAAAATATTACCAGAGCAAAACAAACCACAAGATTTGACCTGTGTGGTTCAGTTTGAGAAGTATCACTCAGATTTGTGGACGTTCAACTGGAAATACCTGCCGCGCTTTAACGCCGTGTTTTAATTGTTTTCTTTTTGTGACATCAAATTTTAGAGCACGTTGCCACCGATAATAGTTCTCAGCAAGATCCCTAAGATCCACATCCCATCATATTCCATCTTTGTCCTTTGAAACATCCTGTATTCACCTTAAATTACTAAATAAAAGCTTCAAGTTAATGTCATTTTCAGTTATTGTAGAGGAAAATCTCTCTTCTTGCATAAATACTTGTCCCTTTTACAATATTGCAGTTCTTACATTGCTGGCATCGTGGCCGTACAGTACACAGTGTACGTCACATCTTCCTGACCACACCCATGTTGCCATAATCACCAGTCCACTCTCAACCGGCCAACCAGAGCGCTTCCCCCAAATTCTCCCGTCGTCATTTTACGAGCCACAGAGCCGGGATAAACAAATGGAACCAATCTGAGGCGTGGAAATCGCTCTCAAAATAACAACTGCGAATGTAGGAATGTATTATCTTCACCCTCCAAATCCAATTTATTTCATGCATATCTCACCATCTAAATTGAATACAGCACATAGCTTGTGCGGGAAATCACTTTGAAAAGACTTATCTTATCTCTGTGGCCTATCTTATCCTGAGCATCGCTTTCTAACCAGACACGGGCGGCACAGTGTGCGCGGCTCTGCCGAGGGATGGCTCGACGCACACAAGACAATTTCACCAGACCCGCCCAAACCACCGCACATTTTTAAAGAAGCCTCCCCTCAGTGATAATTGACATTTATGAGGTTAACACATTTTTAATTAAGGGCAATCATTTGATTATAGAGGGCTTTCAATTATCACATAGGCAGAGATATTTAGTGGAAACACTGAACAAACTACAAGAAAGTGAGTGTTTGAAAACCATTGTTAAGGATCTGTAAAGTATAAAAAAAAAGATAATTGTTTAAGGAATAAATTATCTGGCCGGTGCTTAATAAAAACTAGAAGTGGTTTCTGACAAATGAAAACCTTAATCAAGTACAGATAATTGTTTGTTAATTCAGTCCATTGGTTCTCTGGAGGCTCTGTTCAGACCGAGAGCAGGGCCGTGGGTCTGCTTCGCGATGTCAAACACCTCATCAAATATGAGACATTTAAAAGGACGGAACAGTGATAGCAGGAAGGACTGTGATGGTTCAGAGTCCCACAGCTCTGGGTGAGCGAAACATCCGGCTCAGTAAATCACAGACCAAACCAAACTTCTTATCATAGCCCCAACCTCCTAGTGTGCTCTCCACACTGGGAACTCTTTAGTTGGGGGGAGGTCATTCCCACAGTGAACGCTTCACAGATCATCAGGTTGCTCAGTGATCTACCTAAACACTTCCTCTCTCACACTCCGGCCCGGCCTCTCCTCCAGCTCCCACAGGCCTCAGCCATGACGCCTCGTCTGTCAGTAACACACTCAACTCAGAGCTCTGCTCTTCAGCTCACTGTGAGCAGCAACAAAAACAACATTGGGGTTTTACTTTGAAAACCTCTCGCTAAACAGGAAGTGATGCTCTGACGTTGCCGTGACAGAGAGGACAGCCTCGTAAGTCAGCAGGATGATGTGGGAGTGACTGACCTGCAGTTTGACCCAATAACAAAAAAAAATTATTATCAATAATTCACATTCAAATTTGAGAAGCCAATCAGCTGAAAGGTTTGTGAGAGCAGACGTTTGTGAAAGTAGAAGTGAGATTGAGTTTGATTCTGGACACACGCAGTGTGTGTTCAGTTGATGTTCGCCCAAAGAAAGTGGTCACACCCCCGATGATGAAGTGACCTTCAAAGAGTGGACAGCAGACCAAAGTTCACTCACATTCACTCCATTAAACAGGAGTGACCACCTCCCCCCCGATCCTCCCTCATTTCCTATCTTCGCTCCCGAACACACACACACTCCTCCACAAATCCCTTCATGCCAAACTCACTTAAGATTAAGCATGTGTGAAATTGAGGACTTTTGTAATACACATGGCCCCTCTGCCCCCCCCCCCCCCCCCCCCCCCCCTGCCCCCCCCCCCCCGCGCACACACACACACATACACACACGGACACACACACCCCGCAGTCCTTCCCGGGAATAAAAACAGAAGAGTAAGTAGCGAATGAGTAAGCACCAGATAGGAAGTGGAATTCCTCAATAAAAGGAACTCAACACTTCCTGGCCAGTGGGTGAGGGGGTCACATGATCTAAACCTACAGGATGTGACTCTATGCTGTGACATTAAATAAATTAATAAATACTAAAAAAAAAAGGCTTCATCATTAGTTTGAGAATCATTTTTGTTTTGCTTGCTGACACCACCTGTGGGATCTCAGGTGTCAAAAAGACACTGGAAGAAAAAATGAACAGGGTGAAAGTTGCTCTTTATTCCTGCGTGACTTTCATCAACTGATATTCAACTCAGTGTGACCAGTGCAGGTCAGGCAGACGCAGCTGAATCAGCCTGTCTAACGTCACACCCGAGCATCAGACAGCAAGGAGCTCCACTCTCTCCTCAGCCATGACGAGATGCAGAGAGCACAAATCATCAGGAATCTTTGATATTATTTCTGCTATTGTCTTCCATCTCTCTCACACACATAAACACACACACACACACACACACACACACACACACATACACTGATTCGGCTGACTTGAGAACAGACATTTGCTCGGAGTGAGAGCCTCTGCTGTTGTGTTCCTTTGTTTGCTTCACATGATACAGTCCCTCTCCCACTGTGTGGTAATATGGCTATTTTCTCAGTCAATTTGCCGCTCTCAGCATCCTCGCACATGCAAATATGGAAGATGATGCCGATTGGGGAATTGTGCTCGGCTGTATAATGTGTACCGACTGTTAAAGTAGAGGATATTGTTTGGCAATGGCGCTGCCATTGTTCTGAACTCGTGCCCCGTGTTGAGGTGTGTGTGTGTGTGTGTGGGGGGGGGGGGGGCACTGTACCAATTAAAAAGAAAGGGGGGGGTGGCACTGTACCAATTAAAAAGAAAGGATCAGGACTTTATTTGCATGTCAATCATTTTATTTCCTACAAGAGTCTTGTTTCTATGGTACATCTTGATATGTATAAATGTGTGGAAACAGTTCAAGCTCATAAGTTGTTTGCCTCCTTGGACATGAAGCACAGGAGCATAAACGTGTGGGAGAAAAACATGGTGGTCGTTTCTGTCGATGGCATGTGACTCAAACTTGTTGTGGACTGTTAGTTTTTGTTGTTTACTGTCATATCGAAGTAGGTTTGAATAAAGTGTGATTGTTGATATGTTCAAGGTTTCAATCACGAAAAATGGAAATGAACAAGGATTTAAGTGATCTACAATTTTGCTTAAGTCTCTTTCATATCTTCGATCTGACGTTAGATAAGATCGCTGCAGCGTAATAATTCTTTATGCACGGGCGGGAGATCAATCTGAAAAGTTGTTTGAAAATGGCTGAGCTGACTTTTTGACCTGAGGGAAATTTCAGTGTTTGACCTGGAGCTGACATTGTGACCCCTGAAACACACAGAAAATCATTTCTAATGTTTAAAAATGTATAATTACACACAGATGATATGAACCTTTATTCATAATAATAACGCATGTCCAGTAGTGAACACCGACACCGTGTCCAACCCTGTCTCTCTGTCACAGGTACACCTTCCTGACACCACCCCCCCCAGTTGCTAGGCAACCAGTTCCTGGTGTGGACACCCACCTGCCTTCAGGCTTCAGCGCACTAAATTTGGTCTTGATTGCAAATTGAGTGGGAGAGCAGGCTGATGCGGGCGGAATGAGAAGCAGCCACGGCTGCGGCCACAGAGACGAGTCAGCACACAGACACAGGCAAGAAGGCCATGCTGGGCTGGAAACGCAACCAGGGCTCGATTTTGAAATGGTGGTTACAGACAATGTGACCATCTGCAATATTATTATTTTGTTCAAACAGTTTTAAATAGATAAAAATCCTGTGGACTTAAAGGAGAAGACAGATTGTCGGAAGTGCAGAACAAACATCCCGTCAATTTTTTCTGTAAAATAATTTACAGGAAACAAAAACTGCACAATCTCAGTTAGTTCTAGTACTATAGTACTATTCAATTAAAACCAATTTTTTTGTTTATATAATTAGATAATTATTCCAGTAATTTCAGTGAGAATCAGCTCATTCATAATTACTTTGCAAGGCCAACATTTGATTTGATGTAAAACATATTTCATGTAAAACATGTTCCTCTAGTTGAATGAGATGAAACAAGTGAACACAGAGCCCCATCTTTGAATTCACTTATTATTTTCACTTCCCTGTCCGTTGGTTAAAGTCCCAGGGACATGCTTCACATGCATGTGATACAACACGAGGAACCTATCAATGAACAGTGCTTCTGCAGAATGAGCTGAACTTGTTTGCAAACTTTGCTGCTTCTCTGTTTCTCCACCTGCTGAAATATTACAGAGATACATCGACGGGGCGAAAACTCTTAAGAGAGCACATATTGGAGAAGGGCCCTGTTCACTCAATTCAATTACCACAGCCCTATACACAATCCACAGGAGACAACGGTGCACCGGATGCTCATTTCAACTCCTCTTTCCCCAAATCCCCATAGAAATCTCCTTCGGTCGGACAATGCACTTTTTCCCATTTGAAAAAAAAGAAAGAAAATCAATATCTGGTTTCAATACTTGTGGAAGCCGATCAATACAGGCCCCTGCTCTCTTTTTCTCTGCCACGCTCTTTCTCCAGTTTTCCTTCCATCTCTGGCAAATGGTAAATAGAAACAATAGTGTATGGTTATTGGGAGGTCAGGGTGCAGCCAGAGGAGAGAATAAGGCAGCTGATGAGAGTGCTTGAGCTGGAATCACAGAGGCATCGATGCCGTTAACCTCTCTGTGGAGCGGCGTGGACAAAAGAGCAGGATGAGCCACGCACACGCACACACACACACTGGGAAGCACTGGGAAGCAGACACGCTTTGTTGTCGACGGAGTCTTCGTTTTACCATTAGGACTGAAGCATCTTTCATGTGGGAACTGTGGGATCAGTCAGAAAGCTGGTGAATAATGAGAAACAATAATCAGATATTAAGGTTCATGTTTCTGGGTGATTTCAGGTAAAATAATGCAGAATAATGTATTTTATTTCATTTGTGACATCAAGCAGCCGAAGCTGAAACATCCAGCGTTGTAACAAAGTTAGTATGTGTTTAAATGGAAGAGAAATGGAAATAACAAAGGCAATCAGTTCATAGAAGAAGCCAATGAAATTAAATACACAATAAATAAATCAATATATAAATATTGCCCAATTATTTAATACCATGTCATCAGTCTAATGTTACGATCAAGGGAAAGGAAACCACTGTAAGTTGTATCATTCATATCATTTCCAACTCTCTGATAAATGGAGCATCATGGGAAACAGCCTCGCTCTTTTCATGTTCCTGGCAGATGTCAGGCAACATTCTTTAAAGCAGTGGTTCTCATTCAAGTTAAATCTGTTTGCTCTGTGTTCTGTTATTATAGAATATGGTTATTGTTTCTTCCGGGGAAAGCAGGAAAGAAGGAAGGATATCATATAATTTAAATGAACGTTTTAAACATCTCACGTCCTCTGACTGCAGAGTGACAGCAATCACAGGCCCACAAACAAAGACTGTATCAAGCCTGGCTGATAAAGATCAGGACCTGCAGTGAGGATGAGAGGGCAAATAAAAAGGGAGCGCTTACTCTTCCATAGCCTCAGTGCAGGGGGTGTGGAGGCTCCGCAGTGACCCCCGTGACCTCCAACTTACAGTTTACGTCTGGCACATGAGCACATGAGTTTGCTAACATGTTTGTTTTTATTTGCAAAAATATATTAAATGCCTGTCAAAAGGCCGACGCGTGCGCAGAGAGCAGACGGCAGTCTTTGTCAGGCTGCTCTGAGGAGTCCTTTGAGCGGAGCAGGACGGGTGCCAGACAGCCTGGGCATCATGTGGTCCCCCACTCAGCCCGACAAGGACCCCCTCTTCCACTGCCTGTCGTGGCTGCAAGCGGCCGGGGGGCTGGGTGGGGACACAGTGGGGGCCCTGGGAAGATCTATGGGACCCTATGGTGCTGTTGTCTCTGGAAAAAGGAATTACAAACAAATTGCTGAGGGCCAGCACATCATTTCAAGACTCGTGGCAAGTTTATGACTTGCTAATGTTCCTAATTACATGGCCGTGAAAGACTTAATTAATTGAGGCGTGCATGGGGGGGGGGGGGGGAGGGGAGGTGGGGGGAGGTAAGGGGGGGGTAGGTGGGGAGAGTTAAGAAGAAGGCTGCGACGGGAGGAAAAAAAAAGAAACTAGGCCCCAAAGTAAGAGAAAGAAAATAAGAGAGTGATGAGAAAGAAAGTGGCTGCCTGTGTTTGTTATCACGGTTCCAGTGCATTGGTTTTTACTGCCTGAGGAGAATTTAGTGGCTCTCACTATTGCGTGCAAAAGAAAATGTGAGTCTCCGGGAAACGCGGCCATTACGATCAACCCCTTGCTGATACCTAATATGCCCTGCGTTCCCCCCATGACTTTGCCAAAGTGTCTGTAATCATATTATTGTAAATGTTAGCGCAGTTAATTGCATGGAGAGGAAAATGGGCTATGCTTGGCGGGTTATGGGGAATTTTTTGAAAGTTTGTTTGCCCTCTGGAGTATTGGAGGGACTAATAATGGTGGATTGGAGGCGAGAGTGCGAGAAAGAGGAAGATGGAGAGAGTGAGGAAGCAGGAGGAGGGCAACACTTAACCGCCAATGTTTCTTCTCTCACCACAGAGGCTGATATGATTCCAACAAAATAAAGTCAAAGAAACACAGAGCTGTGCACGAGGCGGACTTATCCCGGGTGTGTTGGAGTCGGCAGCAGCTCGCAGCCAATCGATGCTGGTGATGCTGGTACAGGAAGCAAATGACTTCTAGCTCAAATTAGAACATTACACCATTTCCACAATGTGTACAAGAGGTTTGGAAAATGATGTCGTGATTTGACCAAACAAAGCAAACAGCACCTGAAGGCAAACATGTAGTAAACGTCAGGCTGAATAAACCCAGTTTTATTCTTTATACCTTTATTTGTTTATTCCATTTATAAATGGCTTTAACATTCAGTATGATTTTCAGTATTCAGGAAGAAATAAAAAAAACATGTGCTGAGGAGAACCTTGGGTTCAGGAAATATTTATTTATTTATTTATTTATTTTATTTCACTCATGTATCTAATTTCTAACCCACACACTGACACGAACAGTATGAAGAGTTAAAAGAAGGCTGCTATTGGATGTGAAATATCAAAATAAATGTGCAGTAAACGTGTAAAAAAAAAAAACAGTACAATATACTTTATCAACAGTTGAGATTTGTATTCCTCTCTGACATTTTATAAATTGTTTATTGCATTAATTGAGATGATTATTTGCTCATTATTAGCTCAAACTTACGCACACATTTTCCTTGATACCGTTTTTTGAAAAAGCCCCCCCGTCCCACACACACACACACACACACACAAACACACACTCCCACTCGCTCAGTCCATGTCCTCTCTCCCTCTCAGTCATTAAAAAGCGGGCAGGCCCGACCACGCTGGGCTCACCCAGGGAACATTAGTCATTTTCCAGCTCATTGCTGAGGCTCATTTAGCAAAGCCTCCTCCTGACCATCATCAATATCTCTCCTAAAGAGGCCTATGAGCTGGGAAGGCCCAGGCTGCCCTAACCTGATGTGGGTCACGCTTCACCATGCCTGGTGCTGGCAAGTAATGAGAAATGACAAGAGGCTATTCTGACTTGTTGCATCATCAGCTTCTCTGCATCTATGATGCGTTGAGAGAGAATAAGAGAGATAGATATTAAGGTTAAAATAGAACAGTCAACAGATGCTAACATGGTGTTTGTATAGTTCGTGTTTTTAGAATGCTGCTCCTTTTCTTCATAACTGAGTGTCATGGCTGCTCGATTGGTAATCTCCATCATCATTACACCCCAACTAATCTATTACTTATTTGAAAATATCTGTACGTTATCCCTGTATATTACATATTGCTTCGATACACTGGATTTTAATTTAAGCATGACAAAGATGATCGTCAGACAGAAGGTAAAATGAAAGAGTGGTAGAACAGAGAGGCTGGTGGAGGGCAGGGGGGCAGGAGGCGTCGTCCTGCTGGGATGCAGTGCTGACTCTCCAGGAGTGAGACTGACAGCTTCTCCTCAGTTTGACTGAGGCTCTGATGACCCGAATGCACCATGATCATGTCAGCATTTTCAAGCCTCTGCCTGAACATCGACGTGGCTCTGCCAAGGTCAGCAAGGGTATTTATTCACTTTCCATTAAAACCTTTGATTCACTGAGCGACTGCAGAACTGAACTGACAACCCATCAGATGGAGGTAAGACAAGACAGACAGAGAAGCTACAAACAAATCAACAACCAGATATCCGAGTTTAGTTTAGTCTCTCCCACTGGTACAGCAGCAACTACTACACTAGTACACAACACTACTTAAAACACTGCTGAAGTCTATTTTACTGCTATAATAAATACTATATACCTCGTGATGATCACTCACTGAAGGCAAAACATCAACAGCGTTCTGATTTGACTTTCTGTGCTGTAATATGTAATCTGTGTACGTGCTCCATACATTCTGCAATAATGCAGTTTGTGCAGCAGATTTTACAGAGTGATTATGTTCTGATCAAACATAAATGGTGAGATTGTTGTGTTTCTGATGGCTACAGAGTGCCTCGAGCTGAGGAAGCATGGAAATGAGGTGGAAAATGCATATGATTAGGCAAACACAATCTCCGTGTGTGTGTGTGTGTGTGTGTGTGAGCGAGGAGCAAATAGAGGAAGAGAGAGGGAGGCACTCTAAACACATGATTACATCTGCATTTACACATCCAACATTTGTTTGAATTAAATTGCCATTTTGGCTTATTTGCTTTCGCATTCACGTTGCACAGTGGTTGCATCAAATTATGTGGTAAATGATGCTCAAACATTCTACCAGACTTAAGTTATAATATAGAGATGCATTACATTCACTTACATCTGCTTTAGGCCTTTAAAAAAAAAACGATCGCGTTCGCCTCCTGAAGGATGATATCAGACTCCAAACTTTTATTCCGTGGAACTCTCTCTGAAACAGTTTTCCGGAGCCATGGAATATCCTCTGTGCTCGCTCTCTTTAAAGAACTGGAGATAATTGCGTGGTGCTGGAGCTCTGGTGGAGCCTGCATTTAATTTGGAGTTGGCCCTCTTAGCCAGCTGTGAGCATGCTCTGAAGCACAACTCATGTTCCAGTTTGGTTGCTTAGCTGAAATCCCTGTTGTTTGGGTGAAAACCAGCAACAATCTACTCGGACTCAAGGCATGATTGGACATGTACAGCACATAAACAAAAATGTCTCATTCTAAAGGCAATTTTGCACACAGGCAATTTTCTGTGGAGCTGGGCCCCCTGCGCGCATCTGTTTGTCTATTATAGTGGTAAATGAGGGAGGATGGGGGGGTTGGCCCCGGTATTTTTTTGATCATATCAACAACAACGGGGACACGGGGCATCCATCATGACCTGACCACCTCTCCCGCCTACATGTACTTGAACGGGTCCAACAAGTGGTAGCAATTTTCCATTTTCATTTGTTGACCACTTGACCATGTGCTTTCCCCGGCTCCGGCAGATGAGCTCCGGTCCGTGCACACCTCCCAGCTCTGCTCTGACGCACACGCTGCTGACTACAGAGAGCAGTGTCTCACAGAAATGCACGTGTACTGGGGACGTCTGTGGACGGGAGGAGGAAATATATGAGCAACAGAAGTTTAAAGCCTTTGTGGTGTTTTGTTTAGAGTTTGTGCTGATTTTGACGAAGCTGCAGTGATGTGGAGGAGTTTGCTGGCGGAGCAGCTTCACCTGCACCTGAGGATCAGTCAGCACAGGTGAGAGCTGTTAGCTGATCCTCTGGTTTAAAAGGCAGCGGGGGAGCTGCCTCGAAGAGACGCTCACCGCTGGACACACAGACAGACACACTGAGTCAAGCAGAAACAGTGACCTCGATATTACATTTTTTGCAGAAAAAAGCTGTAAGATGTAAGAGTGATTGCACAGCTTCTATATCATATTAAATGTCCTTCAGAATATTTATACACTCATAAATATATACTTCTGTACTTTTTACACACAAGTATAGATACAAAGACATGATGATGAAGTTTTCATGAAGAAACTGCAGAGATATGAGCAGCACAGTGAAGTTAGGAGACGAGATGTCTGAAATCCACCAGGATCTAAAGAGTCGGTTGTAACATGGGTCATGTTAAACTGGGTAAACTGGGTAAATTCTGGGTAAAATCTCTGTCCAGCAAACAGAGCAGGAGGGATATTTTACTGTTGAAAAGAAGTAGAAGAAGCTAGAATTTACTAAATATATGCAGTAATGGCAAATTCTGACTTTCAGTAAAATGGAATCATTGATAATTAGTTGCTCTTTTATTTTGTTATGGACTTGAGATCATAAATACAGCCCCTGCATCTTAAAGTTCTTGAATGCAGGTCATGAAGCTTCAGCTGCAGCTCTGCAACTCTGCAGCCTGCGTGTACCACTGGGTGAGGGTGTGCTCCTCAGCTGCACGCAGTCACATCCTGCCGGCTCCTCTTCCTCCACAGGTTGGCCCTGCTCCCTGGAACCACTTGCTGCTCTCCCTCCGGCCTCCTCTTCTGCTTCCTCCTCATCTCTGTCTTCCTCTTCTTTTCCTCCCATTCATCCAGCGTTCCCCTCTCTCCAGCGGCCCAGACAATAGGACTGCAGCTGCCGCCAGCCGCCGGGCCCCTCAAGCCAACTGAATCTTTTCACAGAGAAGCCCAAGGGCTCCAGGGTAAATCCTACAACTTGGCATGCTAGCGTGCCAGCTACAGGGATGCCAATGTCCGCCAGCATTGCTGCACTCTTCATATGTAGCCTCCTCTCTTTGTTTTATAGTGTCTGTCTCTATGACTGTACGTTTCTATCTGTGGCTTTGTCTCGCACCATTCTTGGCTCTCCCATTGTCTTTACTTATTCCTTTATCTCGGCACATGGTGTGTGGTGTATCTCATCTTTAGCAGGTGTTCCACATCCACTTTTAAAACTGCGCGAATCCCACAAAGGTTGAAAAGGTTAAATCGTCAAACTGCTGCCAATAAAACTCCAGATGCTACAACTACTTGTACGCCTGCACGTGGCCCTAAAAATATTTCTAACAAATTAAACTCTTTTTTAATGGAAGTCTCTTGCAGAACCTGTTATTATTTTTTATATTTAAATGCAGCAGATGTTCTCAATGTGTCGGAAATGGTTGCTTCCATCCATTCAGTGGTGGCCCCTTATCATCCGCGGCAATGCTAACATCTTCTAACTCTGAGGGAGCAGGGTTTGTCGTGAAGATTGTTTTGTTTGATATTTGTTTTCTTGGATTAAGGTCTAAGAAACAATACTGCTCTATTCTACAAAAGTGACGAGCGCTTCTAAACAGACCTGGAGTCAGGATGTGGCTAGCCTAGCATAGCGTACCTACTTGATGTTACCACACAATGAACAGGAGGGAGCGGCCTGTCTGTCCATCTGTGTGCAGACTGTGTCCTGCTGCGGACCTACAGCCAGCACTGGGCCGTAACACCTCCAACCACGATGGCGACGCAGTTAAAACTCAAACAAATAGCAAAGTTAAATGTGTTTAACAGCAAATACGATGCAACGTCAACACTTCTGTCTGGATCCTGCTACTTGCTGGTCCCAGTCAGCAAAATTCCACACACACAAACACACACACACACACCCAGGCAGTATATGTGCGACATGTGACGCTGCCCTTTGCGTTATCAATAATACAGAGGGCCAGTGAAGGAGAAGAGGGGGCATGTGCAGGGGCCGCTGGACAGCTACATAAAAGGCTGGTGTGAAGAGTGATGGGCCGGGCCACTGTATCCGCCATTCGGCCTTCATTTCCTACATCTGACCCCCTCTGCACCCGCCCCCTCCCGCCCCAGCCATCACCACCCCCCTCCACTTTCATTTATGCCTTTATGGAATCATTTGCATATGGCATTGGCTGTGCTGTTCTTTATTGAGGTCATTTTTATCACCGCTGCGTGGCAGCCGTGACAACAATAAATCCAGTTTACTCCTGGACAAGGATGACCTTTTTTCTCTCTCTAATCAAGCCGTTACAGGTTGAGTCTATACTCAGAGAACAGCCCTTTCTCTCCCTCTGTTCATTTGTGGTTATCAGCTGAATGAATGAGTGATTGCTGGGTGCATGCGGGCAGCTCGGAAACTGGGGAGGAATACCAATACACCCTGGGTCTTTGTCCACGAGTAGAGTGGAGGAAAGTCACACACGTACCAGAGGAGAGCAATTCAAGCTGAAAGTGACATCGCACACAACTGCGTCCTCTTCTCTCTCTCTCTGAGCTTGTTATGTTGGCCTGCAGTCCTGCCTACACCTGATCGTATCAACATATGTCATAATTATCATCAGATGCCAAATCAACGGAATACATATTTCTATTGTTGCAGTTTAATGTATTTCATTTACATGTCCTGTAAACAAGACGTTTCTTATAGTCGCCATCATTTTCAGTCAGTTTAGCACCAGTACTGGAAAATGTCTCACACATCTGGTGTATGAATAAGATTCCAGTTTCTCTGAGGCATTGTCATGTAATCTACGGACATTTTCCAGTTTTATATGTTTACATATATATGATGGAAGAGACATTATTTTGTTATATGATCACAATCAGTCCCATTCCATCTTTAATATCAGCACTTGGGGCTGGCCCGTCCTGTGCTGTTGAGCTGGTGTCGCTGGTCAGAGCAGCATGTGTTCACTGGTGTTCTTAAATTACAGTGTGAGAAAGGATGGGACTTCTGACAGTGAGTGGATCAACCATATGTTAGTGGTCAGTTCAGACCATGATATACTCTGACACTGTCTTTGTCCTGCGTCCCCTCCGTCAGTTTGGACGCTCCTCGCGCGCACCTCTGAATTTCCGCGATCGTCAACATCTGCTCGGCAGTCTGCACCTGCAGCCCTGTGAGCCTCCCCTTGTCTCCTCCGCACTGAACTGGGACCTGATCTGAGACAGCTGCTGCGAAGGATTAAGTCTGGTTTTTAAACAAACACAGCTCTGCGGTGCTCGGCAGGGGCCGGGGCAGGGGTCCAGCCCGCTGAGAGCGAGCCACCCTCAGGGAGGGGCAGAGAGAAGGGCCCCATGTAATCTGATGAGCCCCTGAAGCTCCTCATCACGGCTGCAGCAAGAGGACTTGTTTTGACATCATGTCCGTATGAATTTCACATAAAAAGGGACGGCACAATGATTCGGCAGCGAGGGCGGCGTTGGAGTCAGAAGGTAATTTTTGCTACTGATGGCCTTTCAGTCCTTGACAAGGAAAGGACTGATCGCGGCTCCATTTCAGATAAAGGTGAAGTGTCTTCCTCCTCCACCTTCTGCCACCTTTGCCGTCCTCTCGCTCTCTGCATTCTGCCCCAGCGTTGCTTTAGACAGGGGTCATCTCGGCAGATTAACTCCCAAAACCAGATTCCAACGAAGCGCGCCGCGGGGAAGATCTATCACTCGCAGATGCAATCATGCTAAATGTGTCCATTTGCATCCCCCTTTTTTCCAGAAGACGGAGGGTTGAGGGAACAAGGGAGGAGGAGGAGGGATGGGGGGGTGGCATCCATCTCTCTTGTAGGTGACAGTCCCCATTAAAACGCCGTGCGTGCTGAGGACTGAGCCAGTGAGACGGCCACAACTTGTTCCTCACACTGTTGTGACAGCGAATGCAAATAGCTTGAGTCTACCCCGGAGAAAGGAGGAGAGTGGCAGGTCAGGAAAAAAACGCAGAAAAAGAGGAGTGCAAAAAAAAAAAAGAGGAAAGGAGATGAGTAGAACCAGCTAGTGGCAAAGTAAAAATAAAAAAATCCCTCCTCCCTCCTCCAGCCCCTTTTAATGACTTCTCCTTCCTCAGCTCGGCCATCAAAATATTATATCAATAATTGCTGGCAAAAAATTAAACAAGTAAAACAATGAGACGGCCCTGGGGGCTGCCTCCCCCCTCCAAATTAGTCTGTGCATTTTAGAAGAAGGTCACTTCCTCCTCCCCCTCCTCCTCCACCCCCCCTCGCAGCCCCCCTCCTCCTGCCTCCATCGGATCAGTGACACGTTCTCCGCCGTGATAGCGCTGACCTGAGTTTGAATTTAGAGTGTTCATTAATAGGATATTATGCCATATGCTCACTGCACTGTCTTATTGTAATGTCTGGCACTGGTTTAAGAATTTGTAATTAGTGCTGATATAATGAAGGGACTGGAGGGGCTAAAGCTAACTGTGGTGCAAGAAAGAGGTTTGCACTTTGAATTGTGAGCCGTGGGTATCGGTCACCTGCTGACCGGCCGGCTGGCCCAGTGCACGCTGGGAAAGGACTTTGTTGTGTCAAGGAGGTCCGGCTCAAATTTCTCAGAGTGTTGCATGTCAACATTCACATTTTGCAAATGTGTCTGAGTAGTTTCTTACGGAGGCTGTCTGACCTGAGAGTGATGCGAGACACGTCAGCTGACCACACAGCAGCTGATCTCGGATCTGCTGTGTCAGGCACTAAGTAATATACTACAGGACTTTACTCAGGCAGTCAAACTTCACAGACGTCGCCGTCCTAGAGGGACGATCCAGTGACGGTCCGTCCTGTTGCAGTCGTTGTGTTGTCGCTAAGTGAAATAATTGGATTGTGTCCCTGCTATGGCAATGCTCATCTTTAGTTAGGTGGTTTCACTCATGTTTAAAAACCATATCAGCTTCCATTTGGTTAGAACAGGCTGAGGGTTTCAGAAGCAGTGAAGCTCGATGGCTGGGATGGATTCTGAGGCACTTGAAAAGTAAACATAAGCTGTGGGTTTTTCCTTGATGACTTCAGCCAGCACCCTCCACTTCCCGTGGTGTTTGCTGTGAGGCGTCCTGGCGAACAGGGACGGAGCCTCCAGCGCTCCGCCGCAGTGTTTTTCCTCGCACTTCCATCTCCACATCCCACCGGCACTAATTTCCATTCATAATGATCTTCATGGGCGGCACTGAAGGATGAGGGTTTGAGCAGCTTTTGCCTTGGCGCAGTCCCAGCACTTCCAGCTCTGATGTGCTGTCATAATTACGCAGTCCGTGCTAAATGCCTATTGTGTAAATGTGCACTGCAGCAGCCAACAAAAGAAAATAGAGGGCTCTTTTTCCCATCAGCAGGGCAGTAAATAATTGCACACAATGTGGGTTATGCTAGGAATCTTTCTCCTCAGAAGGAAAAATACTGGGAGCAACGTATGGAATAGGACAATGACACGGGGGGTGTGAGGTGCCAAGTGCAAACACTGTCGCGCACGTGGATTAGGGCGGGCAACAAGGGACTGCTTCTTCTTTTTAGATTTCAAGTGTACAGAGTAATGACATCAACCTGAACCAGTGATGGAGACAAACAAGACATGAATCAGAATGGGTGATCAAACCATAAGAAACAAACTGGGTGTCCAAGGTTTAAAACATATTTATCAATTATTATTTATAAAAACTTAAAACCAGTTAATAGACCTCAGAAATATATATAAACAAGTATTCAGACACTTCACTCTGGAACAACTGGGCTCAGGGACTGGGATCAGTGGGTTGTCTCTGGTTCTTACCTGAAGGAGCTTTGAAGCAACCTGAGCTCCTCAGAGCACGGAGGAGGAAAAATAACAACATATTTAAAAATGCTTGTGGTTGGTTTACTTTATTTCAGAATTGTTTATCACTCCTCTTTACTTTTTGAATATTTTGTTAATTTTAGCCAGTTCATTTATTTTTTCCTCCTCTCTGGAGCTCAGCCACAAAGATGTTTATACTTTCTCATCTTTCATTTAGTCCCTTGTGTGTTTTTTTTTTAAATTGTTGATTCCAATGAGATCATTAATTAACAATCTGTGTCCGTCTTTCAATATCCGACTCAAACCTGACATGGTGGACATGTCTGTGCTCGGTGTTCCACGTCAACAGCACAGATGTTCCTCTCTTCTGTCTAAAGTAAATCAGGTTTTTGAAAAGCTTCCTGGGAATCGGAGCAGAGTGTGGTGGAATAACTTCTGTGGCTCTCCTGCACATGACATTGCACATAAATATTCAATAAATTAGCTGCAGCCGTTTTATAGATTGATCAGTCATTCCTGGCAGACGGTGACAGGCGATGCTGGCGCTGAAATATTAATGCTGACAAATTAGGGATTTCTGAGTAAATGATGTCACATTGCACGGCTTCACTCAAATTGACTCCCTGGCATGAGGGCACATTTGCCAGCTCAGTAATATACTTGCCTCCCCCAACGTCCCCCCTTTCACCTTCCCTTCCCTCCTCTTGTCTCCAGACCCTCCATCCCCTCCCTCCATCTCTCTCTTGCCTTAAAATGAGAAATGACATTGATTTTATCGTTAAGCAGGATTCATTCTTTTCCTGCAGCCCAGGAACTGGGAGAAAACGTAGAGGAGGGAACACGGTGCGGCCGTGCCGGGTTTCACTTGGGGCTCTTCTCTTTGTGACCCGCGGCCCCGGTTGCAAACGTTAGAGTGTGGCAGCAGGAATGCAACACGCGTTGTGCAAAATGCAGCTGCGAGTGCGAGGCAGAATTTATCAGATGTTAAAAATAGAAATATCTCTGATAATATCTGTGACGAGAGGTAACAAGTACATTTTTGACTTCTTCACCTTTAAATCAGTCATGAGTATAATTGTTTAATTCCTGCCCCTGGAAGTTGGTTGGAAGGAATGAATGAAAAGATCAAGCACAAATATTTGTGGCACAATTCTTAAATAAAGTTAGAAATGTACAACGGACATACTTAATAGGAATATTTAGACTTATTTTGTATGTTTTCAGGAGGCAGTAACTCAGTCGTGCTCCCACCTGTGTTTGCTTCATGATGGTTCTCTGTGTCCTTTACAGCTGATAATTGTCCAAAACCTGATCTGAAATTCCTCCACAGCTTTTAAAGCAGGGCTGTCGTACATGAGAATGAATTGATCCCTGATGCTGAATTGAATCGGTCTCTGAAAGTATTTATTCTTTCTGCCAGCAGAAATATTCCTTCCAAAGGAGAATACCATGAGTTGTACCATTATATGTGATATAATGGTACAGCTCGTGGTATATCATTATATATGATCACACAGTTATTGTTGGACAAAGACTCTCCCGACCTCGCTGAGGGAATGTTGCGTGTTATGTAACGCTGCTGAGTAAGATATACAGCCCACCTTCACTTTTACTTATGCATGGCTTCTACAATTTACCCTTGTGGTTTTCCAGATGACAGCGAAAGGCCCTGCTCAGCATTAAGCCTCAGCTCATCTGCTGCTAGTCAGGCTGTAATGAATGAGCCCTGCATCTCAGATCAATACTATCTGTGAGGAATCACCAGCAGGCCGGACAGCCAGGGAGTGTGTGTGTGTGTGTGTGTGTGTGTGTGTGTGTGTGTGTGTTCATCTTGGGGATAAGGGGGTACGGGATGGCTGTCCCATGTTTGATCACCACTGTGGTTTTTGTCTGTTTTACAATTTAAAACATTACGCGCAGTATATTTTACACATGACACAAACCTCAAAATGGAAAACAAACCATAAAAATGAAAAAAAAAGGTATATTATAAATCATACCCTTACAAACTAGGAAATAGAACTAGACTGGGTTGTGCTCTGAACTGGTTCTGTCTTCGACGGATGACTTGTATGTCAAAAACACGAGGGAAAGAAAAAAGAAAGTGTCTGTGGTCTGTCCGTCAGCCGTGGTGATGAATGGAAATGGAAAACCTTCCCCTCTCTCTGTGATCCCCAACACACACACTTTTCTCTCTCGTCCCTGTTCTTAATGCAATCACTCGGCTGCACCGCTGTCTGCCCCCCACCCCCCCTTTCTTATGCCAGCCTGTTTTCGTAAGCAAATTATTCCATCAGAAGCCAGTAGCGCCTGTCCATCACAGTGAAGAAGGAGGTTGAATGTCGCACAGACAGCTGACTGACAAGGAGGCATGCGCTGGGAAAAACAAGATGAGGTTGAGGATGGACAAGGGAGGGATGGAGAGAGAGAAGTGAGGAGGAAGCGGAGGAGAGGATAAGAAGAAATGGAAGGACACATAATGTAGAGGGCAATAGTGTGAGAGATAGGGAACAGGTTGGAGTGAAAGGGGGGAAAGGAGGAGAAAAAAGTGGGTCTCCTTTTTAGTGGAATGTCCCCTGGGTGTGGCAATATCAAGTCAATCTGGGGGGGCTAATGTGTGTCAGGGTTTGAATCCTATCTCCTTGAGAGGCGAGCAGAAGGTTGATAAAAATTGAAGTGGAATTGAAGTTGGATGCACTAGAGGATAGGGGCCACAACAATGGGGTGGGGGAGGGCAAGCAGACTCCCCCCACTGCTCCCCCTTTTCAGTCCCAATACCCCCTGACCTTGCCCGAGTGTCCGCGCCACTCGCACTGTAACTTCCCACTGTCCCTAAAGGAAAATTCCACTGCATCTCAAATCTGTGGAAAGTTCTGTTCTCGTTGAGTCGATCACTTCTGATAACGCCACATTTTGCTGAGCAGTAGGAACGATAGCACAACTGTTAGAGAAAAGTCGGCAAAGGTTAAGAAGTAGTAGTTGGTCAAATGTTTCAGGATTTAAAGGCGTTTGAAAACCAAATTCTTTCACAAACTCGAAGAAAGTGACATTATGGATCGTCGCTAAAAACACAAAGTAATGTTCTAACAACCTTTATGATATTTCCATTCTCCTCATGGATGATATTCCTTAAAATATAGGCACCGAGACTTAATCAGTGGGCGTTTGAAGATAAAAGAACTTCCCATTTTGTCGGCTTTCAAAGACAGTCCTCTCCTCAGCAAGTCTTCTTATGATTACATTTTGGACCTGGCAAGGGCTGAGCTATAATATGAATAATGCAGCATATGTAAAGCATATGAGTTGGTATGACTGACATTGAGGGACAAAACAAGAGTTTTTTTAAGGTGAAGGCCATGAGACACTTTCAATGACACGAGCGAGAAGAACCGAGATTTCCTCCAAATGCAAAGAATTAACACTTGAATATGGAATTAGACATGCACAACTCTCTTTAGGGTCCTCTCAGGTAGAGAGTGGCGTCACCCCTGATGCCTTCCCCTAGCTCTGTAAAATGCTGTGAAGTCACTCTGGTGTTTAAGATGATGATGATGATAACGAGAAATAGCTTCAGGTCAGCGGGGCACACTCCAGACGGACCTCATATTTTGACCTTTCACAGTTCTCAAACAGGGATCAAAGCAATTAACCAAGTCTGCTCCTCGTGCTCTCAAATAGACCCCACCCCACCCCCCCCAGCCACAGATACACACTGCGATTAGCACTGTCTCATTCATGTTCCCAACACCTAACACCAAACCTCACACCCATTTGGATCCAGGTGTCACTGCAGTATTTTGTATTACCACAATCCCTTTTTTTTTTTTTTTTTTTTAAATGATGCAATGCTAATACCCCTGTAGTTTTTTTTTTTGCTATTTCCTTTTGCTTTCATTTCGGTGCAGATGGGAATGTCCAGGTGTCACTGCAGTATTTTGTATTACCACAATCCCTTTTTTTTTTTTTTTTTTTAAATGATGCAATGCTAATACCCCTGTAGTTTTTTTTTTTGCTATTTCCTTTTGCTTTCATTTCGGTGCAGATGGGAATGTGTGGGACAATATCAGACAGTCTCATGTTTTTCTTATTAATAAGGGCAGATTAAGAGATTTGCCATTTGACGCTCAAGCCCCAACTGTCAAAACAGCGGGCAGGGAAAGCGAGTTCTCCTCTCCCCTCTGGAACAGCTCCCACTTAGAATACATGAATACAGATCTGTGTGAGTGGGCATATTTATGAGAGATAAATGTGTTTTTGGGGTGCGAGTGAGTGTGACTGCATATTTGTATGCACTTTAGGATTAAAATGGATATCAGCAGGGAGACTCATGTCGATTGAGATTTTTTCAGATCTGCCTTCAGATCTTTGGGCGCTGTTGTTGTATGTTGGGATTCACGACCCAGTATAAACCAGAGATCATTTTGATAAATACTTATCTGCATTTTTTGCAATGGAGGGACTTGGTGGACAACAGCAGGTGTCCATCCTCTGTCATCACTAAAAATTGCTGAGAATGACACAACTGGCCTGTCTCGCTGTGACCCCTGAACTTCTCTGTAATACAAATGCTCTCAGCTGCCAATGTCACAGCTGAGGTTGGCAGGCCTGGCTTTGTCCTGGACGTCATCCCTCCCTGCTGCCCATGGCAACCCCACGCCGCCACCACCATCACCCCAACAAAGCCAGACAAATGATTTCGATTTGTCCTCTGCAGTCCGGGAAGAAGTTATCGATACAATCCGCCAAATGATGTCAAGGATTTGTCAGCAAAGCTTATGAATGACAAAAACAGCCCACCTTTTCCCACTGCCCTCCCTCCCCCTCCCAACCTAAAAACACCTCCACTGCAGGCCAAGAAGATTGAGAGCCAGGACACTTTATTGATTTCTTCCCCCTGCATCCTCACCCTCACCTTTTTAAATAGAAGCTCGAGCTACAAAGGCCAGAGCAGCAGCTTTTGTGTGCTAAAATGTGGCTAAAAGCTTTCTGGAAAGTTGAGGGAAGGGATTGAATTGGATATTTCATCTAATGCTACCTCCAGCAGATGGGCTTTACAGCCGACTGAAGGAGAGGAGCCGTGCTCGGCTGGCAAGCTGGCGAGTTGGTTGTTTGGCTGGCTGGCTGACATCTCTGCATCCCCTCCTTCCTTTCACTCGGCTTGTTTGTGAAAAAGATCAGTGGGATGATGGGTAAATAGATCAACTCTGCGCTCCTGACAAAAGGGGGTGATGCCATTGAGAAGCAGCCTGACAGAGGGGTGAGATGCCAAAGATGGTATGTCTGGCCAGTAGTGGACGTGCTAAATGAGGCCTGATGATAATCTGGCTGGCAGACGTGCAGCGATGGACCAAATAAGAGGAGGGAGGACAGGCGTGGAACATGTGGATGCCAAAAGTAGACGCTTGATGAGAATAGCAAGGCTGCTGAGGCAAAGATGCCAAGATTATTTAAGGAACATTTTTGTGGGGATAAGTTTGGAAAGTTTATGCTTCGTTGAAAATAGTTGAGACAACCTTTGTCATTGTGGTTTCATTAAAAATGAGATACAGTCAGGAACAGTCATGGTTTACATCAGAGTTCTGTATCTTGTGGACCGATCCATCCACCCGATGTGGCCCTCCTTGCTCTTCATACGATATCACCTGACTACCTCCTTTGTGTCCATCACAATCTCAGACCCTTTAAGGTCACCTGACAATGGAATTTAACAATGGACTCGTATTAAACTCCTTCTATACATAATGAGGCTTCCACAGGAAAAAAACTGAGCCAAATGAGGAAATACTTTGATGCCATTTCATTCACACTTTGGCAGTGAGCTCCTTTGTGTCCTTAAAGTCTCAAATAAGCGTGCACTATCCAGGACTCTACAGCCGGACTGTACTTGGCCTTGTCCTCTGTGGTTTGCAGGAGAACACACAAGGACTCCCATCTCCTGAGGTAAGCTCTTTGGCAAACATTGTGCTGATTAAAACAAACAGGGTAGCAAGCCCTGCTGCTAGAGAGGACAGGGTAAACAGGACCGGTGCGGCGGGAGGCCCGGAGATGGCATGAACCAGACCGCAGCTCAAAGAACAGAACAAAGACAAAGCTACCTGTCAGAGGCGTCAACTCCCAAGAAGAGAGAACAGCCACTGCTGCACGGACTTCACCAGAGAGAGATTTTTGAAGTGGCTTTTCCAAGGTTTTAGTATTATCAGTCTCCAAAATGTCTCCCTTCACCTCTGTACAAAGGAGGTAATTGGATTTTTGTTTGTGGTGCCCACACCTTTGAATAATGACAATTCAAAAATTCAACAGCAGCGTTTCTATTTATAAATGTCCACTGTCAACAGTTTTCATTGGACCTGCGTCCCTCTCAGGAAATAGTCCCAGTGAAAAACCCCAACAGTAAGCTATTAAGATTATCCAGAAAATCGAGGGCAGTGTTTTCTGGTTTTGAAATGAAACAGCAGATACTGTATTCTCTGACGTATTCCCACCGATATTCCCAATACACATATCTGAAAAACAGGGCAGGGCTGGGAAAAGCAGCTGACAACGATCACGATGTGAGCCTATCATCCAAGGGGGAAACAGAGGGAGAAATATAAAACGAATGAAATGTTTTTAACAACAATCACCACATAGATTTGACTGAGGAGAGACTCGTTCATTATATGGATTGTAGAATAGAGAGTTGAAGCTTTCCAGGAACCAAACGATCAATGGATTTTAATACATTAGAGCTTATTTCAATTCTCGAACACCAGCATAAAAACCATTCTCTACCTTGACGGGTGCAGTTTAATGAAAGGTCCTCTTATGAGTTTCATTTTTAAATCCATGCCATGGTAACAGGTTTGGGACGAGTGACGTGCACAGGAAACTATACGTTCTGAGTTTGCATGCCAGAGGGATGAACCTGGAATCCCTGGTGGCAGAAGAGCTCCGGTTCCCTCCTCGATGGTTGTCATTTCTCAGTGTACTCAGTGGTTTTAGTGTCAGCTTAAAAGAGCCGAGGATCCTGCCAAGACTAAGTAACGGATCTCCAGGCATTTACGAAGCATGTGAACTCTTCCTGCATGTGCTCATTCTGCCCTAATTCAATTAGGCTCTTCTCCAAACGAGCCTGGGACGGCAGATTCTTCCCTTTTTCCCCTGGAGACGAGCATCAGACTGTTGCTGGGTCTAAGCCTCCACTGCATCCCTCTGGCCTCTTCATATCCTCTTTGCAGGCTCACGCCCTGATAGCCAGATGCTGCACTGGTCAGCCAGACGTCCAATAAGCAGTTCTCAGGCCGGGGCAGAGGTGTGATGAGACAGTTTTCCCCTCTCGTGAACATCAGGTGTGATATGATGTGTCTGAGGAGAGACAACATCCTTCACAATCTCGCCTGCCACATTTTATTACAGCAGGATGGAGGACAACAGAACACAGGCCATACAAGTGGGTTAGGATCTGATGGTCGGAAATGTAGCCGTGAGATCTTGTTTCTGGGCTGAACTCTTCTCTGGGAGTGACGCTGAGGACTAGCAGCCAAACCCTGACCTCAGCCCACACCTTCTGTTGACCTTGATTTGACATTCGAGTGAAGTGTCTGCGGCGTCTCTCAGAAAACGCAGCTCCGCGACATATTCTCTAATCCATTTCCCTCTCTTTCATATTCCTCTGCTTTCCCCATTAAATAGCCTGCACCTTTGTATTTACAGAGGCTTACAAACAGGGCCAGGGCACATGGCTGCTGCTCCTCAGATACCCAATCTGTCTGCCATTTATCTGAGGGATTACTGCGGTGAGGGCCAGCTACCACAGATTAGAGACAAAGGCCAAATTAAAACAGGGCCTATCAACAAACACCGCGACAAGATGACATGGAGGGGATCCAATTACACTGATAACCCACAGATCCCCGCGTGCTGCAGGAGACACTGGGACAAACAGAGGTAAACAGACATACGCTCACACACAGCAGTACATGGATGGAGATGCGCGCACATGCATGTGGACGCGTTTTGGCGAGCGCCTGTCAGCTGACAAACAGAGTTGCATTGTAATGCAGCTGAGGGAGAACAACAGGTTTCTGGTTATGTGTTGAAATGTTGAGAGGAGGAAGAGGAGGAGCTGCCACCACAGAATGAGACGCCTGTCCAGCTATACTCCCAGTATCACTTCTGTATTATAAGCACTAGTGTGTTGTTTTGGCGTCCTCTGTGCCCTGGTGTCGTTGCCGTGTCGGTGTTCTGCGCTCTCATTAACATACCTGTGTCATGGCGGCTCAAAGGCAAAAAAAAAAAAAAAACACAAGGAGATGAGGAAGAAGATGGACAGTGATGAAAGAAGGAAAGGAAACTAAAAATAGCGTCAAGTGAGATAATAGATAATTAAACAAGCAAATGACAGTAATTTATAACAGAGACCTTGTAAAAAATGAAATAAATTGTCTTTGCAGTTTCTGCCCTCCCTGCGCTGTAATGACAGTGTCATATCTTTGACTCCAGCTCTAATGGAAAAGCCACAATCCAGGAACTAACTAGGAAGTGAGTGACAAGGAAGTATGAGCTCACTGCGGCCCCGGCGCTGCCCTCAGCGCCGACGGCAGACAGTTGCCAACCTCCAACTCTCCTCTAAGCCAATTGCGAGCTCGCTCATTACCGCCGCAGCCCCATTGTGTTAATTGAAGCCACGCTAACTACACCATTCCTCGCGCTCTATAAAAGCAGAAGACTCGTCACCCTTTCTGGACGCTTCTCCCTGCAGCTACACAGGTAATTGAATTGTGGCAGATCTCTCGGTAAGCTGGCTTGTTTTAATAACTTCACTAGATTATGTTTAATAAGTGTGCCTTAAATGCTCATTTCATCGGGCCAGGGAGGATGAGGAAGGTCAAATGTGATAATAGAAATGTGGGAAAGGGACATTTTTTTCAGGCCCTGCTCTGGGGACCGATGTAATCGCTGCCGCCCATCGGCCTGTCTGTACACTGTGAGGTTCATCTGTGGGCCACACTGCCGCAGACTGGAAGAGCGGAGGAAGATCATATTCCATGTAGAGATGACGTTCCAGTCTGTTATCATACCAGCTGTCTCTGAGGCGCTCCACCAACGCTGTCACCATGGACGACCAAACAGGAAACAACACGATGTGAAACATCACATTTGGACCGAGGGTCTTAGTTTCCCTTCTGTTTCTTTTCAAAGTTTTATGACAGGGATTGTTTTTTTTTTAGGATGGCCCGTCATGGTTTTTGCTTTTCAAACCTTCCCCGGCTTCAGCTCCAGCTCCAGCTGTGAGTGTTGTGACTGGATCTGTGCGTTCCGAGGTCACCTGAGGGTTCAGAGGTGTAAAGGTCAGACTGGAGTCAGGTCTTATCAGTCTGGGCTGGACGGTTTGGTTTCACTGGCCGCTACAGTACGTGCACAAACTCGTGGAGGGGAGGGGGTCGATAGGTCAAAGGTCACACTGCTGAACAAATAGCCCCAGAAATAACGAAGCCAAAATAAACGGGCGGATTCAAGTTGGCTTTAACTTTGAGGTGCCAGATATGAGCACTGTGAACGAGGAAGCAGAAGAGGGTGAGGTCCTGCAGGAGACGATGAAAGAGAAGCTGGGGGAGCCAGTTTGTGAAGAGGGGGAGACCAACTGATCAGCAGTCAGCAGGACGGAGAGGCCACAGACGGAAGCTCCGCTGTCACACAGACGCCTATTTGCATAATATTGTGTGTTGTCAGCGGAGTGACGGCTAGTGCAGGTAGTTATCTGTAGGAGCAAGACGTACATGTTACCCCGTGTGTGTGTGTGTGTGTGTGTGTGTGTGTGTGTGTGTCCTGGCCGCCTCTTTCCCTTCACCTCACTGGACAGGTGGCATCCCCGAGCCCTGTGATTAGCATGTCAATGTCTTAACATGTTGATGGGAGCGCCGCTGCAGGCATCTACATTCATATATAAATGTAAATTCAACACCCTCCCCCATCCTCCCACTTTCACACACCTGCCCCACGTCGCCTCTGACAGTTCAGGATTGATTTGGCCGCTTCCCATCCACTGAGCCAGCAGCGCGGGCGGCGGGATCGCCTCGCACGCCGCTGAACAATCAGACGCTTCAAATCGTCGACAGGGTCGGGGGGAGGGGGAGATGACAGTCGCAAAACGTCCCAATCAAAAAAAAACTTTTCATGAAAGCCGTCCAGGAAACTTCTGACCCCTTATTTCTTCTTTCATATTCTAATGATGCGTCTGTGGGTGAGTCCTCATCAGGGCTCCGGGGAAATGACAGGCCTCGTCAGACTCGAGGAGTGACCACGCTGTCAGTCCACACACACTGATTCAGGATGGGCCTCAGATTGCGGGGACACACACTCCATGTTGACAGAACCATCAGTGATTTTACCGCCCTGAGGATATTTGAAGTCCACTCAGGCTTCAGCTGTGGATGCAGATTGCAGACAGATGAAGATTTAGCCCAGATTTCCTGAGGAGGACTTCACCAGATTAATAAAGAGAAGTATTTAAGATAAGACATATTAATAATCATAATAACCAGTATAAATTCAAGCACTTGGTTGCTGTTCTTTATTTTTGGGCAAATTAAAATTCTTTTATTTGAATTGCTCATAATGGGATCTATGTAAAAGAGCATCACCATGAGGTCGAGAGAACAGCTCTGGATCCTCTGTGCCGCTGCCTCTTTTAAACTGGACGCTAACCACAGCAGCTAATGCGCCGCTGTCGACTGACTATTACACAGGATACTCCAGGTGTCACGGAAGCTCGAGCGAGGAGGTGAACCCGACGTGGCCCCGACCTGCCAGTGAGCCGCACGCACGTTATTTTTAGATGTGATTGCCTCTGGAATTGCAGACACTTATCAGGTGAAGCCTCCCCAACCTCTGAGAGCCAGGGATGTATTTCGGCTGTTACAGGAGACAGGAACACATCGAAAGACCCTGGGTGCTGACCCCATGAAGTGTGTGTGTGTGTGTGTGTGTGTGTGTATCTGTGTGTGTGTGTGTGTGAGCAAGCCTGTAATTTTCAAGGCAATTAAAGGAATAATAGAACTACAGACCAGTCTCAAGTCTTGAGGATGTTTATTTGATCACGTCTGCAGGTGAGTCACGTGTTCGAACGCACAGCTCCAGCGTCATCTCTTCATCTGAGCGATTTAAGGTAGGAAAGGAATCTATTGGCAGAAATGAATTATGAAATAATCCTAGTGATGTTTTCACTGCTGTGTTTCATCTAAACTGTACTTTTTGTTTAATTTAATCAGGAATGCTTAATTTATATTTAAATACATAAGCAACAGAGCCATCCTTTTTTACAGTAGCTCAGACTGGACCATGTTATTATTGTGTCAACTACATTATACCCTCATACCTCAATATCTGTGGCTGAGAAATGTGGTGCCCCCCCCTCCTGAAAATTTAAAGATTAAACAAATATGAGAAGAACTGTTTATGCACAAAGTCCTACCTGCATGTGTGTGTCACCATGTGTGTGTGTGTGTGTGTGTGTGCACATCTGTGTTTGTCTCTCTGTGTTTGCATGGGTGTTTGTCTCTCTCCCGGGGTGTGTGTGTGTGTGTGTGTGTCACTGCAGCCACTCCAATTAAAAAACATGGGCAGGGAAGAGGAATGTGCAGGTTTTCTCCTCAGAGACCAGAGTCAATACAAACACTGAAGGACACGCTGATGCAGGCAAGGAGCTCACTGCACTGATGCACATGGAGCTGCGAACACACACACACACACACACACACACACTAACAACATACAGTCAGCAAAACAAGTAAAAAACCGACTGAATCCGTCAGACGAGAGACCATCAAGCCTGCTCTTATTCCTCTGTCCTGTATTTCCTTGTCTTCTGTGTTTTTCTTACATCTTGTGAACAGATTGAGTAATTGAGTTGTAAATCGTCAAAATAACAAGTTGATTTCTTATTGAGATGGCGGAATATTTCTCGTCAAAGCCCAGGAAGGGTGTAATTACAGAGGAATCTTTTTTTTTTTTTTTTTTCTTCCCAAAGTGCTGTTCCAAACAGAAACAACAAAAATATTATATTCCCCCTGCAGGCTACATCAACGCTAAATGTACAGTAGGCTGCATACAATAATAATGCATTTAATTAGCTTTTCCATTCTCCAGTAGCTTCTTTGAATGAGTATTGTGATGGTTTAATTAGAGAAGAATATAAAAAAATAGATTTAAATTGTTTTTTATTCCTTCCAAAGTGTGTGTGTGCTCTCCAGTCAGTATTGATGGGAGCAGATGGTATCAGCAAGCTGCATCATGGGCTGTGTGTGTGTGTGAGGCAGGGCTAGTTTCAATTCATACTCTCCCTGCACCTTTGATAGTCAAGTGGATTACACCTTGTGTTCAAACAGAAAGAGAGGAAAGAAAAGCAGCAGAACACAAAATGGAATTAGGAGGCTGCTTATGGGCCCTGATTCATTTATTGTTAACTCCTTCCAGTTCATTAAGCCTAATCCCTGTTAGGATGGTGAGTAACGGAGGACCTGAATGGGCCCAAGCTGACTGAGGGGGACACATGTGCGCCCATTGTGGACCTCTCGTGGGTTAATCCTAGTCCCTGTGGTGTGTTTGTGTGCTGGGGGAGAGCGAGGGAGTCAGCTGGACAAAAGGGGGTGACACTTTTCTCTCGCTGGGCGCCCGTGCTCTGACTGGGTGGGTGTTGAGTCCCAGCCTCCACCCTGAGGGGGTTTTTAGCCCCCAAAGTCCCCGTGACAAGCGTGAAGCAGCCCTTTCCTTTTGTGAATCAATGTGGCGGGGCTCTTCGCGCCTCGCCTGGCCAGACATACACACACACACACACACACGTGCAGAAGGTCACCGATAGCTGTGTTAATACAGATGTACATGCCAATAAGGCCTCTTAATCAGTACACAAGAGGGAGAGATTGACTTTTAAAGAAGACATACGGCCCTGCTTTCTCTCAACCCCAGTGGAGCCATTCGCTCTGTGCTGCGCTGACTCCTTTAACTTTCCCTGTACGGCTGAACAGAGGTGAAGGGACTCACACTGTTATTTATATTCCAGTCACAGTGCTTTCAAATCAAATTAAAAACAGAAATTATAATAACAGAATAGAAACTGCACTTTAATTAGATTAGTAATTTGTGTTTCATTTGATTTAAACGTCATCAGATTCCATTTTTCATGTGTTTGTAGCTTCTAGAGTTTTATTGAAATGTAAACATCAACAGATTTTCATATTTCACAGCTGAAATATTAAAGTCAAGTAGCATTGAGCTGTTTTATTACGACTTAACACAAAATATCTGCTTGTGTTTACTGACTCCTAAACAATGGGCGCTTCATTCTTTTTGTGCCATAATTGTCAATTTCCCATGTTCCCCCCACTGACAATATATATTTTCTTTGTTTTGAATGTATTAATAATCAGGCTTATTCACTTATTAATTTGAGCATGGCATCATTAGGTCGCGGGTATAACTAGAGCTCCAGTAAAAGGCAACAGTTTAATATCAGAAGTGGAGAAGGAAGCAGCCAGCAGTTCAGTTCACACATCTGGATGGAACAAAGAAATATGAGCTTCGAACTCAAAGGCCTGAGATCAGCGCGTTTTCATTCCTAGATTTACAATAAAATAAAATAAAACATTTTCATAAAAATATTATTATTTATACACAAATCAAGAGAAGCCTGAAAGGAAGAAAAAAAATCCTCCAGGGCAAATTTTCATCACTGAAAAGAGATTATTTATTTTCCTTTCTCATCTTAGGCAGTTTGTCTTTTTGGTAATTGTTTGTTGTTGCAGTAGTTCTTTCAACCACAAGAGGCTGGAGAGCACCAGCACCCCCGGGCTGAACAGGAATAGAATCATCCATGTTTAGAGAATGTGGAGACTTTAAAGAATTTTCCCAGAATGAAAAGCATCATATATTATAAATATGTGTGTTCTTTAAAATTATATAATGTTGTAAATATGAATTCAATCAATGACTAAAGTTATGCAAGTTAATTTTACATCATATATTTAATTAAATATACCATCATAGGAACTCATATCTGGACTAAATACGTGTAACACCTAAGTGGAGGAACTCTCTTCCTCCTGGATTTCTGATCTTTCAGTACCATAACTATTTTTATTTTACTCAAGTAGTGTAAAAAATGTTGCTGCAGGAGAAAACAAAGATACCCACATGAGAATAAGGTCAAATCAGTAAACATATGTATGCATAGGAAATATATTATCTGCTGAGAGAGCTACTAAAAGCTTCAAGGAAAGTTTCTAGATGGACTCAGCGAGTGTCCAGGTGAAGTCTAGAAAATGACCAGAGTGCCAAGGAAAGGAAACACAAGCGACTGTAATCAAGTCTTATTTCATTACCTCTCTGGAGAGAATGCAATCGGGCGGTGAAAAGAAAATGTTCCCCAAGGCAAAGCAATAAAGCCCAAAACTATGGAGCCACTCTGATACAAATGCCTCTGTATCACAATGAATCAAGTTGGACCACAATGGCCCCGAGATTAGCGTCTATTACCAGGATGCATTAGAGCCTCGTGCACATATTAAGAATCCTCGTTTAACACTGTTTGAGGGGCGGAGCAGAAATCCCCAAGTTTCTAAATTGGAATTTCATTCCCTCAGGTACTTCTGCTCATATGAGAAAAGTTGGAATGCATTTGATCTGTCCTAATTTCAATTAATTAGTGACAATGGTTGCCTGGGGAGTCCCACAGGGCAGAGGGAAAAATGGGCTGAAGGGAAGCAAGCGTCAGAAAAGTGATGGGAGAAGTGGCATCAATAAACTGTTAGAGACTCATTAGCAGGCTAAATAGCTCTCCCAAAGTCACGACACTTTAACACGGGACCTGATGCCTAATTACTGGCCATAGTATCCATTACAGGCCCCTCCTCTGCTACCCTCCTTACATTCCCCTTTCTTTTTATTCCACCCATCTCCGCCACGGTGGAATCGGCCGGTTAATGATTGCTCTACAGAGCGAGATTAGAGGGCCATTGTAGCGGGGCTGAGTTTGAGTGTGGCAGCTGACACAAGGAAGGAAATGTGTAACTTGGTGTGTGTTGATTAAAGCCTTCCAGATGTAAGAGCACCAAAACTGCCTCTTTGTGCTAACCTCTCCAGCACTGATGGACCCACCTGTGGCCCATGGCTACCAGCACATGCTCAGCTAACCACACAAAGGTTGTCCTGCCGCAGAGGTAGGACCTCGGGAACCTTTTGGCTCAGAGATCCATCAACGCCACAGAATCTAAAATGTAATCCCGTGAGAGCGATACAACATGTTTCAAACTAAATACAAGTAAATGTGTGCATTTGATGTAAGGCCAACACTTTTAAAGTACAATAAGTCTCTGAATACTTCTTAATAACGTTGTTATGCTGTTGCTAAAAGTTCTTCTTACCATGAATGCGACTTGTGGTGCTGCGCGGTTCTGCTGCGCAGTCTGCTCGATGTGTGGTGAGCTGCGTGACCGCAGGTTGGTCTTAATGTTCTTTAGATGTGAGAGTGGCTGCTCACGTGCACGCGTAGAGCCAGACATTGCACTCACACGCTGCAGTGTGTGGTGTGTGGCGGGAAGCGCGTTCCGTCTTCGTCACACGGGATTCTGCAGTTAGCTCGCTGACGACTTCACTAAAAGGAGGGAAGTTCACTTCCTGACATCACAGCGACCCGATCTGCGACGGACCCTTTCGCGCATGTGCACATCGAGCACCATCTATGACAGCCCCCACTCGAACAAACTGTCTCTGCCTCATCTGCGTTGCCTTCGCAACAGACAGACAGACACCGCGACATGTATGTCACATGCAGCCGTACTTCCTGTGGTCGCTGCCTAATAGTGAACTGGCTTTTGAGTCGCCATGGCAATGGTAAACAGTGACCGTCGCACGCCATGGTGGATTTTCAGATAGATGGATGGATGGATGGCTAGATAGATCGACTCGGACCGGACCGTAGTTCCACTGTAGCGTGCGATGGTCACTGTTTACCGTTGCCATGGCGACTAGAAAGCCGGTTCTCTGTGAGCCAGACACTGCCATCAAAAGAGCCACATCTGGCTCACAAGCCATAGGTTCTCGACCCTTGTCCTACCGGCTACACCAGATCCCGAATTGTAACTGAAAATGGTACACAACCCTTTTGGAACGTGATATCTTGAGTTACACAACTGAAAACTGTTCCCGTCTGCAGCATCTGATAAAGCAACCAAAAGGCAAATCTGTGAAATGTTCGGACAAAACACTTATATAAATGTGTACAAATTCAGAATTTACTTTAAATTGAAAAGTTTAGATATTTGAATGCAGTTTTGATAAGATGACAATTTCCTTGTGTGATTGTAATTTCATGGCTGCACATGGAGAAATAAGGAGGATGCCTTTCAGAGACTTCAGTCTTCTCCGATAACAGACAGGAGGCTGTTATGCCGCAGCTCAGATGTCCTCCCACGTGAGCTTCCCGGCAACACAGAGGTCAGAAACATCAGCGACTGTCAGAGCAAACTATGGAAAGATTTGTCTCTGTTAAGAAAACGCCGATAACTGACCGGAGTGATGGAAGGAAAACAGACTGGAATCAGGCTTTCTATAGGAAGTTAGAGAAACAAGTTCACTTTTATTAAGTAGCACAACTCATTTGTACTAACTGTACGGGTTACACTCAGGATTAATAATCTCCAGTGTTAGTGTCCATTATGCTCATCTAAGAACTGCTGTTTTTGTGTTCAGTTTGCCATATGGGTCCCTGTGGGTCAGCCGAGCCCTGCATATGAGATTCTAGCCCCTGACAATAACACACCAGTGAAACCTTTTTCTATTGCTTCAAATATTGAAATGTTATTAATATGGCACCTGTTTGCATCCTAAATGCAATTTATAGCATGTGATCTTTTCTTGCATATACACACAGTCATGCCAAAAAATATTCATACCCCTGGTACATTTTTACCCAAAGTTATTTTTCAATTGTAAATAAAAGCTGAGAAATATTTTTTGGTTTCCACAGTGATGCCTCTTGTACATCGTCTTGTACATTATCTTCTGGGAGGTGCCTGTGTCATTTCCAATCAAGAAAAAACTTACTGGTTGAATAAAAGCAACTTTAAGTCAGAATGTGGCAGGGGTGTGAATAATTTCCTGACTGTATATGTTGGGTACGAGATCAAAGGATCACAGATGAGGTTGAGTCAGAGAAGAAGAGGCTTTAAAACCAAACCCTGTCATCATCAGGTGGCGTGTGTGTGTGTGTGTGTGTGTGTGTGTGTGTGTTGGGAGGGTATGTAATCTCATCTCATGTCTTCTCTCATGCTCTCTGAATGGGGTCCTAATTGGAAGGGCTGTGTGAATAGGCAGCTGGCCGAGGAGCGCCTGTACAAAAGAAACACATAGTGAGACAGTGCTGGAGATGAGGCCTTCTCTATTCACCATTACTACATCCTAACTCCAAAAAAACCTGAAAAGCAAAAAGAAAGCAAGGGTGCGTGTGTGTGTGTGTGTGTGTGTGGGTCGGTGGCGGTCATTTAACAACAGACCAGAGTGGAGTGGAAAGCCACAAAACAGAGAGGGACAGAGATAGAGCGAGCAGATGAGAAATAGAAGGTAATCACAGGAGATTATCTTCTTGTGATGGAGGCAGAGCTGCAAGGATAAGTAGGCTATCCCGAGGAGGAGGAGGATTCCAAAACCAGTCAATAAAGCCCCGCGTGTGGAGCGGGCGGGTTGGGTGGGGGGCAATGGTACTTGAGCGCCGGGTTAGGGCACTGAGGGTCCAAAAGTGGTGCTCGTCATGTAGGGGCAGGGACACTACGGGGGGGCCGGTGGCCTCGGATTTCACTGCACGTGTTTCAGTTCCCACAGAAACACACAAGAGGAAGGTGCTAGACAGGATGTCACACGGCTCGTGATTGTTGTGTGCGCCTGTGAATGGGGAGGAGAAACGTTCACGTCTCCACGCTGACGGCCCTGGTGAAGCACTGCGCACCTCTCAGGGGGCATTTAGACAAAAGAGAATCAGGAGTTGGGTCAGATCGCTGCAACAGATGAGAGGTGGAACACAATCCAGCAGTAAATGTGTGTCTACCTTTTCATCTGGTGGTGCGTCTGTTCATCGCTGCTCAAACAAAGACACGTTTCTGCAGCTGGAGCATCATGCGTTTGCCGTTTGTGGAAAAATTATGCATTTAGGATGAGGGAGGTTGCGGGGAAATGGCACCTGATATGACCTCCATTTTGTAGAATGGTTACAGGCATAATGAAAACTCCAGGAGGTAAGGAGGCTGACGGATACAAAGCCCCGACCCAACACACACACACACACACACACACACACACACACTGTCTACAGGTGCCTGGAGATGCACATTTCCTATATCCTCCTGGATGAATTAGAGTAACATGGAGGAAACCCTTCAAAATAAAGGTTGCTTGTTGTTGGTTTATTTGGCAGCTGGCATCCTGTTCATAGTTCCATTGCTGCCACCGACTTCATCCTATTTTGTTGTTCTCCTTCTTCTTCTCTTCATTTTAACTGGTTCTTCTTCTTCTTCTTCTTCTTCATCTCTACTCTAGATCTTTGCTTGTCCATGGAGGCTGACTGGTGTTCTTGTTGGTTTGATTGGCGGCTGGCATCCTGTAAGCAGTTGCATTGCTGCCACCTACTTCATCTCAGTTTCTTCTGTTCCTCTGTTTGTAGTTGCTTGGTATGTGGTTAATACTTCTATGCATCTATTTCATAAAGGTTGATTCTTCCACATGCTCACTTTTGCACATGAAACATCAAAGACAACTGGCATCGAGGTGCAGGGACAGACCCACTCTGAAACTGTCCTCCGTGCATCTGGGCCCAAAAGACGGAAAACTTGTAACATGCGCCAATGAGATATCTCCCGTCGCTGTGATGTTATCTTCTGCCGGTCGTAAAGAAGTGATAAATGCCAGTAAATAAACCATCTGTTTCCCCACAAACTGTCAATTAGAAGAATCCCACCTTATCCATCACAGCAGTGCTGTACTCTCACTGGGAACCATCGAGCAGCTGCACGCCTCATCTGTGCACTTGCTGCTGCTATAGGCCGCATGGCGGGATACCTGCCTGCACTGCACAACAGATGTTTATGACTTCTGTGTGTGTGTGTGTGTGTGTGTGTGTGTGTGTCTCACAGTTTTCTGCTTTTGAATTTATGTGTCTTTGTTTATCACTATGATTGTGTGCGTGTGTGTGCGTGTGTTCCCGGACAATGCCAGCCGCCCCTCCGCATCTCTTGCCATCTGGATAATTGATCGTTTGCTATCATAAAAAAATCAAAGGAGAGGGGCTGTGTCATAATGGTCCACTTCTTAAATGCCCCTGTTTTTTCCAAGTGTGTTTTATTTGTGCGGGGAGCTGCCAGTTGTCATGATGGTTATGAAGAGGGTATTATGGGGGAGGGATTATGCATCATTGTGCAATGTTTGAAGATGATCAATGACCTGAGGCTTTTAGTTGGCGTTTAAGGGCTCAGCGTACAAATAATTCCTGCTCGACTTGAGCACAGTGTGTCACGGCGTAATGTGTCACGTATTAAGGTATTATGGGAGGAAAATGCCAGACAGTTTCCAAGACACATGACTTGTGTCCTAAATTTTCCCCCAGATGAAAGATAGAAAAGAAGCTTAACATTATTTGAACAATAGTACATGCTGTTATTGAATACAGCCTGTGACCCTTTAGCTCCACCGTGCTAGAGATGGAGCACATAAACTACACATTTACAGAAACCACAGCATAAAAAAATCAGTTACCTTAATTTCTTTTTCAGGAAACAAACATGACTATAGGATCATCCCTGATCTCTCCCTACCATTTTCTAGAAAGGCTCATTAAAATGTCCAAGTAGTTTGGTTGGCTCTGATTGGATCTGTGAGCACTGGTTGTTTTCAAATCAACATTTTCTCATAGGATTTGTTTTGAATTGACAATTTAAAGTCCACATTGTCTTTAGACTGTTACAGGAATTCACTGAGAATAGCATCACATAAAATTATGTAATATATGTATATGCAATATTATCTTTTCTGATAATTTTATATATCTATATGTTGCATGTGATGAAAATGTTGCACGTGATGTGATGCTTTTTTGTTTGAAGGACGCAGTGACAGGTGAAGATTATTCTCTAAATTATTGCATCAAATATGCGAGCATGTTGCTGCAGTGATGGAGTTTGTAGCGTAGTAAATAAAACACTGTGACAGACACATATTCAGAATGACGTAACATTTAATAGTTTGCTGTAATCATCAATAACCGATCGATCACCGATACAAAAGACCAAAATCAATATTGATCCGACTCTTCAGGTCAGACTGACACACACAGTGTGAATGTGGGTCAACGGTAGATTGATGTCAGATTTTCTCTGTTCTTCCAATCACAAGGTGCGTAATGTGAGGGGGGCGGAGTCACTCCGACAGCCGTGGGAGTCAGAGAGGCTCCGTCATCAGTTTGCCTCCAACTTTGGATTGAAATGAGCTAATTTTAGCAGCGCTGTGGCGTGACTGAACATGCTGCTCCACGGGGAGTGTTTATTGTGAGTGTGCAGAGGCTGCTGGGAACATTTCCCTCTGAGTGCGTATGTGTGCGTACGCACATTTAAATTCAGCTGAGGTGTGATGGGCCAGGGTATTTACTGCACACAGACAGAAATGTATGATGCCGCACATCTTAAGGTTTTGAACAAAAGTCACATATTCCTTAATTTTAAATTTGGGCTTTTCCAATATTTTTGAATGTTGGACCAAAACAAAACAGATAAAAAGATTCTACACTATACACATTAACCATGAAAATAACTGTTTGAGTACAGATCACAAAATAGTAAGGAAACTCAAACTGTGCCAAAATTCAATTTAAACCTGGGCAATTTTTTCTTTTAGAGTTCATTTAAAATGTGGGGATGATTATATACAGAAACCACAGAGCTCCAATGTAATAAACGAGGATAAAATATTAAGAATAAAATAGAGACATCAGTAACAACCTTTAATCTGAAAACTCGTGATGTAGAAATAAAGTAAATAAAGTAAAGTAGAATGTAGGTCAAGTGAAAACATCCTGAAGAAATTACAGTAGTGAGTGGAGAAACAATAAAAGTAACAGATATAATTTAAGGTATCTCAACCTTTTCAGTTTGACCTTTTGTCTCTAGTACATCCACTGACTTGTCAGAATAAACATTTCAAGGATTTTAGTGAATGCATAAAATGTGAATGATTTATTTTGGGTACCCCTGGTAGTTTCCAAAATGCTCTCGATCGATAAAATCAGAAGATCGACTGAGACATTGGGGGAGAATTCTCGATTTGTTCATAGGATGTAACGTAAAAAAAAAAAAAATGTCTGTCCTTGAAACACCATTAAGAATGAATCTGCTTTACTTCCACACAAACATAAAGACACACGTTCGCTCGCTGCTCTGGGCTTCCAATAAAAAAGAAACATTTGCCTCTTTCATTTAGCCAACACTCTTGTCTATCTAATCAAACTGTCCCCTGCAATATCTCCTCATCCAGACTCCCTCTCCCCTCCCTCTCCCTCCCTCGCCCCCTCCTCTCCCTCCTCTCTTGTTCTGAGATGGCTTTCTTCACCCCTCTCCCTGTGCATTATGTAGATAACCCGCGGACGCCATATATCCCCAGCAGGTCAAACAGAGGTCGCAATCACACACTGTGACAGTAGGAGCCAATCCCAGTCCATCATGGAGGAGGGGAGGGGACGCTGGTTCTCCGACTACATGTGAGCGTGTGGGTATGATGTGTGTGTTTGTGTTGCCAGCTTTGGCTGAGCCGTCCACAGCCAGAATGAGGAGGAGGAGGGAGGAGGAAAAGGAAGGAGAAGGTGGTGGTAAGGAAATGAGGAGAAAATGAGGGATGGATAGAAATCAGATCGGTGTGTAACGAGAGCGACTACTCAGACGTTCTGTGTTTAACAATTTAAGAAAGCACAAAAATGTCAAACACCTTGACCTTTGGAAAAATAACACACAACCTGATCCTGAAGGAATCCTGGCAGTTAACACTGAGGGAATAAACTGCAGCCACACTACATTTACAAACAGATCTGCTGCCTCTCATTTAGTAGGTCCTTCACACACACACACACACACACTAGATCCCTATTTAGCAGTTTTTTTTTAAATGGTTTGCGCTGACCCTGTGAGCGAGTATTAAATATGTACAACATGTTGTAGATCTTCATACTTTTTGTTTTCTTCCATCGTAAAAACTTTGAATCTGTCTTTTCTACCACTCTGGTTTCTGACGGGTTGTTGTCTTTGTAATTTGTTTCTTCTTTGTCTTTCCTCTATTTGTTTTTCTTGTGTCGGCCACACTTTGGCTCTCTTTGTGATTTTGTTTGTTTTTTCTTTGCTTCTGCTTTTTGTCTCTTGGACGCATTGATTTCTATTTGTTCTTCAGTCGTGCTGGATTGTTGTTTGTATTTTGGCCACTGCTTGTTTATTTCTGTCTTATTAAATGGGTTTGTTTCTGTCCTGCTTTGTCTTTTCTACGCTTTGTTGCATATCTCAATTGATGTGTTTGTTTGCTCAGTATCTCTCTCTCTCTCTCTCTCTCTCTCTGTCTGTCTTTAACTGGCGAAGAAGAAAGAAGCCGCTCCACCTGATCACTGTGTTATGAGAGGCTGCAGGTGTTGGATCATGTTCCTCTGCTGCCCCTGGTGGTGTCTCAACATGGCTGAGCCTCTCAGGCACTTGTGAGGAGAGAAAAAGTAGAGGGGGGAGGAAGGAGAAGAAAAGGACCCGTGGAAAGGAGGAGTTGCTGGACGTGAGAAGTCACGCTGTTTAGGATTCTTAACCCTGCTCTATGGAGTTCGACAATTTTTTGAAGATATTAGTGAATTTAAAATTATAAATCAAATATTCCTGACGACTCAGGTCAGATACTTCCATGAAAAGTCTGTTGTATTTGGGAGATTTAAGTGAAGTGCATGCATTAATTCTATTTTCACCAGACATTAATTTTATGGAAAAAGAAATTTGATTTTATTTCTGTGTTAAAGGGCTTGAATTAAATAATGATCTGTATATTATTTGACTGGCCAGAAGTTAAAAAGGAGGCTGTGGACAGAGGAAGCTAAGACTAAGAGCGTGATTAATCATGGCAAGATTTGATAAACATATAAATAAATAAATAAATAAATAAAACATAAGCGTCAGTTTAGCATCTTCCCAAACATGTGTCTGTCTCACATATTTAACTCATGGCCATTACACAGACAACAAGATATTCTGGATTTAAACAGTTCTTGCAGTCAAGATAAAGTCAAGTAAAAAGAGAAGAAGCTAAATTGTCCGCTGCAATCACATGGAGGCAATTCACATCATAATCAACTCAGCTTGTAAGCTCCCTCTTGCAAAGGTGAAAACTTGGATTGTATTGGTATATTTGGTGGCTGCGCACAGAACTGTGTTCGCCAAATTATCTGGAAACAAAAATGTGTCATCAAATTTCATTTCAAGTTTGCTTTGATCTTCATAACTGTGCAAACGTTCCGCTGTACAGCCGATCAACGCTGTTTGTCATCATCGATTTATTCCAATGAGACCTTTGAACAGAGTCCACACCAGTCTGCACGGACATGTCCCCTCAGCAGCGTCCACAGAGTGTAATTAACAAGAGAGATGCGGTCGTGGTTTTGGTGGTGGTGGTGTGTGTGTGTGGGGAGTTAACAATCTCTTCACTGTTTACCCAGAGAGGGGCAGCCACCATCTCCCTGTCAACCCTGCACTGATTGGAGTCATCCTGGCCACATATGGATTAATATTTAATGTTGGAAGGAGAGAGAGAGGAGGATGTATGAAGGTGGGTGGCTGTTTATTTAGGATATTGTGAAAATATGAAGGGAAATTTGCAATTTTATTGGTTTTCTGCAACCGCAAGAGCTGTGAGAGAGCTCAGAGTCTGCATGTGTGTGTGTGTGTGCGTGTGTGTGCGTGGACGAACAACTTGAGAGAGTATGTTTTTTCCAGTGACCTTCAGTCCTCAGTTGCACTGGCCATCCTGCATCAATTAACCATCATACATCTACTCACAGCTATTATACATCTACATTCATTTTGCAAGTTTATTAATATGAAGCACTGTTCCAGTTGTCATTATCAATTTGTAGCGAAGATAAGATTAAAGCGGAGATAAGATTTATGGTAAGATATTCAGCTCGGGCTCAACCAGGCGCGGAACAAATGTTCCGGTTGCATGTCTCTCGCCAGGTGACCATTTCACAGTGGGCTGAACTGACCTGTAACCTCCGGGCTTGTAGCCGCCCAGCTTGAGGAATACCCCGCTGAACTGAAGGCTCGTTCAGGTCAGCGGTGTTTTCTATCCACTCACGGGGATCAAAACAATCCCCATGTGAAGCTGACGCAGTGAGAGGAAATGGAGACCGGGAGAAATAGATGCCAGCCTGTGAAACAAGGAGCGAGGCCGGCGGTAATCAGCCACGAGGAAAGCAGAGGGAGGCAATTTCACCAACTCTTAACTTCCTCCGCAAAATTATGGCTAAATGGAAAAATAATGGAAATGTCATCATTGGCCTCCTAGCACGGCGCCATTAGTATGCCGGTGACATGGAGCGGAGAGACCGACAGCAGTTATGTATTTTTGCAAGTATGCATATAATTTATTGTAGGGAATACAATTTACATGGGTAGTCAATGCCTGTTTTATGAGCTCACAAATAGATGTATGAATTGAAGCATATAATGGCGGGGAGCAGCAGGAGCAAATACCTTCTAAATCTTCCAAATGTGTTCCACCAAAAATGTAACCAAGGAATATCAAACAAATTAGCTCTTACATGTTGTCTGTGTTGGTTTTGTGTGTGGATGTGCCGGCTGACCTTTGCTGCTGATTTCACATGTGATGGTGTCATTTTAAATTTAAAACATTTAAAAGTACGTGTGGGAACATGGGATCGGGTTAAGAAAAGTCGTAAAAAGGGGGAAAGATATCTTTGCATACTGAGAACACAGATTTCTAACAATCTTATAAACCAGACTGGAGTCAGTCCAGAAATACCACGATCAAAACAGGACCAGTAGTAGTAGTAGTAGTATAGTATGTGGGTCCAGAGTAGCAGCTGACAGGGTTCTACTGCAGGGCCATGTCTGCCACTGATTGCCTGGAGCTGGTCTGTGTTTGCCTGAAGTCAGAGAGGAAGAACAAGATAAGCCATGGAGACCCAGAGAGAGCAGATAGGGGAGCAGGAAGAGGAGGAGAAGGGGAGGACATGGTCAACTGGGTTTACTCCTGGAGGCTGGTGGAGCGGTTGGGCCTAAGACATCCTGAGTTCTGCAGGGTCACGTGGTGTCAAAGCCCTCTGGACTCTGAACCAGGTGATCCTGTTTCAAACCTCAGTGTGACCTGTTGTTAAAGATGAATCATGTTCAGAGAACTCTGACCTTTCTTCAGCGGGAAGGTCGTCACCTTAAAGTCACGAACCTGCTCGACATGAGCCGTTATACAGTGATTCCTCTCGGTCTTACACAGATTCCCAACACATCTGGGAACATTAATCAACTTATTAACAGCAGACTTTGGATTCTATGTATTGATCTTATCATCTGACTTGTGGTTGGAGCCGAGCAGTCCAAGGCGCTACCTTACACATGCTCTGTGTTTTATGCTACATGCACGAGTGTGTGCAAAAGGACACGTCACTTCTTCATTTTCAGTGTGTCAGGGTGTCAGCATCAGTGAACACTCATCAAGTCAGTGAGATAATTATTGAATATTTTAAATGTCATGATGATGTGAACCACATCATGACCACATGACAAGAGGAAGGGGAATGATTAAGAACTCTGCCACACACACACACACTCCACCGAGGCTCAAACTTAACTCCAAGTACGAGGCGTTCGGTTTCCCTCTTTGCTTTGGCTTTAGCTGCCATCCACTCCCACATGAAGCCCCCTGCCCTCCCCCACGTTGCTCCTTCCTTCCACCTCCTTCTAAACTTAGGGAGGAGAAATGAGCAGTGATGTCAGAATCATTGTGCACGTGTTACTGAAGCCAGGATGTGTGGGATGAGGCAGCACAGTGAGGTTTGTAAGGGCAGGCCTCCACCATCGCCCGTCCCTGGTGCCCCCTCACTCCCCCCCAGCCACCCAGGGCCGTGGAACTGTCACCAGACAAACCTTGTACATGTAGGGACATGACAGCCACACTATTGACAGACCTGTCCCTTTAAATACCCCCCACCGCTTCATTCAAAGCAGGGTCCTGATTTCTTGCACCGAGGCCGATAAGAGGTTTGAAAAACAGGAGCCCAATTCCCATTATCTGCCTCCCTTATTGTCTGTATTAACCTTCCCCCATGGTAACTTGTTCCCCTGTAATGCTACACTTGTCTAGCCACAGCACACTGCTTCCGAGATCCAATTGCACCATGCAAATGAAGGAACCGACTCTATTGTGAAGGAGGAGAGACAAGAGAGCAAGGGAGAGAGAGAGAGAGAGAGATGTGGGCTTCTTGTCCACACACACACACACACACACTCTAAAAGTGCAGCATGTGTCAGTGGAGGTTTATGTTCAGCATGTTTGCACATGCTTGTGAGTCAGATGTGATGATGTAAGGGGAGGAGTCCAGATTAAACATGATAGTATTGCTTTTTTTGGGTTTTCATTTCTTTTTCTTTCAGTACTTTCAAGCTTCCTCCAACATCCTGGGGGAAACTGTAAATATAAAAATATAATTAAATAATTTGATATCAGTTTATACAGTGAATCTGGTAGACTGTATTTTATTGGTGATGTTTTTTTTTGTTAAGATACTTCTGGGCCAAATGAGAGTGAGTGTGGGTGCTCTAAGTTTTGACTGGTTTCCTGTGGCTGCTCTTTAATTAGCTGTTGCAGATCTTAGGACTCCCAGTTTACTGACAGATAATGGACAGACTGGAAAATGTAGATTTGAGTTAAAACAGCTTTCATTTCCATGGAAAAAAAAAATCCCCACGTCAACATGGATTCACAGTTTTCAAAGAGCCCTGACAGGAACTGGACCTCTGTCTGAATGTAGAGTGGACATTCCAACACAACACGCTCACATATCCATCTTGTTATTACTGTTCCATGTTTCTCCTGCTGTCCATGTGCAGGGCTCACTCACACCAAAAGGAGAGGAAACTCCTCCCCCCCTTCCCTTTGCCTCTCTGTCATTTACTCCTCTCCTGCCTCGGCCCCTCCATACCTCCACGTCCTCTCTGTGGGTGCATTTTAATTTATGCGCAGCGGAGGAACCACTCAATACAACCCAGTGTCTGCAGTGTAGGAGATAGCTGTTAATGAGAAGAGCTCCCCCTCCTTTATCTCTTTTCTTCTGCCCCCCATTATCTGGGTGCAGTCTATAAGCGTGCAGTTACCTACGAGGTCTGATAACACCCCAATAGGCAACCAGCACTGATGAGCTTTCTATACAGTGTGCCACGCACAATGCCACTATCAGGAGCGCAGACCTCTGGTTTGAAAAAAGAAGAGATGGATGCAGTCACACAAGCAGGGCTAGCTCGCTCTGAATATCCTGCCAATTTACAACGGAGCGGCCCCCATCCACACACAACTTCTTGCACGCCTGGTTCTCTCTCTCCCTCTCTCTCCTCTCCTCTCTCTCTCTCTCTCTCTCTCTCTCTCTTTCGTTCTCTCTGTCGGCTGCAGCAGTTTCTTATCTCCCCCCCTTCCCTCTTCTGCCTGGGAGATAACAGTAATTCTTCTCCATGCTGTATCCCCCCACCTTACTCGCCTTGCACACACACACACACACACACACACACACACACACACACACACACACACCAGTCTATCCATCTCTCATCAAGCTGTGCAATCCCACCACATACTAACATGTAGCCTACACACATATTACTAGCATGTGGTCGAGTACAAACTCACACACACACACACACACACACTCCCTGCAAACCCAGCTCAGACAGAGATGCTGGCAATGTCTCTCTGCTCAGTCAAGATAAAGGGTTAAGGCTGCACTTGGACAGCCCTTCTTGGTAAGGGGGGCAGCGAGAGGAGGAAAAAATGAAATAAAGTATTCAAGTAAAGATTGATTATTTTATCAGTTGCTCAGTTCCAAAAAAATGTTTCCGCATTCAATTCCTTTTTGTCTCAGTCCTCTTCAATTTCTCTCTCTCTACATGTGCGAGTATATATATATATATATATATATATATATATATATATATATATCTTTTTCTTTGAAAGTGGCTGAAGCCCTGAGTGTTGCAGCCAGATAAAAGAATTAGTTGTTCCACACAGGGACCCGGGCGCTAAGTACAGACGTGAATTAGAATGTCTATCTCTGTCGCTCTTGGCTCATCCGCTCGAGCTAGCCACGCTTCGCACTCGTAAACAATTTAATCTTTTCACTACAGTTTGGAAAAGAGAAGAAGAACGAATAAATGTGTGTGAGAGAGAGGGAAGGGGAGAGAACGAGGCAGAATGGTGGACCCCCCCAACACACTCACTCGCTCTTTCTCTTCCTCCACATCCTCTCGCCAACCTGTCCTTTTAAACAAAAAACGTGACGCAAACGCTTGTAAGATGCTTGAAGATTGAATCAGCTCACTTTCATTTTCCTCCCCTCACTGCCGTTCTTTTAGCTCCTTCTCTGCCTCTTTTTTTTTTTAACTTCACAGCAGCCTATTCAGCCCACCCCCCCCCCTCCCCCACTTCCCTCCGTGCGCTTCCTCTCCGTTCGCTCTCCACCGTTTTGAAATTGAAGATGTGTAGAGGCCTGGGCTTTAGGGCCAGAGTCTATTTTGGAGCTCTAATAAAATTCATAGCCTGACACACACACTCACTCACACACACACCTGCACAATCTCCATCTCTCTCTCAGACACACACACACACACACACACACACACTCTCTCTTTCTCACACATACACACAGCTGGCCAAGGGAATCACACTACTGTATATAGTGGTCTGCTGCTGTATTACCTTTAAACCATCCTTCACATGTGCAGTGCTTCAGCAGCCACGCTGCATTTTGAAACACTCCAGCGGCGTGCTGTCTTTATTCATGGTAAACTATCAATTCACACTCACCTGAGGGGAGTGTGAACTGCAGCAGCTCAGGTCAAAAGAATTACGGGAGAAGTCGGTACACGTGCTCTATATTATTGATTAATTGGCCTTCATGGAGCATCGTGCAGGATGTGTCAGTTGATTGGGGGGTATCAGAAGTGGTACAGTGATTTATAGCTCATACACATTGAGTGTGGGAGCGATTTCATTGGTTTGATATATTGTGATTAGTTTTATCATTTGTTATATTTGCATTTGTATTTCTATACACTAGGGGGCGGTAAGCACTTCACCTGGAAGGATTCACAGCAGAAGTGGAAGCAGGTGAGTTCATGAGGGGCAGAACCAGGAAGTGAAGTGTGTGAGGAGCACACAGGAAAATAAATCTGCCCGTCCGTGAGGTCGGCGTGGACAGTGGACTACTTTAACCACCTGGGAACCACCCAGCGGCTTCCATGAGTTTAATTTGAAGGAAATATCTTTTGACGGATGGCAGACATCATGTGAAGCAAAGAAGCTACTTCTGTAACAAGGAACAGGACCAAGGAGCATTCGTTGGATCTTGTGGATTCCATGTGGATGTGCATTCTTCAGAGCATGTTGTGAAACTCCGGCTTTCACCGACACCACAAACTATGGAGCAGGAGGGTGGACTGATGGCCCGTACAGCTGAAGCAGGAGAGCAGCACTGGACATGCACGTGACTGCAGATGCAGGTGAGTGCCACAACTCATTTGTGGTTACTCTCCACTGTGGATTGCATGTTTTAAAAGAATAAAATGTCTGACATCACTAATGATAAGACAGAAGGCAGCGTGCCATCACAGTGAGTGCACCGCCAGCTGCACAGGGTGTGTTTAAATATCGTGGCTGTCTTCTTCAAACCTTCTGATGTGGTTCAACTTCGATTTCATGTAAAATCAGGTAAAGATCAAAGGCAGAAAAGGGATTGGATGTGTTTTCAGCCTCTACCACAGGCTTTAACCGCTCGGTTTTAAAATTAAATATGAATAAAAACTTGGCTGGACCTCTAAAAAAATGTATATAATAATAATAATAATAATAATAACAAATAATTTGTTTAACCTGTTGTTGAAGCAAGAGGAAAGGGGAGGGGTTAACAAAGTCATAAGGCACTGTCCTTAAATAATCAGTGAATACTTCCAAAATTAATCCAACAGATTTTTTTTTCCTTGTGCCAGGACGCTCCTCACAGGTGTAATCAAATGCGTCCGTGTGCGTGTGTGTGGGGGGGGGGGGCAAAAAAATGAATGGGGGGAGGAGGGGGGGTGGGGGGTGGGGGCAAGAATTTGAATGAGGGAAGGAGTGGGTGTGGGGTGTGGAGTGAATGACTGGGAGGAAGATAGGGATCAGAGGGTGGCAAGACAAGGCCCTGAGCACCCTGGGTAAGGCGATAACACCCTCATTTGAATGCACACACACACACACACACACACACACACACACACACACACACACACACACACACACACACACACATTGAATGGCTTTTGTTAACAAGAATGAGAGAGTGTGTCTGCCAACTGCTCTACACACACAAACATGGCCTTGTTGTATTTAAGGGGACACATTACTGATAGACTGTGTTCCCTTTACTTCAAACATCACATTTAAATGCCCCCCCCATTAGATTAATACAGATGCACACACACTTCATTGAGAAACAATCTAATTAGGAGCCCTGCAGGACCAGACATGACACCAGGAGCCATATGGACCAGGGCTGAGAGACAGAGGACAGAGTGGGAGCAACAGGAGCTAAAACACCCACAGTAATGAACTGAAAATACTTGTTTATGTTAATGAAACCACTTCTTGATACTGTATATACATCTTTTACCCAGTTGCATAAAATTCACATATTGGTTCATGTGGACAGGTGGTTCAGGTGGCCTTATGGAGGAACTGGGATAAAAAGATAGAGTGCAAACATGTCAGAAATAAGACTAAAGGTGGACGGTATGAATGGATAAAGTGTGGTCAGCCAGGAAACATTGAACTTGATCAGAGCAGTGCATCATGGGTAAACAAAATGATGCTTGAGTTCTATTTCCTTTTATTTATAATCTCTTCTTCATTTTTCTCTCTCACACACAAATAACTCAAGCTCTCTCCTACTTTTCTCTCTCTCTCTCCTTGTCCCACTCTCTCCCTCCCTGACTCCCTCTCTCCTCCCCTCTGAGCTGTGCTGTGGGTCCCAGTGAGATTCAGGTCAAAGATGTGGAGGCAAAGAGAATTTGATTCCAGCCCCCCTGCCGCCCAGACACGTACTGGATGATTTAAAGGGAGAAAGTGATGGAGTGGGGGGGGTGGGGCGAGGGTTGACAACAATGACAAAAAAAAAAAAAAAAAGAAACAACTCATCACTTGGCTGCCGAAAAAAAAAAAAAAAAAAACAACTCATCACTTGGCTGCCGACCCTCAGCACTCATCCCCACTTCCGTGTCATTTCAGGTTAGACACAAACACGGGAGATGGAATTGACTTCAGTGGAGGAATCATAAATAAATATTGTGCATTAATGAAAATAAAGGGATTTAAGGACACATCAATAAATAATACCCATCGATGCTATGTGTGAAATTATGCAGGGATATAAAACACGTGAACCAGCTGATGCTTCCTTCAAATGAGGAAACTCATAGTCCACTATAGTTTCACTGTGGACTGTGGTGGGTGGCCGTCCCCCAACCAGGAGGTTTGCGGTTAGATCCCAGCCCCTCCATCAGCAGGTAGAGGTGTCCCAGGGCGAGATGCTGACCCATCATCCCTCGGGTTTAAAGCTGATGTGGACCAGCTCTCACTGGAACTTATCTTTCCACTTCTCCCTATTTATCACTTTAATCTCTGATCAATACATGTTACTGACTTCTTCCCCGGAGTCCCCGCGCTCCATTGTTGCAAATCCAGGATCAGGGCTACGGCCTGTGGATCGAGGACCCTCACTCTGGGTCCTCCATTTATATGAGACTGTCTTTAGGGAAGGAATATTGTTGTTTTGTTGACTTTGAACAGTCTGCAGTGGGAGGAGTCACAGGTGTTGTTAGGGGGTAGTTGTTCTTCAGTCTTGTTGAAGGCAGAGGGCAGAAACACACACACAGACAGTTGTTTGTGAGACAATTTCTCAACTCCATCTTACTGCTCTCAGCTAACTGTCAGCTTGCTTCTTCATGCAGTAGCAGATAGGTGCTGAAGGTAGCACATGTGGCCCAGAGCTAACAGGCAGGTCGCACAGCTTGTGATCCCTGTGATGTAACACCTAAAACAGCAGCAAACACACTCCCTCCAGCCCGGGACGCTCAGGCTGATCTCAGCCCCTCCAGCCTCACCTTCAGAAACACACGGCATCCCTCATTTTTCCTGCCCGAGGTTAAGCACATGCCGTCATGGCCGCCAATCCGCCCTGGCTTCGCAACTACTGACCTCGGGGCAGGTGCCATCAGCCCGTCCCATCAGACAGCAACACCGCGCCCCCCCCAACCCCCCTGTCTCCCCTCCACTAATCCGGCTCAAACACTGATGACAGCACAATTTAAGGAAAAGGGTCACAGATGAGGACAGCAAAAGGTGGCGGACGAACGGTCTTGAGTGGAAAGGTCGGCCAGGCTGAGGGGAGGGAGGGAGGGAGAGCCGGGATAGTGGATAAGACTCAATTTGAAAAGCTGTGTAGTGGGAAATAACTGTTCTGTTTGCCCCATCCAGTTATACAGCAAGGGCACCTACGTGCCAGCCCATGGCTATAGACTGGAGGAGTCTGTGTTCATACACACACACACACACACACACACACACACACACATCCTCCTTTTTCATGTGGGATTTATTTGGTGTGCATTTAATAGGTGATAAAGTTCAAGGGGGAGAGGGTGGTGGGATTAGAGATGGAGTGTCATGGGGTGTGGGGAGAAGGAAGGAAGAGGCGTGGGGGTGGGTTATCCTCCCCCCTGACGGACAGATACGGTGACAGACTGGTGTTCATGCTGGGCCCTCTGCTGGCCACAGTTCAGCTGTGGTGGAGTGTGGTACTGTTCATATACCTATATTATTTTATATGATTAATCTTTAAAGTATTTTCTTTGGCGGAAAATGTGTGATGTACGGTAAAATCATGGTAGTTTTATGCTTTGCTTGATAGAGTACATGGGATTAATTACAATGTTGGTAATTATTATTTATTTTTGATTTATGCTGAAATCCAGTATTTTGAGGTATTATTTTGTCACAATACCAAGAATATTTGACACCAGAAATAAAGTATAATGGTGTCATGTCTCTGGGCGTCACAGCGGGGGACTGCAGGGCGCCGTCATGGGGGGGATGTGCCGGGCGGCCCACGACTGCCGCCGCCACTCCTCCCGGCTGGAGACGATCCTCGGTCCTGGCGCCCTCTGCAAACTTCCCAGGGAGGCTGAGAATTAAACAGGGGCTCCTTTGCCTGCCTGTGGTCCGAGGAAACGTAAATGTGCTCGGGTGTTTTCATGTGTACCCTTCTATCGTGCTCGGTACACATGGAGCGTTCAAGTATTCATCTTTTGCCTTGAGCTCAGACCTTTTCTGGGATCATACACCAAACACCAGGTGTGTTTATGCGGCCTTGTTGTTCTCTGATGTGCTAAACAAAGAAAAGCAACATCCCCCGCCCTTTTCTTACGCCCTCCACTTGGCTCCTCTGACCTCCAACACTTCTCTGCAGACAGTGGGAACACCACAAGTTGTCAAGGAACACTGGCACTGAAAACACAATCCCACGCACACACACACACACACACACACACACACACACACACACACACACAGCAGGCTTTTAGCTAGCCAGCACAACATGCCAAAGCCACACTTCACACCTGGGCTGGTTGGCATTTATTGGGTAAGCTCCCACTCGGGGGAGGGGGTTGGGGTTGGGGGGGGAGGAACAACACCTCGCCGCTGCTGAAACAATCTCATGGCTCTGTGACCAGGAGGGGAAACACAGGCAGCAGTGCAGAGAGTCAAGAAACGCCAGTCGTTTGTCAATTTGTGGCTTGTTAACAATAATTTGGGCTGAAATAGTGGAATATTTTCAGTTTGGACGTTACAGAGTTAGATTCAGGATAAAGTTTCACATCCTTTCACTGCCTCTTTGTTTATGAATCTTTTTAAAAGAATTTAAAGCCAGACATAACAAAAACAACATAAATATAGAGAAAGATTCAGGTGAGCTATAGAATTAGCTGCTAATGTAGCTGTTGGCTGAAAACCCTGATGCAGTAACAAGCAGCAGAGCTTTCTCCAGAGACTGTAAAAAGCCATCCTCTGCACTCAGAGGTACATATGTGTTTTGCTTTTCTTAACTTCTTTTACATTCATAGATTAAATCCCAGTGCAGCCAGTAGATCCATTCTTTTCCTCCAAATACATGATTGAACAAAGTTGAACTACTAGTTATTCTAAGAGTCCGAGAGGCAATTGGGCTGTAATCTAAATTAGTTTTCTGTTGTAATTGGTATAAATCCCTAACCTAGATGAATTCTCCTTTTTAACCTTACTCAGGGTTTGTTGTGGATTCGTGCCCCAACCATTCCCTGGTCATAAAAACTCCCTGCTTGGCCCTGTTTCATGTCACATTGCAGTACTGAGTTTGTTTGCGGTGGTTTGAGGAGACTCAGTTGTCAAAAGTCCGCATAAAGCACTCGCTGAGATGGTGGATTCACCATAACCACACCAAGAACTCTGAAGGTGACACGTTTTATCTGCCCTCACTCTTTTTTTCTGCTGCTGTATTGAAAGTGAGTTATGACACTGATGGGACAGAGGGGCGTGTGAAGGGCAGGGTTTTAAAGGACCAGCAGGTCTATGCAAACGGAGAAGGTTGAAGGGCAAAAGACACGTGGTGGGAAAGACTTCGTCCTGCTGTAAATATATTTATATTTTTTTATATACTTTTTTTGCAATACCATGGGCCGTTACATTGTGTATAATGACAATAAAGCATTCTATTCTATTCTGTTCTCACAAACAATGGACCTGGAAAGCAAACAGACACACAGACAGTGTAGAATATGAACACACAGGGATAAATAAAAGTGTGTAAAACAGAGGGAGAGGGAGGACAAAATAATACAACACCAGCTCTCCTGGACCATCAAAGATCCTTCCAACCTGAATGTGTTCTGCTTCCCTCCATCCAACCGCTCAGACGCCTCATCATCACTACACTGACTGTCCGAAAGTTTGGTGTCCTCTGATGAGGGACATTTCTGTCCACTTTGCTAAACCTGAGATTTAAAATAAATGCTGTTCCCGGCGATGGTTAAATTTCAGTCAAATCACAAATTTAACTTTTTTGAAACTAGGAATAAAATTGTAATATTAATATTGACACAGTGTTTTGTTTCAAGGTACTTCAAAGATCCTCATTAAATCACAACTTCATAAATCCAAGACCTTAAAACTTACAGAGGACACCAACAGCTCCAAATACTTTGTATTCATTATGTTTTTATTTATTTAAAATATGAAGATCTGGAACTAGATTGATATCAGTATTTTTAAAGACACTGGATTCTGTTTTCCTGTGAATGAAGTGAACGTCCACACACTGATCTTTGGGCGTAAAACATTAGCAGTGCAACTTCTGGTAGAGACCTGTTGAACCTCTGCACCTTAAGGCTGCAAGTCAAGTGCATGTCAACCATACGAAGATAAAGAGCCTCTCACCCCACCCCCACCCCCTCAGTGAATGTACAGTGACAGGGAAGACGTGCGTCTACAATTGCTTGTCTCCAGTGACCTCCACTCCAAACCCACAACAGCAATTAGAAACAAAATAAGGCGAGCTGTCACCGGAAAAAACTGAGATTGACCCACTTGGGCACAGTCCCTGACAATAAACTAGCTTTTCTTTCCCTTTTGTTTTCGCCTCTCTCCCTGTCTCCTCTGCGGCTGGGAGTGGGGGGGGGGTGCGAGGGTGCGAGGTTCCTGAGTGCTGAAATGACTGCTGTTGTGCGATGTTTACAGTGGCCTCAGAATTGGAGCGGCGAATTACACTGTCAGGGACGCGTCCACGAGGGATGAAGAGCAACGAGAAGCTTCAAATGTTCACCATTGAACACCGTCAATGGCTGGTAGCACCAGAGGTGTGGCCGCTCCTATTAAAATGTGTGCCTGAATCAATAAGAGGCATAATTAGAGTTGTTAGAGCAAATTATAACATGGCTATTATGTGGCTGTACAATGTTGCTCCATAAACTGTTATTACAGGGGGAGAAGCTTTGTGTTTACGTGTGATGGAGTGAGGATTTTTGGCAGTCGGTTAGAGATGGAGGATTAGATGCGATGGTTGCCTCTTTCTACTGTAATTACCCCTCCCTGTATCGACAGAATGCTCATTTTTCTCTGGCTTTTGTCTAAACTACAATTTCCTCCATTGTACAGTAGTAATTTTGAAGTGGATTTCTGCAGGAGCGCTGCCTCTTTTTCACTTTTTGAAATTGTTGCTATCCTCACCCCTCAGATGAACACACACACACACACACTACGCTGCAGTTCAGTCAGTGTGTTGTCTCCAGAGATTCAGCCTGTGAGTGTAAATATTGGAAAACGTGATTCATATACAAACATTATTTCTTGACTCGACCTCAAAGATGCTCTGAACTCTCAAGCACATAATGTATTAATTTAACATTTACTTAAAGACATGATTTCTCACATATGGCGTAGTTGTTGGAGCATTCCCTGGCTCATCACAGCCATGTTGGGGTCTTGAAGCTGAACGCACAGCAGGGAGTTATTTGAGGGCAGAGATGACATCTCACTCACTAATGTCAAATCTCAGTCATTTCTTTTCATCAACTGATTTTGTTTTCACTTTCCCAGCCAATCACGTTGCTTCACTTGGTTTGAAAACGTGATAGCTCAGGAACCTTTCACACACCTGGCACCATCTTCCTCTCTGTCCCTGTCCCATGTCTGGGCAGACATGACATTTCAGTTGACTCTTTAGCTCTCCTTTCAGACCAGTAGTATTGCATCCATGAGACATAAACAATGCCTTTGCTAGTTCCATACTCGTTTTATTTTGCTGAGGACGAACTCTTGCATTTCTTTTGTTATCGTATGAGTGATCGGAGACAGCAAAGCCAAACAGCAGCTTCCCTCGCCACAGTATGATGCACTGGCAGGTACAACATAATTGCAGCGTGCTCGCTGACAGAAATCAATTTGAGGCGTGCTAATGGTCACAGTCCTCCACTGCAGAGTGGACTCATTGACTGGGGTAGTGTCCTATTGGCTGCAGAGCAAAGTTGAAGCGAGCACTGTAACCTGCGTGTGGAGTGACGGCCCTCCACGTGGAGAGCTGGGCTGAGTGGCGCTCTGAGCTGATCAGGCTGCTGCGACAGAGACAGGTGGACGAGCAGAGGACAGTTTGGACAAGTGCATGATGGGATGCAAGTTTTGATTGAGAAGATGGGCAATAACTCAAATGTTTGTTTTAAGAAAAATGAAATGAAAATGAGCTTTTTTTCCTGTGAGATCCAAATTACAAGTTCTTACCTGCTTCAAGCCTCCAATAAAATATATTTTTGGGGATTTGACTATCGGGTCAGATTGGTCAAAATAAAGTTAGTTGGAAATGCACCCAAGGAAGGCGCGGAGGTATTTTGGATTCTACAAACATCACTGAGGCTGCTTGTCGGCTTTTTAGCGAGCTAGTTGAGGTGCGGTGAATGTCAGTTAATGTCCAATCACGTCATTCTAAATCAGCAATTTAACCAACATTCAAAACAAACTTTTTACTGGGCGGACGGGGATGTGATTTTTCATTCTGTTGACTTGCTTACTGTGCTTGCACGCTGCTCTCATTTCCCTCCCCTCTCTATCTCTGGCCGTGCGCTAACAGCTGTATCATACTCAGCACATCAAGGCCCAGCACATATAGGATAAACAATGCCACTGTCAGACCCATCACTTGGCTGCGTCCCCAAATCAATTCCTCACACTCTTCTCGGATTAGCCACGGTTGACTTAATTGATTCAGCACAGTCAAGTGATCTTCAAACAAACAGGCTTTTCCAACTTGAAAAGGGAGTGACTGCCACCAAACCTGAACCCTCTGTAGATGACAAATCATTCCTGTAGGCGACAGCCGTTATTCTTAACAATGGCGGCTGACTTCTGCCGGGAAGATAGCTCCCATTTGTCCCACATTCCTGGAAACTCCACTACATAAAAATGGGCGAATAGCGAAGCAGAACCGGCGATGGGTCATTGCTGCTGTTCACTAATCGGGAAGTCTTGAAGATAAATTTCTGTGATAACAGACACGCCTCGCGGTCGGCACGTGCCTCCAAGCTGTCAGCGAGAGTGAGACGGAGAGTCTTTTTAGGGGTTTTCCTGACTTTGCTTTTACACCGCACTTTAATCTTGCCTCGGAGCGTCAGGATGACAGCCAGAGCGATTAACACTAGTTCTATCAGAGTCCGGTTAAGCGGCAGCGAGTCTCAGTGGAATTTGTATTGTGCCAAAGCTCTGCATGGCAACGCTCTCATTAGAACGTTCCGTGCATGTGAACAATCCCAGGAACGCTCATAAGCTCACTGTCGCACCTGGACGTGTGGAGCCAAATGAAGGTTCCTCTTCAGGATCTCATGCAGAATGTAAACACGTCCTCCGTACAGCATGTGCAGAGTCCAGGGAGGCAGTGTGATGTGTGTCCACGTGTCTGTTCAACATCATGGGAGAGGAGACCAGGAGGATGTGCTCAGACAGGCCAGTGTGGCAGCGTGAGACACGACTGACCTGCTCCTGTTATTCAAGCTTCGTAAAAGAGCAGCTGCTGGGCGGAATGGACTAGTTATTTATTTACTGCAGGATAATATAAAATACTAGAAGATTGGGTGTACTAACGAGGCTTCATTATTCCTTACTGATTCCCTACTGAGTCCATTCAACCTTTTATTAAAATACAATATACCTGCATTTGACGGTGGAATTTCTTTGTACCACATCTGTGGATCCTCCATGTGGGTGCTGTCAGGATTTAGAACAAAGGCTGGAAAAATTCTGCATCAATACCACTGGGGTTCCAACTGTTTCCAATTGGTAAACCTGAAGTGTTGAGAAGTGTCTGTTTACATGGGGACCATCCCTCTACAATAACTTCCTTTACTTGCAGTATTATGTTGGGACAGTATATTTTATAAAACCTAACATTCCTGGTTGGAAAGTTGGTTAGGACTGGTTTGACTGTTTTGAAATGTAAATGTAAATGCGAATTGAATTAGTTGGTGCAGCTACTTTGTGTTTCAGTACAAGGCGATTCATTTGAAATACCCACGGCTGTATAGTTTACATCTTGTTTCTGAGACCTCTCTCTCTAGTGTATCCTTTGCTTTTATGCTCCTTGATCTGAGATGACGGGAATCCAGTACATTTTTTAATAGCACTATCTCTTCACTTCAAATCACTCTTGTTTTTTGTAGTACAAAAAAGCCATGTTAGCCATGTGTCGCAGTAACTCCACTAACATAGAAAAACAACATTAGACATCTTCAGCATCGGGGTTCATTTTAAAATGTGACTGAGTCTTTGCTTCACGTAAACGTGGTCATCTCCTCAGTGGTGGAAATTATCGCCGGTTCAATGCAATAAATAAGAAGCAGCAACACGACTGATATCCTTAAATATAAACGTTGAGATGAATTTATTATGGAAACAGACTCAGCCTCTTGGCTGTAAATGGGGCAGGGCCGGCAAACGTCTGTCTGTCAAACTCACTTTAGATCCATCGAGCGTCTGGAGAACGCTGATGAATGATACACGCTTGTTGGTGTTTCAATGATTCACATGCATTTTACATGAGCTGTTGTCATATAATGCTGTGTAGTTCACGTTAGCAGATCAATTCAACACTGTTATTACAGGTGGAGGCACAATTCAACTTGTGAAATGATTCACGCCGAACAGAGAGCTGAGGACGGCGAGCGTGCACCACTTGGGCGATGTTGTTGGACAAACAAAATCATGCAAATAAAGTGGCTGAGGTGGAGAGAGAGAGAGAGAGAGAGAGAGAGGAAGGAATGTATGGAGTGTGCAGTCAGGGTAGAGAAAAAAGACTCTATAGAAAATCGGGAATTTAAAAAAAAAGCGAGGCTGAGATGGAGGTAGAGAGGTGAGACCATGAACATGGGTAGAGAAATGAGTGAGCTAAGGTGTAGAAGAGAGGGGGGGGGGGGTCTGTGGTGGAGGGGGAGGGTGGGGGTGGGGTTTAGTGTGGTGGAGGGGGAGGGTGGTGGTGGGGTTTAGTGTGAAAGGGGTTAATAGCAAAGTGGAGGCTCAGAGCTGATCGAAATGCAGAGCGTGTCCCAGCAGCCCTGTGCTCAGTGATGAGTTGGAGCTGAGATCTGGTGCCCGCTATAAAGGAGCTCATTGAAAATAATTCAGAGTGACGGCTGTGCAGGAGGGGAAACAGGCTGGGGTGGAGGGAGGGGGAGGAGGGGGGCGGTGGTATAGCTATGAAGGGATCTAGATGGAGAGCAGAAAGGGTAGAGTGGGAAGAGAGAGAGAGAGAGAGAGAGAGAGATTGGAAAGGAGGAGAGGAGAATGAGCACAAGTGGAAAACACCAACACAAGTCCACAGCCATAACAGCGACGAAGTCAGATGCTCTGGACAGACAGAAATATCACAACATCTCGAGAAGAAGTTAGAAAACGTTCTCCTGTTCTCACATATTCCTGGATAGCTGTTACTTTAGGCAGCTACCAGGTACAAGTACAGGATTGTTGAATACAGATATATGTAGAAATAAGTGAGGAAATCTGCTTCAAGTCACAGGTGTAGAACAAATCTGCACAGGTTAATATTTCCACAGAATAGAAAGGCAGGATTTCAGAGGGAGTCATGGAAGCAAAGTGAGGATCCAGAAATGTCAGTATAAAACAGAAAGAGCCTCCTACATGCCTGACAGGTCAGAGGCTGTGGAAGAACAAAGTCACTTCCTGTGTGTTACAGTCCAACTCACCCCCCCTCTTCAACTCTTTGGCCTGTGGACCAAAGGCTCAGCTCAACTAGACGCCCACAACATCAGCGCCGTGCTGAAGGCAGCGAAAGTCACCACCTCGCTGTGGCTGTTTGACCGCTGCTGTCAACACACACAGATGGAAGTGGGTTATAACCCAGCTGCCAGGTCAGAGGTGACACAGCCCCTCCAGCGTGAGGACGGACATGTCGCCACACCGCTAAAATGACTCGTCTCCGAGAGGAGAGGAAACAAGAGTTAAAAAAAAGACGGCGGGGGGGGGGGGGGGGGGGGGGGGGGGGGGGGGGGGGGGGGGGCTGTAAGTCATGGCCTCTTCTCAGCAGCCTTACTATATTAATGTGGACCTCTCCGAGACCTCCATTAAACTGTGTAAAGCTCATCTGAAGGAGCATCTCTGACGCTAACGCCGTTGTGTTAAGCACACAGGGCGTCTGCAGAGAGGCAGGCGGGGGGTTAATGGGGCCTGATGGGGGGAGGATGGGATGGGGGAGGCAGGGAGATGGTTGGGGGGGGGGGCTGTTAATACTCCAGGACCAAGGCTTGACAACAGCTTGGACTCTGGACTGTTGGTGTAATATTTTCATCAATGCCTCTTCACCATGTTGAGCCTCGGTCCACATAACATGAATTATTACAATATTGTGAGTCTCCACTTGTGGGTGTGCATAGGTTCTGCAAAGGCCTTCCAATAGAAAGGTTTCTGGTGTTTGAACAGAGCTGACATGTCACACACACGACCACGTTACCAAATCATCATCATGCTCATCGTCATCACAAATCATGTGTCCATTTATTGTCGTCCAACATCCACCGTTTGTCTTTTGGTTCCATCAACGCCTAAGAACAAAGTGTTCTGGTGTCTAGCTGCTAAGTGTTGTTTGACCTGACGGCTTTATGCATAAATCACAGAACATGACAGAAGAACACTCTTAAACAATCGCATCAAATGTTATGAACATGCAGACGCAGCACGCTGTGAACAGACAGGTGAGGGCCTGCGCTCATTTTAGCCTCTCTGACAAATGAACCGTGCCTCGCCTCTAAACTATGAATGCATGCAGGACTCATGAAGGCACATATTCATAAATCAGCGTACAATGGTGCATCCAGTGGTCAATAGAAACACCATCCACACACTTGCACAAAGCACGTACACCTCCAAATAGATAGTTGAGCCTTGGCTCATTGCTCTGGCCACTTTTCCGAACACTACCATGTCTATGATGAGATATCGAGCTGGGCCTTCACACCGCACTCTGATTTATAAAAGACCATCTCGCCGCACGCTGCCGTCCTCGCTCTGTATTTCAACACCGCGGCTTCAGCTCCGAGGAGGGGAGGGGAAGTCACAAGGGTCTGGGTGGAAAAAGTGAAGAGCTGTCCAAGGAGGCGAGGCACAACACAAACAAGCGCCTGGAAGTTCAGCAACAAACAATTTTAACTTGGAAGAAAATGTGTTTGATTTTAGAATAAGTTTGAGAAGCTGCATCAAACAGCTTTGAATATTACTGGCAGCTTTTAAGAGAAGCGATGGAGGAGGAAGGAGCAGAGGGGGTGGAGGTGAACCCCATCACTATCTCCTGGAGGGATCAAACTACCGCAGCCGCTCCTTGTTTTTTTTATCCATGGCCGATCAATTTAGCGTAGCGCAGAATGCTGCAGTAAACATCGACAGAGTCATTTTCTGGCATATTAATGTTTACATCCAATCAGCAGGATGTGGGGGCGGCCTAATTAACTCAATCAGCTGGAGGAATGTGCCAGCAAATGAGAGCTCCACCTAGGGACCGCGCACAATTGATCATTTCAACGGACTCTCCACTCAATTGTTTTCTTGACAGCACTTCAGAGCACCTGAATTAGTGAAGGTGCATATGGTGATTAAAAAAAAAAAAGGGTTTTCTCCTCTCCTGTTGTTCCTCCTCTTTCTCATAACCGTGTTTGAAAGAGATGCTTCCAGCATCATAATCTAAAATTGTAGAGGGGAGAAATAGTTGGCGTAAAGCAGGAGCAGCGGCGGCACAATAATCTTTTCAGTTATTCCACCCAGCAGTTTAATTACTTCTGGAAGAGCACAAATGATCAAACTGAATATGTTCTCCATTTTGGAGAAATGATTTATTTCCAAGGCATGAAATTGATCAAGAATTGATTTGGGATGGGATGTGAAGGTGGGATATGGATGATTGCAGACAATCAGTGAGTTACACTGAAGTAATGCTTTTTTGTGAGTTCACCTCTCAGTTTCTCCCCTGTTCCAGAGCCACAAGCTGCTGTGTGTGTGTGTGTGTGTGTGTGTGTGTGTGAAAGAGAGTGGAAGCGGCAATATCAGACCAAGACAAGAAAAAAAAAAGTCTGAACCCAAACACAATAATAAAACCCTGGGTGTTATCTCGGGCGCTCACAACACACAGCAGCCCTGCGCCGCCTCTGTCCCTGCCCATCGCTCTGTCTTGCTCTGCTAATTCTTCCCTTCTTCCTCTGCGTCCTAAAACAGCCATGCTTCCTTCTCTCGCCGCCTTTCCCCCCACGTATGAAAAATCAGCAAATAAAAAGTTACATTAACCCCACGATGACCTTTCCCACGTAATACACTGCGGCCTGATGGGCCAGCCCGGGAGCTTCATCGAAGAGCTGTCATTCTCTGCTATCCCAAGCACTGCCTGGGGAACATTTACCGGATAATTAATATATTAAATGCATGAAAAATAGTTACACAGGGGCCCCTTTGTCAGCTCTTCCACCGCATGGGGGGAAGAGGGATACAGCCTGTGAACCATCAATATACAAGCATCCTACTTCAATGGGCCATCATAAAAACTGCTCATAATTTTATGGCTTCATTCACGGCCCCCGCTGTAAAGGAAGGCCATATTTCCTCGTAATTCACTCCAGCTTGCCATGGCTTTTTTTTATGATTTGGCGGTTTTAAGCCGTCACTGCCGCTGCCGAAATTATTGAGGCGCTCCTGGCCCCAGTGTGAAGGACGAGGAGGGGTCAGCAGTGAGCTGAGGCGTGACAGAGCGTGACCGTCGGCCACCAAACACACACACACAGCACCTTTGACTTCCTGCACCTTCAGTGAAGGTGGCGAACAGCTGACACGCAGCTTCCCAGCCCTGTGGCTGAGCTCAGATCAGCTGGACATGATGTGGGCTATAACGGTGCTTAAAGGACTACTTCATAATACGTTCGTAAAACACATTTCCTCTCTGGACTGTATACAGCCTGACAGCCGATGGTGTTGATTAGTAGTCCAGGCTATCTGCCCCCCAGGTTATTTCCATCCCCCAGTTTTATTTATCTACGGTATTTTAGTAAATAGCATGTGAAAACGATTAGCTTAGCTTACACCGTGGAGTTGTCTGGGAAACACACAAACGTGCCTGTTTCGATCACAAGCACTGTGTGCATACATGTTTGCTAAACAGCAGGGCTCGTCCCCATCGTTTCACAGCACAGTGCTGGCAACTGTCAATCAGCGAGCGAGCGCGAGTGCTTGCAGGAGATATTACGACTCACAGACATTCTCCATGTTCCAGTGGCGCGTATTTCTTTTTTAACCTTTTAATGCATCGTGCAGTGCCTGCTGGTTTAAAGCCAAACTGTTCCATCACAGTGTAGCTTGAAAGACAAAGACACGCCCCCCAAGATGGCCTGAACGTAGCTCAGCCACCCTCCATTTTAATTTGATATATAATTAATTTGATGAAGAAATGTGCAATTGACTGTGGAGACAGTGGAATATGCAGGTTATTTTAAATTCAGGCTGCATATACACTACCAGTCAAAACTTTGGACACGCCTTCTCACTTGATGGTTTTTCCTTAATTTTTTGACCATTTCTTTATTAGAAATATTAGACATTTCTATATTACTTAATGAAATGATGGACTGTCATTTGTGTTTACTAAACTGGTTCTTGCCATGATATGAATTTTCACAATTATCAGCTGTTTACCAACCTGACTCCTTCACAACACAAGTGACGGTCCTAACACGATTAAAAGACAACAAATAAAACCCTGACGGGGCTCATCTGTGAAGTGAAAACCATTTCAGGTTGACTACATCATGAATCTCATTGAGAGAAGGCCCAGAGTGTGCAGCGCTCTTATCAAGGCAAAGGGTGGCAACTTTGAGGAATCTAAAATATAAAACAGTTATTTAACTTTTTTTTCTCCATAGGATTGAATTTGACTTGTAAAACCTTGCGCTGGTCGTGTTTGAACACGGCAGCCCGCGCTCCGTTTCTGTCTGGTTTTTGTGTGATTAAGCAGCAGTGTGCTATTTACATGGGAAATTAACTTGAGACCATGTGATGGCTATTATCCTCCTACAGACACATGAACAAACATGCACATTGTGCCCGTGCACAGAGCAGCAGGTGTGCGCACGCGCACAGACAAACACAGGAGCATATGTTTGCAGGCGTGAAGCACAAACACACACAGCGTGCTCGTGCACACATCGCATATTTGCACATTCTTATTGAGAACCGGCAGAAATATTCACCCGCATGTCATATAAACACCATTATGCGCAGGAAGTGCTCCCACATATATGCACGGTATCTAACGATCACAGTGATAATTAACTGCACTCGTGCACGCGCAGAAAACAGAGACTTGGTGACGTGCGTAATGGCGCGACATTATAGTGAAGTGCACACAAACTCTCAAGTCAATATTGGAGAAAATCTCTGCAGCTCCTCTGACTGAGTTGTGATTATCCGAAGAACACAGAGACACGACGGGTTCATGCTCCACAACGTCTCTGTCATTTCCATACCATGCACTCTCACATGCCTGTACGCCAGTTCGCTCCTTAGAAATATACCCTAAGACGTGGAAGTTTATAATAGTCCCATTCATTAAATATTACTCTTGTCAAAGGGGAGCTGCTGGTGGAAGGGGCATTTCATTTGCGATGAAATACAAGCCTGAAGAAAGAGCCGCAGATCCTGGAGGAAGCCACATTAATTTTCTGGAGCAAATGCCCCCGATTCTCCCAAATGACATTCTGTACCGCTAGCATTTTTTAATGTGACACAAATAGTATAGAGGTACAATTTAATAGCAAAATACTGAGTCAGGAGAGTTTCCCTGGGATTCAGTGAGGGGGAATCACCGCAGCGGAAGGTCAGGCTCAGACTCAAGTGCTGCTCCTTTATTTAAACATGTTAGCTCAGAAGTCACGTAGAACCCCCATTATAATAAAGGAAAGGTTAAATTGAGCAGAGTAACTGGCACCAGTCGCGTCTATACTTGAATATTTTACCTTTAATAGTTTCTCTCCGTCGTCGTCGGGGGCTCTTCAGGAGTCTTATCACGCAAAAACAAACTGTACGAGACAGAGACCAGCAGCCACGATATACTGGTTTTATACCAGTTTACTTGTAGTGTTTTAAACATGCTGACACTGCAAATTAAATAACATTTAAATATTAATTTCGGATGAGAAAATGTTTAATTATATTTATTTATTTGGTTAAATTTGAATAAATAATCATCACTTACTTCAGAATTCAGCCGCACGAGTGCTGATGAGGACCAGAGGGTGGGAGCACATTACGCCTGTTTTAAAATCGCTGTATTGGCTCCCTGTGCGTTTTAAGGTTCTTTTACGTCATTGATTTTAAGGTTCTTTTACGTCTTAACAGTGTTGAGCCTTCTTATTTATTTGACTTTTACCATATCAACCCTCACGGACCCTGAGGTCCTCCAACACTGGACTGTTAACCATACCAAAAGTTAGCCAGCCTGCCGGAGAACCTCAGGGCCGCAGAGGCGACTTTTAAAAAGAGGCTCAAGACTCACCTTTTCCGTCAGGCTTTTATCTGATCTTGTTAATTTTCTTAATTCCTTTTAAACAGACTTGTTATTATATTTAATTATCTTAACTACTTCCTTTTATATCGACTTCATATTATATTCAATTATTTTAATTGCATATTTGCATAGTTATAATTTTACGATCTAAATACCTGTCTGCTATTTTACTTTTGTTTTTCTTTATCTTTTTATTGCTACAAGTTTTAGCTGGTGTGTCCTCGTGGGGACTTAGCACTCTGGGACTTTCTCCTGGTCCTGTGGAGGCCTCTGGCCTGGGCAGCCGCCTGCCCGGGTCTGGGTTTTCTCAGTACCGGCAGCACATGTTGTCGTGGTCCCCCACAGGTGGCTTCCCCATTGCTTAAGGTCTGAGTGCCTGCCGATGTCTCTTTTTACTGCGTCTGTGTGTCTCCATGTCTTCTTTTTGTGTACTTATGGGGGTGGGAGGGCTGGGGCTTTGGGGCTTTTTGGTTTCTTGTTTCTTCTGCTTTCTTTGTATACTCGATGAAGCCCAGGTCGTTGCTTTAGAAAAATAAAAATATTGATATTGATTAGCATGATGATGTAAACTGAATGAATGAGGTGAGAACAAGCAGGGCCTCATTTCTTCAGGCTCTGCTGCTGCAGCGTTTAACAGAGAACCCCTCACCCCCCCGCCCTCCCCAGGTGAGAGCGAAACCACGTGTGACTCCCGACTTGTGTCTTTGCAAAGTGCGCTTGTTGGGAAAGTTAAAGTCTGTGTCATTAACCAGTCAGAGAATTTAATCAAGCTGCGTGCCGTGTACGCAATCGAACAAAACAAATCAAAAGTCATTTCATTGCTAATGACAATATTCAGTGACAACAAACGATCAGCGTCACCGGCTCGATTCCGTTTTTGGCGCTCGCTGGTTCGACTGGGCTTTTCCTCCGCCCTCTGCAGTCACGCTGAGAACCGGTCCAATGCCGCAACCAACCCATGGTTTTGACTCTATTAATCCCACGCTATAAATAGCATAGCAAATTAACTCAGATCTTCCATTTAGGCCAGGAAGCGATTGGCCTCTGTCACCACTCAATCCTCTTCTCTCTGCTCGAGGGAGCCACATTCATATGCTCCCAATTCAAAGAGGCGGGGGGGTGAAAAAAAACAGGCTGCTGTAGCCAAACTGGTGAGCCAGCATTGTGGGCGTACAATATGGAGTATAGGTGATCCTGGAGAGCTCACACTAAGCAAGCCTAATCCTGTTGACTAAGAATGTGTACAGGGAGCCATGCCAGCCAGCCGGAGTGCGGGTGTACGGAGCGATGACGGGGGGATTACTCCTGCCATGGTGAAGGTGGTCCTCCGAAGCACGAGCCGGAGCTGCCAGTGGCTGCCAGTGGCCACCAGCGCTGGGACGGGTTTACCAATCAGCTGGTTCACTGAGTGGAGCAGCTGCAGGCCAAGGTTCTCGCTGCTTTCACCCGGGAGGTGACGGCGGAGGCGCCGGGGCCGGCCTCCTGCTGAGCACGGTCACCGGAGTGCCGGCGATTCAGCAAAACATAGCATGACAGAAAAATATTAATCTGCTTAAAACAATGGAATAAAAACACAAACAATGGAAAAACAAAACCAGAACCAGAACCCATTCATGGCAACCTTGATAAACTTTGAGAGGTTTAGATTTTAATTTGACTGGAGCTCAGTTTTCAATTCTTGAGTTCACGTTCACGTCAGACAGCTGGAGGAGAGGCTTTGCTGTCGCTCAGCAGAAGCTGATCAGCAGCTCAGACCTGGGGATCACTGGTGTCCAATAACAATATAAATGTTTTAATACCTCAGAGTGTGAACCGCTGCCGGCCATTGTTCCCCGCGTTAAGATAACTATTCTCACAGAACAATCGTGTGTGACTAGAAGCCTGAGTGGCAGAGCACATGCACTAATTCAGCACTCAGCCCTGCTCTGAAGGTCAGGCTTTAACAGAGAAAAATCCTATGGAAATCTCCGACTTCAGATTAGCACTGTCTAACCGATTAGCACATTCTCACACACGTAGAGCCGCAGGAGCGGCGACTCTGCCACTTAAAGCTACATTGTTCTGCGGAGTGAACATGTCAATCCTAATTCCTTTAGCCGCAGTTAACAACCCATCAGCAAACTGGCAGTTGCAGATTGAACACCAGTTGAGTCCTCGCCCTGAGCCCAGATCTTACATTACACCAGGGTGTCATCCTCTAATGCCGCCATCTCCACTCGGGGAGAATACACAAAAGGCAAGATATTGGTCACATTGTCAGTACCCTGTTCACTTCTTCACCCTTAAACGACTGAATATGAGCTGCTTAATCAGCTGCGCGTGAGGTTAGTGAGGTGATGCAGGGCTGGTGTGCCCCTCGCCCCTCCCCAAGCCTCCGCTGTGCCCCTTCGGTGAGAGCGAAGGGAGGGACTCCTGGGTGGGGGGCGGGGGGGGGGGTAAGGGGGGGGGGGGGGGGGGGGTAAGAAGACATCACCTCCACCCCTGCATTAAATCATCCTTCTTCTTTATGAGCTGTGTCCTGATGGGCCGGCAGACGAGCGGTGAAAGGCCAGCCGTGCCACTTGGGTGCCTCCAGAAGGAGAGCAAGCAAGCGGAAGGGGCAGTTAGTGGTGCAAGCAACAGTGTGCTCGCACACAGAGCTAAAAAAATCATGACATTTCACTGTGTGTGTGTGTGTGTGTGTGAGAGAGCGCAATGCTTGATTTGGCTTTGCGGAAAGCAAAGACATGGTTCAGCCACAGAAATCAAAACACTCTCATTTCAATGATGAAACTGGAAGAAACCTTGAGCTTCCGTTTAAAAGCACTCGAAGCGTCCAGTGAGAGGTCCTCCAGTGACGGTGCCGCTGTCACGCAAACAGAGGAAAAGCGACTGCCTTGTTGCCAAGTAATGGTGAGTTTGCGTTATTTAATAAGAGTGCTGACATTCGATCTGCAGCAGTTGACATGTCAGATCCTAGACGATGGAGTAGATCCTGATTCTCCACCCTCACCTTCACAGCAGCTGCTGCTCGTCTTCTGCTTGGACTCACCGTCGCACACTCCAGCTCCACCAGAAGCCCCCACCACAGCGAACACACAGAACGTGGCAGTTGGGGATTTAAGTGACCACAGCGTCCCTGACTCAAATTGAAACGGGCACCATTGTTGCGTACGGGCCCCCCTCTCTATCAACGGCGTGGCAGATAAAAACGCTGCCGGGTACAGTGGCGTTAGAGAACCAGCGGCGTGTGATAAGCGAATAACTCTGGAGACTTCCCTGAACTCTTGCAAACACTTCATATGAAGTTGTGCATGTACTTTTGTGTAGTCTTGTGACCTCTGCAGTTCTCGACATCGTGAGCAACGCCCTTCACATTCCACACTGACATTTGACCTACATTTATTTAATGGGACAAAAATGGATTCCTGCTCTGAGGTAACACAACCATTGACGCACCGCGCTGCTTTGAATGCTTTGATTCAGATGTCGTCAAGAAAGAAAGAAAGAAAAAGAAAAGAACGACTTCAATCAATGGAAGTCATAAACGAGCAGCAGTAACTTCAGGGTCCAATTGCGTAAGTGAGGTTTTGAAATTTTCGTGAACCGAGGTTTATACGTGTGCGTGTGTGTGTGAGAGAGGGAGCGTGAGCGTGCACGTGCGCGTGCAGGCTGGGGGACAGCCCCAGGACGAGCAGCTGTGAGCAGATGTCAACGTAAGTGAGCGAGGGACTTGGGAGAGAGAGAACCGTGGCTGGGCCAACCCTCTAATTTACGCATGAGTGGCGCTGCACCGCCGATATTTACATTTAAATTGATGTTTCAGATACTTAATTAAAGACGAGGACTGGGCTCTTCTGGTCGGCGGCAGCCTCTTCCTCATCTTCCTCCTCCTCAGCAGAGTGCACAGACTGCTCACTGGAACCTGCAGCACATCCCTGAGCCCTGTCAACAGCATCTCACTGGAGGCCAGTTAGTGACAATGCACCCCTGTTTTGCCTCTATGGTAATTTTCTTGGTGCAATATTGAATACACAATGCCCCCTGGTGGTTTGTGCTACCAGACCACAGGCAAACACAGCAGCTCCTCCTCCTCCTGTGTGCTGGTTTGTAAACAATTTCAGTGTCTTGAACAAATGCTGGATCAAGTGTGTGAAGCTGGTCGAGGCAGGAATTCACGTGCCTGGGATGTTCACCTCAAAACGATGAACCCTCTGCACGTTGTTACGGCAGCTGCATTTATATGTATTTATAAATCCTGTTCTCTAAAATGTAAAAAAAAATGTGAAAGGGCCCGAAATCTAGAGGTAGACCATAAAGCTAAACTGTGTGTGTGTGTGTGTGTGTGTGTGTGTGTGTCAGCAGCAACAATGCAACACACTGATGCAATATTCACGCCTGCATTTGTATTTTTGGAAGTGTCGCTGTTTTATTTTATGCTTGGTCATTTTGTGCGGATCGATTTTAATAAAATGGATTACAGAGGTCCAGTAGCAGAAAATCATATTGAAGTAAATAGAAACCAGTTAATAATTATAAATAGAAATTCAAATTCAACCAGATTCATTCATGTAACAATTTAACACACTGTGCACTATGATGTGAAGTACAGCAACCGCTTCGTTTTATTGTGTCAGCATCAGAGGATCTTTTATTTCCACATGTTTTTTTGGGTCACCTGATAAATGATTGGTAACCGTCCATACTCAAATATTCGCTGTCATTTGGTCTCTAACAGTTCTTAACTTCCTGAATTGCTTGGCTGACACGGCGTCTGTGCGCTGTTTGATAGACAGTACTATCAGCCGTGTTCTGATGCTGGAAAAACAGCTGATTAGTGGAGTTTGTTGATAATGAAGTTCAACAATGCTAACCCACTTTCTTTAATGACATGTGATCTGTTTCCCTCACACTTATTCGCTTATTAGCGTATAAATATTGACAAATGAAGCTGTAAAATGTGTGAAACCGTGAACTCTGTGATGTAGGTCCGCATGTTCCCATAGCGGTTACTCTTATTTACATCTGTAAAAACCAAAAAAAAAAAAAAATCAACCCTAACCCCAGGAGGATGGCTGCTGTACAGTGTGTGTGTCCCCTAATGGCTGAGCAGATCCACCACTCTGTTTTAATGGGGTCTCCTCAGAGGCCGGTGTCCTGGTGCAGCAGCTCTCCAGCCCTGATGAACCGTTCTCCTAACGTGCTTGGATGTCCTCACCGGGGCCCTCGGAGGGGCCGCCTGACTGCCCACAGGCCAACTCCTCTTCACCACTTGCTCCCAAACAGCCTTTTAATAGGTTTTAAAAGAGGGTTATTAACATCACCTGCTAATTATGTTAAGGACCTAATTAGGGAATGAGAAAAAAGGGCTTTTTGTCTAATTAGGTTTTCTTTCTAAGTACACTGATAACCAAGGGAATGCTGAGATCTCCGTAGAAATGAGAGTGCAATGAGCCAGTGAGAGGATGCTTCAGAAAGAGAGTTAACCCTTTCATCAGAGCCCGACTCCATTAACAAGCCACTGGCGGAGTGCAATTACCACCCAAATCGTTTATTTGGGACATGTTTATCTGGAGAGGGAGTCTGCATCATTTAGCGCATTATAAACTCAATAGTAGCTTCATTAGCGATTACAGTCGGTGGGTGGTATTACCTGCCTGATATCCGACTGCAGCCTGATGATATCAGCTCCCGCCGCTGAATTACAAGGCAGGGACCTAATTTTTCAGCCCATGCTGCCCCGTCCTCGCTGTTTCCTCCGTTCACGTTGTACCCAGCCAGCGTGTACTGCCAGCAGCACTTCACCGGGCCTTCAGCTGCAACATGGGAATGGGAAGAGACAACATACAACAGCTTAATCACAAAGCAGAAACAGGAGATGCCGGAGCAGGGGAAGGAGTGTGCGGAAGAGCAATCGTGTGGTTTCCAGGCCTGTTCGCATTAAAGTGTGTGATCTGGATCTATGATGTCTTAGCATGTTAATGAGAGGTGTGATATTTAACTGGGAATACGCAGTGGAGGTCTTGTAGGGGCTTTTGTGATTTCTAAAACATATAATCATTTTAATCATACTGTCTTTTAGCAGTTTGTTGAGATTTTAGTTTTTGTTTTACAGTTTTGGAAATCAAAAGGCCTTGTTTTAAAGCCATCAGATTATATTTGATTTACATGATCTATCAAATAAAAACATGCAGCTCAAAACTTTGAAAATATTAATCATTATATGATTTTGTAATTGGAAATAACAATAATATGTTTTATATAAATCTGGGTCTAAAACCACTCTGGTTCAAGGAAAGAAGCCCTGAAGAAAAAAAGAGAGAATCGTAATTTGTTTCGAAAATTATTCACCCTCAGCGCAGGGAATTAAAAATGTCAATTATACCTATGTTCAGCTTGGAACAGAGACTGATCATATCTGCCCTCTGCCCCTCTTGTGGGATGATCTTTCTTGACTACAACATTTCCCCATTGTTGCTTCATGAATAATCTGGAGTACGTGTCGTTTTAAAATCCACACTGGTTCCCTTAGATGACCTAATATGTTTTTATGTCCCTACACGCGCTCATCTTCTAGAGGTAGAAAAAAAAAGCCAGTAGATCATAGAACTGTTCTGGCAAAACAAAAGCCAAGCATCAAGTTTCCTTCCCGGCTATTAAACAGGAGACAGTGATGTAAACATCCCCGGTGAGGAGCAGGTGGAGTCAGAGGCTGCACACTATTAGAGTTTGTAGGCCCGGCGATGTCAGCGCGTCAGCTCTTCCAGGAGAGCAAACGGTACAGTGTAATTTCACAATGAGGAGATGGAGGTGCAGATAGGAGGGTAACAAGGAAGGGAAACAAGCCGGTGCGACGCCGCTGGTCGCTCACGACGGGAGTCAAGTGTTGGGAACCCACGGCAGTGCTTCCTGTGTGATTACATGTTTAATTTACTTCACATCTCAAAAATTGTCTGCTATGACAGAGCCAATTTACAATGATCCCCGTGTGAGTGTCAGGCAAACGAAAGGAAGGCTGCGATGAAATCCCTCACCGCAGCCTCTAATGGAATCTCAATGAACCCCCGAGCCGGCGGGTCTGGGAGAGCAGACAGCTCCGTCATTAGAGCCGAGGACCCGCTTTACCCGAAAACCGCTCGCCTCAGCCCGTCTGTTATTATCGTTTCATTCTGCCGAGCTGAAAGGAGAGGGGATAAAACACGGAGAAAAGGGGAGGATCCTCCAACTTAGACCTGTGTACCTTGACATTTGCTAGATCGAGTTCAGTCGAGGAGGTGGGCAAAATAGCAGCTCTCTAAATTGACAGAGCTGGACACTGTGTTTAAAATGATCACCAGGCTGGCCCTGAGGTCCAATCTGGATTCCAAATGGACAAGCAAAGCGTGGATATTGCACATGCCGAGTGTCTGTCTGCCTGTCATTTCAAGGTAAAACAGAAAAACCCATCTGAGGAATATTATTCAAATCATTTTAAGGTTTTCTGCGTCTTGGGAAATTTCAGGTCAAATTGCAGAGCTGCGATTGAAGGTTTGCGCTCTTATCGCGAAGCCATAAACATATTGTCTTACACCAGCCCGCCTTTCGCCAAATTTCAATCCTGGAATATGCAAATCTACCGGTGCCATCGGAAAACAGCAATACATATGCTAATTCAGTGCTGCTCAAACAAACGCAGAGCGTTCACACTGAGGAGACGCTAACTTTCGTAGCTACTGTGTGATGTTACAGAAAGATGTTATTCGTCACACTTTGAATACCAACCTGTAATTTCATTTGATTAGAAATATTTTTGCAAGTCTACAGTTGGGATTTATTTTTTTGATAAATTCAGCCTTGTTTAATTTTTAACACCATTCAGGAGCTAGTTAGTGGTTATGAGTGTTTTGAAATATGGAAATTCTACATGATACTTTTGAGATAAGTTGAATTGAAATTGAATTAGTTGAAACAGGGAAGCGCTAGGGTCAGGGATAGGGTCAGGGCAGATGTAGAAAACAAATAAATTAATTTAAAGTCAAAGTTCATTGTGTACATTGAAAGCTCATACCTACTGGCCAGGATTTCCAACATGGCCGACTCTGCATCATCTTTCACATCATAGGTTTGAGCTTAAAGCTTAGTAAAGTTTAACAGGAAATACTACAGTGGATAAACAACAGTGCATACCTTATATATAATGAACCATGCAGTGTGCAGTGTTCCTGCCTTGTCTGCTGGTACCGTCCACTGACAGCTCCACGCCAGCTCTCCTTCCTGAAGCTGCTGTGAAACCAGCCTGAACACGTTTCTATCTGCTGCGCTGGAGCGGTGCTTAACAGAGAACACAGCCCATTCCCTTGGGCCAAGGTTGGGCGGGCGGGGGAGGGGGGGGGGGGGGGCATGAAAAGGGGGGGGGGGGGGGGGGGGGGGCAGTAGCAAGGGTGCTGGGTGTTTACTGTTTGCAGATGCCGACCCCGGCTGTGCAGAGACAAGATGAATTTGACAGCTAATGTAAAAATAACAGACAATCATAAATCAAGGAAGCAGGCGTCGTGAGTCGATGATGAGAGTTAATCAATACAGGCCTGACTTTGCCATTGTGCGAAATGGCACTCCATTTATTACGAGGGGGACTTGGAGGAGAAACATTATTCATATTAGAGTATGCACATGCTGGTGGGAGAGCAGCAGAGGGAGGGTTGAGGAAGGGAGCTGCTTAGTCATTGCACTGCTGGGGTAAAGGGGCCCGCACTGAAAAAAACACAACTTGACCCTCAAATGAGGAATTATTCTCCATTTACTCCAGATTCATTTGGGTTAAAACACAACGCATGATCAAACGTCCACAAAGTGGGTCAGCCACCGCCGCTGCATCAAGACAAGCAGAGGAGAGGATGCTCCCCCAAAACTTTCCAACAATAAAATGACAAAATGTCAAGCACAGAGCTGAGTCACTGAGACATGGTGCCACGAGAATGCAGGACAAGGACATTTGGCTAATCAAGCCATGTCCGCCAACTTTGTGGACTTGTGAGTGTCCAGGGCCAGTTGTTGGTGGCTACGTGTCAGCCGATAGTGTCCATTATGTTCACCGTTCATCCCCTCCAGGGGCTCAGGGGGAACTGGAACAAATCCCAGCTGACGCTGGGCAGGAGGACATACAGAGACACAGAACCATTCACACTCACAACGGAGAGTTTCCAATCAGACTCAATCTACTCTTCTTTGGACAAAACAGACAAAACAAACCAATCATTGTCAAAGTTCCCTGGTCACTAAATACTCCTAATGTTGGCTGTAAAGTGATACACAACAAATTATGACATACCTTTAAGTGTGCTGGACCACAAACACAATTACCTCCTGGAATCAGCATCTGCCATCAACCCCCACGCGTATTTAGGATTTGTGGAGTGTCAAGGCAGATGCAGAGGTAGGAACAAGAGATTACAGACATCTCTCTGGCACACAGGCTGATTTGAGTGGCTGTGGCTGGCCTCCTCTGGGGAAATCGGGCTTTAGGAGTGGGGCTTCTGATTTACTCCAGGCCCTGGCATGTCTCGCTGATGAGCTCCAGGCAGTCCGAGCCCCATGTGGGGATTGGCTCCGACCAATATGTTCCCTTCCACTCAAAAGGACAGGGCTAATGTGCAAGAATCCAGGCCTGACGCCCCCTCAACACCCCTCAGCAAAACCCCCTTCCACCTTCATTTAAGACTCTCTCTATCTCGCCTGACTCTCCTGCTCTCGTTCATTGCTTCGTCTTCTTCATATCAGAGCCTCTCTATCTGTCTCCACCTCTCTTCTCAGCCACCCTCATATCAGCACCTCTTTTCCCATCTTCTCCTCTTCTCGCCCTCGCCTCTCTCTCATCCCTCTCCGCCGCCGCCGCTGCTTCCTGGTGCTGCAGTCATTTTTTTCCTCACCTGAGGCTCATTCCAGGGTCTGGGGGAATGTATGGCTTTATTTGTATGGCACCGGCATTTTATTGGATTCCTATTGCTTTGGAACAGAGGTACCACATTCCAAATTCATCAAGGGCCAATTTAATTCAAAATTCATGAAGTGGGCATCCGTCTAGGTGCCGGCACCAATGCGCTTTGTGCGGTCTCACGGTGCCTCCTCTATGCATACAAGACCATCAGTAACTCCAGTCCCATTTCCGTCTCTGATTAGAAACCACTGAGTGCTTTCCTTTGGCTCAATACTGTATTTCAACAAAAATCACTTCCTTGCTCTTTTCTGTTGGCTGAGGAACATCATCACACATGCCTGAGAGACGGGGCCCTCACCAGGCTCAACTTTTATCTCCCGCAGTCACTCACCGGTGGAGAGATGGCAATTTAGGTTGACATGAAGATTTCTTGCTCTGTCCCATTTTCGTGCCATCGGTAAAGCTCTGTGTTTTACTTATTCAATTAAGTAAAGTGCTGCTTTTTGCCCCTTTTTATGTATGTGCATATGTAATATACGGACCTCTCTGGCTCCGCGCGGGAGTGGCCAAGATTTTAAGGGGCAGTTCTTCACAACCCTGCTGGAGATATTTCCGTATCCCCGCACTTTGCCCAGCTTCACGAGGTGAGAGCACTCAATTTATGGGCCCCTGATCGTTTCCTGGTGCAGTTTTTAGCAAGCTAATATTTTGAGTTTTAATATGCACCCAAGAGTCACCGGAGGCTGGCAGCCTGGGGCTCTGCTTCGAAGTGTAAGTTAATAGCCCACATTTTCAAGTTGTCAGTGTGACACACGGCAGGGACATTTGGGTGAAAGGCAGCACAGCTTTCCATCACATATATGTAGAATTACAAAACTCATCATCATCATCACAGTAGCGTTAGTGGTCTGTTGCCTTGTTGTTCGGTTGTGTTAGAGATAAATATGTTTTGGTCATGTTTAGACTCTCATATGACGCGGTTCGCTCCAACTTTACACAATCTACTTTGATCATTGTGTGGACAGAAGCCTATTCCATACCCAGAGGTTCCATCCTCCTCCTCCCCCTCCTCACCCCAACCCTTTCTACGATCCAGGTCTTTATCCCAAACGCCTCCCCTCATTCTGACCTTTGAAGACCATGCTGAAAATTTCACACAATCTCCCTGCACAGCAGTGGTTGCACCAGCACTGTGAGCCAATATGTTGCCATAATTGGGCCTGCAGTGGGGGCAGAGTCCAAGGCAATTAATCCTTTCCTCCTGTTGTTTGCACCCTGGTTGGCAGTGACAGGGTGCAGCGTAATTGGACAGGAGCACACTTGTCCCCTCCGTTTTACATTAATATCCCTTCAGCTCCAGACTCCAACGCCGGCCAGGTTGAGAATTCTACTTCTGCCCAATATCCACTCAGTCTCCCTTTCCTGCTTTCCCACTCCCACCTGTCAACCACCCACCTGTCCTCCGTCACCGTCCTGGACTTATCTACCGGCCTGATGAAGGTGTGTGTGTGTGTGTGGGACACAAAACAATGGAGAGACTCCAGCTTTTGTTTTTTCTATCACTTCTAATCTCTTCTGTTTTTATTTACAACAGTGATTTACATGAGACTCAGACTAACCTGCTGGGCTCCTGCAGCTCCTGGTTTATAGTTCGGTTGAGGTTTACAGTTCCAGGAAGCAACGCTGAACAAGTAGTAAAAGATTACAAACATATATCCATAAACACGTGGAGGCTTTATGAAAACCAGGAAACACATCAGCTCATCAGATCTCAGATACCTTGTCATGTAAACAAAAACCAGTAAAGGTTGCTAGAGCGATTGTTTTTCTTCCTCCCCCAAGGCTCCTCAGTTTTTCTGTTCAGCATCGGGGGGGGGGGGCTCTGACTTACATGACTTATCACTTGACTCCTGTTAGCATGGTATAAACAGAGCATTACGTCTCTCTTAGTCTCTTCTTACTTCCTTAACCTCAAACCTTTTGAATGGCATCATCTCCTTCCTCCCCTCCCTCTAATCCCCTAAAATTCTCATACTATTTTTCTCTCTCGAATGCCCCCCCACCACCACCTCCACCACCGCTTCGTCTCCTTTTCCTCCTCCGTTTCTGGGCCATTTCTAATCTCTTCAAGCGACTCTTCAAAACCTAGGTGTGCTTCAAAAACAAATCAATAGAAGTATAATAGCACTGTGCATGCTTTGTAATTTTTATATCATTAGTTTTTTTTTTTGTTCTGTTTATTCCCTCTCACTTCTCATGCATCAAGAGGGAGGACAGGGGTGGGAGGGGCACGTACAGTTGAGTGCCCTCGTAAACTTTATTTAGTATTCTATGAATTTCAGATCAGTTATGTTTCATAATGACACAGCAATGCAGAGGGAGGGGAGGGGAGGGGGGCAGGTGGAGAGGAGACAGGGGAGGCAAAGGGAGAAAAAGGAAAAATCAATACGACCAGCACTGTTTTTTTCACTGGCATGGCAAAGAGAGGGGATCTATTGTGGGGGAATGATGATTTATGTCAGGGGTGGAAGGGCCGTCAGGGTGCGTCGGGGACGAAGGTGTGCGCCAATAATGATTAATGCCCCACCCCTTCTATCCTGGAGACAACCCAGCCCAGCTCTCTCTCTCTCTCTCTGTGCAACACCCCCCCCCCCCCCCCCCCCCCCCCCCCCCCCCCCCCCCCCCCCCCCCCCCCCCCCCCCCCCCACACACACACACACACACACACAACCCCACCACATGCCTCCTCTCTCCTTCACCAACACCACCACCACCCTCTCTCCCCTCTTATCCTCCTCCTCTGACACGGGATCTTTTCCTCCTTTTTGCTGTAGAATTGAACCACAGATAAAAATAAAAACAATCTCTGATGTGGATCTTTCATTAAAGGTCATTCTGCAGTGTCCTGTGAAGCTGAGTTTGGAGTTCTGCAGTGGAATGAAACTCCTTGAGAACATCAGCTTCACTCTGGCATTGAAATACTTGACAGAAGCCATGCTGGCAGATTTGTGTCGGCACATTGGCCGGCTTGTGGTTTTAGTGAAAAACGAAAAAGCTCTGGGCTTCACAATTTATGTGACTACACTTCCTTCTGAATTTGAGGTACATTTTCTTGTCTGTGCTCGACAAATTCCATCAAAGACAGACCTGAAATCAACAACTATTTACATTATATTTACAAAAGAAACCTCCGGTATGCAGTCTTTCTGATGCTCTATCATTGGGTCTAAAGATCTTTATCTAAGTTAATGTGGATTTTATTTTAGCCAATCTGCCCATTATCTCATTAATGAGAGGATACAAATTATGCATATAAGAAAAATATACATTAAGCTTTGTCATTCTTATGTATTCAGGTCTGTTTTCTGAATGTTGAGAGTTTTTTTTTTAGAAAAGTAGTTCAGGCTTTCCCCCCAAAAATGGCACCTACTGACATTTTTAAACCCAGTTCCTTTGTGATTTCCATTTCTGCTCCGTACATTTGTCCTAACTGGTTGTATTTAATGGTTTTCCAAATGTCCCTGTTGCCCAGTTAGCTGCCCTTACCACCATCCTGGTTACAGTAAACGAATTCCTTATGAATTCAACTTTGTAAAAGTTCTCTCCCATTGTCTCGCTTTAACACTGCGACCACATTACTACCCCACGGTGAATACAGTGCAATGCTTGATATTGACACGATGATAAGTCATCACGAGCTTTCATCCATCTTTGGAGCAGAAACTGTTTTATTGCACGATTTGCATTTGAATTGATCAAGAAATAATTTCCCCCACTTTCACACACACATAAATAACACGCATCAGCGTGGCACCGGATCAATGTTAATGAATGGTCCGGCTCTATGTTATCCACTCCTCAATGCCTTTACAGGTAATATAATACATTTGGGTCGACACACTGCAGTGATGAGGGAGTCCTTGATTTGCAGAATGTGTTGTTGTCAGTCTTCCAATTACTTTCCTTCTACCTGCCCCCTCGCTCCCTCTCCCCCGCCTCCTTCCATCCGTCCTCCTCTGTCTCCGTGCGGCTCTACGTACGCCACGGGGTGATGGATCTCTGGCTCCCCAGCTGTGTGGCTGCAGGACAGGGGCGGTCACTTTTAAGCCCAGCATCAGCACTTTGTCTCTGCCAGAGCTGTCAGTGCTCACCACTCGATACAAAGAAAAAGAAGAGAGAGGCAAAGAAAGAGGGAGGTGGGAACGGCGGAGCGGGCTGAAGGTGAGATGGACAGAGTGAGAGATGGCTGCCTGATGAAGGAAATGAATAGATGGAGGAGACTGGGCAGACAGGAGATAGAAAGAGAGATGAAGGAGAGTAGACAAAGTGCTTGTCTCTTCTGTCATGCTAAAGCCCTGTGGATACCAGTGTGTGCGTGCGTGCGTGTGTGTGTTCATACCTCTGGCACCAAATGTTCTCACAGGAAAACAAGTGTGAGGATTATCCTGCAAAGTGAGGACATCTTCCTGCTTTTGAATCACTGGCCACTTCACCCAGTGTATAGTTAGCACTAAATGCTAACGTTAACAGATGTACCGACGGCTGGCTGATCCTAATCCAAATACACTGAGAATAACTATGCAGCTGTTGTGTGGCAAAATCACAGAGAGTATTGAAAATGTCTGAACTGATTTTTTGAAGTCCAGAGTCAGAGTCACCTTTATACCGCAAACATTGAAGAATCTAAGAATGATTAACAGGTTTGATGGTCCAGAGCATCAGAAACCAAGTCAGTCTCCGTAGTTTACCGGAAGGAGGTGTGTGGAGAGGAGATCCTATGGGCGCTCTGCTCCTGACCTCCTGGTCTTGTGTTAGGTCTGCAGAATGTTTGCAGTAGCCTGTCAAAGAAGGACTGTGTAAAAAGTCAAACTGTATAGAAAGTGCAGACCCAACTCTCTGCAGGTTACGCCAGGTTATATCTCTATAAACGTATAAAGGACATTTGAGTGTTTCCACCGAGTGGATTGTCAGACATAGCCCTCCCCACCAATGAGAAAAATGCACATTGCACAGTTTAATTTCGATATAAAACTTCCTTATGTCCTTGATCCCATCGTCATCCACATCCAAAGACAATAACTGACGCTGGGCCCGCAGAGATATGAGAGCGTGGGGGTGGTGTTGGGTTTGGTGGGGTGGGGGGCTGATACATTGGCAGTTCTTTTTTATGTCACCTTTGGTCCACTTAAAGAACGGCAGGGAGATTGGCTTTCTGCGAATGATACGGCGCACCCAGGAGGCCATTCATACCCGGTACATGTTCTCACTTTGTGTTGGCTATTCAAGAGGAACCTCCATGTGAAAGGCAGCCTTCGGAACGGGCCTTATTATTACCTGTGAAGTGGGGAGCACCCCTGTGAACTATTCTAATGCATGAATGGGACATCGGGGTTGGCCGGGAGGACACGGGAGCTGGAGGGGGGAGGGGGAGGGGAAGACCATTGTGTCCTCTGCCATTTTTTTGTGTGTGCACCTCTACAAAATGCAGAGCTGTTCAGAAAGTGCGTTGCAGTGGCCGGCATCAGCCTTCGGGTGGCACCGCAGGGTCTCCAGCGCCCCACAAACATTTCAGCGAGGGGCTCACTTCTACATGAACACAAATGATGCTGAGTATCTCATTTGCTCGGCGTGTGCAAGTTCCGATTTCATCAGTAAGACTGAACGAACAAGGGGGCGCTGGATACAAAGGCTGAGCGGGGAGGGGAGGAGGGGTGGAGGAGTAACGGGTGGAGGGCTGAAAACCTCATTTCCACCCTCCACTGACTCTCCCTGCTTCAGTGTAAGAGATTACTCCACAGCACAGCACCCGATGGCCTGATGTGAGTATGTATGTGTGTTTTAGGCAGGAGGGCGGCGCTTGGAGGGCACCAGGTGACGGTGAGGAGGCCGGCTGAGGTGAGCAACTGTTTCAGACAAAAACAACCAATGGCCCAGAAGCTCCCACAATCAAAAGACTTGGTGACCACTGTCCCAAATCAGCATTTACAAAGGTTTCATAAAGCCATTTGATAATGATGTCATCAAAACCTTGTTCATGGCAGATAATGAAAAATTGAACTAACACTGACTCACTGGCCACTACACTCAACACGAGCCATTTTCCTTTTATTTACTTTATTTGTAAATAAAAACTGTGATTCTACAAATAAAGTAAATAATTGTACAAATGAAGTACTTTATTTAATTTTTTTTACAAATAAAGTAAATTGTTGGGTTTTTTTGTACTTAAAACCCAAACTGTCTCTACTGTACTTGTAATCAAATCTACAGATAAAATGTGTTAAATAAAGGATCTTTATTGTGGCTGAATTTAAAAATGTCGGTCCCATTTTTATTGAAAAACTTTCATCTGAATGCGAACTGCCTGAACATTTACTGACGGCATTACCACGCTCTCTCCTCCACCACACATTTGTATGAGGTACATATACTCCTGATCACTTGTTGAGGCGCAGCCTTGGAGCTGGAGCCCTGGAGCTGGAATCTTGCCTGCCAATCAATAGCAAATCAGCCCACTGGAGAGAGGACAGAAGAAGAATGGAAAAGGACAACAAAAGTGCAGCCTGCTCTCTCCATTTCACCCAGCTTCATCTGTCTGCTCTCACCTTGCTCTATCGACCCCTCGGCCTGCAGGTTAAAGAAGCTCTGTGGAAGCACAGCTACTTGCCATTCTCCGTCTTTTGACTGTGCGAGTGTGTTTTGCAGTCGTCTGCCCTTCAACTATTCCTCAACAACACGATCCAACCTGAATCCTTATCCAAATCACAACATGAGCTCACGGCGCATTCTGTCCCTGCACAAGCTCAGAGGGGCCGTTGTTTACTCTCAAGTGTTTCCTATTTCCAAATCTGCATTCAGCAGATTATCACGAATTTGAAGAGCCGTGTACTTTCTCTCTTTTCAAATTCAACAGCTCTTAACAAACAAAAACTTCCCTTGTGGCGTGAATAAGACGTGGCTGTGATACGCCAGACCAGCGGCTCGGCAAGGACATCGATTCTGAATATGATATTCTCCAGGAGAAAAGATGGAGTCAGTGAAAGGCTTGTAGAAGTAAATAATAACAGGACAGATGATGCAGCCCAGCGGTCGGGTGGAGTGGGCCCAGGTGAGTGCAGCGGCTGAGGCGATGCTGTCGGATGAATAAAAATATTCAGGGGTTAAGAAGGGAAAACATTTAGAAAATGAGCCCATAGTCCTGATTTACTGTGACATGACCTCTGGTTACCACGGTAATCATGAGTAAACAAGGTTGTTGAGAGGGGGAGAAGCTGAGGAGGAGGAGCAGGAGGCCACTGTTGGTTTCCCATTTAAAACCAGTGGTGTCTGTAGTTCCATAGTAATCATGCAACCCATAGCTTTGAGTGTATTATTATAATTATAAATAATCAACATATATACATATATGTTTGTGGCATTTAGAAAAATTTGACTTACAAATAAACATTACCTTAGTTTTTGAAATTAGAAGAATCTCATGTCTCCATTTTGGACTTTTTTGATGAATATTAAATTCGAGAGACATGGCTGTGAAGCATCTCAGTTTTTTTTTTTATAAACATTGAACTTTTAACTAGTGTTTTATTGTCTTACCTCCTGACTACCCAACCTGCAGGGTTTCTGAATCATTTCCATGTGACTCTCACACAGAGGCTGGACGAGGAGAGGGACAAGGAGCCGAGACGCGGCCCCAGCGGCAGCGTTTCGCCGTCAGTGCAGCCACAGTCCCTCTTTGCTTCACACATCATGAGAATGAACTACTCAGCAGCTAAATATAGAGGTGAGCGTCAGCGTCAGGTCCTCAAGGGCCCCGCACCACGCTTATTTGATCATTTGACCTAATTTTATGGACCCCATAGTAACGAGCCTTAGTGGAATTACAAGCAAAGACAAGTAGCAGGTTTTAAAGGGTTTATTTTCTACATAGATACACACATATATCTGTGTGTGTACGTGTGTGTGTCCTCACCACTGTGGCAGCTTCAGCTGTGTGAAACTGGAGCGGATCCCAGTGGTGAGACTATTAGAGCCTGTGAATTATAAAACTATTAACCAGAATGTAGCTCCCAATTAAAAGATGATTCAATATCGAGATCTGATGGCTGAATTTTGATTAAGCAGAGACCCCATTAGGAGCAGAGGGAGATGGACGGCGGTCTGCAACTGGGCCCCTCGCTTAAGAGGCAGTGGTCTAACACAGATTTGTCTCTTTTTGGGCAAATTAAGGTTAATTACTTTAAATAACATGGCTGCGAGCGAATGGAGGGAGAGATGTGTTTTAATTCTCTGGACAGACGCGGGGCAGGTGGAGGAGGTGGAGGAGGTGGACCTGCTGGAAGATATTGTCAGGCAGGGTTGAATGGGCACACTCTTTTTTTGCCATAGCTGTGAGGGCTTTCCCTAGATTGTGTCCAGTTTCATTCTTATAATTTGGTTTGGATACGGTGGAGATTATTTCTCTCGTCTCAAGAGGTAAGAGAGTCGTTCTTCATAAAACGAAGACTTATGCTGAATGTGCAATTAAGGAGCATGTTATAAATCCTTACTCCAGAGAGGTGAAAATAGCCAGAGACATTAGGACGCTGAGTCATCATGATGCGAGAAGAAACAACAGCGCGGCCATTATCTTTCATTCTCCATGTGCCGACAACATCTATGACGAGTCAGAAAGGTTCTAGAAAATAAATGTCTGTTTTGGAGAGGTTCGTGGTACATGTGGATTTCTGCTGTCCTGGAAACTGAAACGGAAAAGCTAATAAATCAAGGGTCATTTATATTCCCTATAGAGTAAATACAAATTTAACAAAATGGAAGAAGCTTTGTCTGAGTGGAGGAGTTGAAACCTGTAGGTATGTGGAAGACACACAGCTCCACCCCCCCCCCCCCCCCCCCCCCCCCCCACAGCTCCCCCCCGCCCCCCCCCCCCCCTCATGCCTGGCACTACCCCATCATTCTTACGTGTTACTTTTCAATTTCTAGCAGAGGAGCAGAGTCTGGTCCCTGCCAGGCCTTTATAAGGCAGATGAAGAGTGGGAGTGAGAGGGCGACGGGACGGGAGGGTGAGCTGTATAATTGACACTGACAGAGAGCAGTCAGCCTTGATTAGTTCAGCCCTGGTAAGCAGTTCATTAGCAACCTGGGCTGAAGGGGAATGGCAGGAGGGAGGAGAGGGCCGAGGAAAATATAGGATGTGCAGAAACGTGCGTGGGACTCTGTTACTCTGCTTCTGAATCTGCAGATGATTAAAACTGCGTGGAGCAAATTCACCCTGGCGACCTCAAGTGGCGGGGAAGTGGTTAGTGTTTGATAGGAACAACAAAACCAGTGTCTCTCTCTGTCTGTCTCTACACAGATAGAGGTGCAGATTTATCTATAGCTCCAGTTTTATTGATTTCATTTGTTTTACCTGCTGTAAATCTTATAAATACATATAGGATATTTTCAGCTCCAACTTCCAAAAACTCTCCAAGTACCATCTCAAAAAAACTTCCTCCCCTATGAACTTTTCTAAAAAAGAAGTGAGATGAGTCGTCTTAGTCGTCTTTAGTCCTCTTCCCTGTGAGAGATCTCTTCGCCCCGTGAATCTAGTGAAAGAGAAGTAAAGACCGACCCTGCTGATGACGGTCATTACGGTTTCGTTCGCAGCGAGCGACGTCTTCATTACCTTTTCCTTTTCCCAGAGACATGAAGGAGGGACAGAGGAACCGGAGGGCTCTCCCTGCTGTGAATAGAAGACACTAAAAGACAATAGAAGAGAGAATAAATGTCCCCCCCTGTCTGTTCATAGCAGGCGAGGCAGTGCAGCGAGCGCACAAAGAGAGAAACACATCATAATGTTCTCTCAATAGTGCCTGACGTCAAAAACCTCTCCCCCATTATGGTCTATTGAACAGGATGTGTGGCTGGAGAGGAGACAGGGGGCGATAAGGATTACATTACCAAATCTGTGTGTGTGTGTGTGTGTGTGTGTGTGTGTGTGAGACATTCAGAGTCCCGAAAACAAAGACAGCTACAGTAGAGGGGACAACAACAGAACAGGGGCAGCACGGGGAATGTTTCCTGTCTGCAGGGTGGAGGTGGCTCTGTGAGGAATTATGGGTATTTTTTAGGCCAGACAATATTTGAGCTGATATTCAAGATCTTGTCTGAGGCAAAAAACAAAACAGTTGTTTGTCTGAACCCCTCAGTTCAACTTATGCCATACGTGTCCGAGAGGGAACGGCGCTGACGTGTGATTAGATGAAGTCCAAGGGTTTATATCTCGCCTCTTTAAATGAAAATAAAAGACCTTAAGGACCCTGTGAGCATGTATAGGCAGATATTCTCCACAGCATTTATTTTAGATAATATAAATAGATATTAAGTGTATAAAAGCGAGGTGAAGCTGCACTGGTCCCGGCACAAATGTCTTGTGTTTGTCTCTAAAAGGTTTCAAGGTTTCATATCCATGTTGGGGTCACACACACACACACACACACTGTACTCCGACTGCACATGACATGCACATAATCCTCACGGTGGTGCTCGGTAACGAACATAATAATAATCCTCGGAGGCTGGCGTGAGCAGCCAAACAAAGGGGCTGTCCTGAACAGTTCCATGATCTGAGTCCTAATCAAACATAATTTACAGCTTGTTTTATTTGGGTCCCTGGAGAGACTGTCCCTCCCCACATTTCGCCATGGCAACCCGGTTCTCATTTCAGAAGTGTCATGCCACATTATCATCCAGCGGACTCACATGCACTCCCGCCAGACAACTTCACTGTGGACCCCGGTGAAAAATAGCCGGCTTTCTTACGCTGCCTCCTTCACCTCCCTCCTCCCTCCCTCTTGGTTTCCGTCTATTTCACTCCCTGCTGTACCTTCACGCGTTCGCCTGCGAGCGCCTTCCCTCTCTCTGCAGGTAACCCGTGAAGACTGGATGTGTGATATATATCTCTTCTAATTGGAAACAAGTCCAGGCAAACAGGAATAGATTAAGATTAGCCAAAAGATGGATTGGACATGTATGGTGTCTAATGTGCATGAAAGTGTAATGATTTTTCATCAAGGTCACACTGAAGCGGTTTGAATCACACAAACATGCATACAATACGCAGGCTTGGCTTTGCTGTGGATTCATTAATCACTGCTGCAGCAGGTGTAGTCCAGTTTGAGTTGTAATGCATCAACCTGCTGATCCTGCTGCAAAATAATCACTGATTACAATAAAATATTAAAAATATATCAGCTTTTAAACCTGATATCCAAATGGTCAATGTGTTGATACATTATGACCTGCAACACACAACATGAAGATGTTGTTGTAGTCGTGTAAGGTTCCGAATAAAGTTCTTGTGAACTCTTTTGGGCCTAGCCTCCAGCACTTGGCCCAAAATGGTTCAAAACTATTTCACACTGCAAATGACCAGAGCTGAATGTAACTACAGAACATTACAGAGAAGCCTCCTTTTCAAAGGTTTATTTAATGATCAGTATCAACAGTATCATTGACACCATGTTTCACGCTGATAGTGAGGACAGCAATTAGCTGTAATTAGCCAGGCTAATCTACTCATTCAACTCAAACTATAGCTAGCATGAGGCCGCTGACACCTAAATAATGAGGCGCACGTGAGGGTCTGTCTGTGACAGCGCATGTAAAGTGCCAGGACTCATGGGGACAGTCAGATATCTGGAGCCTTATCTTCTCAGCAGCAGAAATAAACAGGAAGCATGATGCTAACAAAGTAGTTTGAGAGGGAAAACTTTGAATCAATAAAGACAGTGTGAAAGTGTGAAAACATCGGTGTGAAATGTCGCTGTGTTGTCTTTCCTCCTCCTTTGACTCGTTGTGTTCATGCCACTTAAAAAAAAAAAAAAAAAGAAAACCTGGAAGAAATTAGGTTTACAAAAACCTTCCCCCCAGAGAAGCTTTATTCTCTCATTGCTCTCTAGCATGTCTGTGCAACTACCCCATTAAAGACAAGTTTTATTGTGTTTTTATTAGACGATTCACAGAGAAAACAGAAAAAAAAAAACATAATGGAGGAATTAACAACCTTTAAAGAAGTCCAGGTAAATTCTGAACCTCAGCCGATGCAAGTTTCTCTTTTTGTTTTTCTGCCTTTGCTTTATTTGTATCATATTTAATCTAGTACTGTTGATAAATGGAGCTGGGAGAAGAGTCAAATCCAAATTATTAAGCTTATTTTTCTAACATTACTTTAGCATTCAATTACAGAAAGTTCCGTCACAAAACAAAACCAAAGTGAGGCGGACACTTCTTGTGAATCTGAAATTGGATTTCCCCGTGTAGCAACATGCTGAGCAGCTGCGAGGCTCTCGTTCTGTCAGGCTGCCTTCACGCCGGGCCCCGGCACATATAGCCAGCTGGGATCTCCACTCAAACAATCATCAGACGCGTCTCACAAAGTGTGCCTGTTCTGTGCATGTAAATAAATAACCATATTCACTTTCAACTCTTGTATTGGCCCCATGACAAATTTACTGTAAAATCAAGCAAGGATGCTCCCGGGTCGGCCACGATAAAGCTTGCAAATTGCATCGAGATGCAAACATCCCAATAAAAAATCTCATTTCACCCCAAATAAACCACAGGTTCCATTGATTGCAAACCACCACTGTTTTCATATCAAGCAAATCAAAAGATATGACAGCCCCCCTCCCCTCGCTTACAACCAGAACACAGCACGGCCCCTCAGTTAATGGGCCCGGTTCATGCATTTCACTATGCAATGCAAATTAGGGGAGGGGAGGAAGGAGATAGGGCTCGCTCTTCCTCTTCTGCTGTTTCCCAGCATCATTGCAGGTTTAGGGCCTGATGAGAGCCAATCACTTTAGCATAATATTTGCTTCTATGTGGGTCAACAACGCTGTGCACCCCCTCCCTCCACAGGCATGGTGCTGAGACGAGGCATGTCAGCATGGGAGCCAGCCGAGGGTAGCCGTCGCTTCATTCTTCTACCTCTGTCGTTAGGAAAGAGTCGAGTTTAGAGGAGAAGGGAGGGAAGCAAGGCATGAGGGATGGAAAGAGGAATCCTCGTTAAGCTTTGGGGCCTACAGACAATTTGTAATTTGTAGAGAAAATCTTCATACTTTGACATCAGACAGAGCGGGTACGGCGACATCTGGTGGTTGCTGCCAGCAGCCCGTCAAGGCTGAGGTGGAGGCATTTAAACCCGTCATTGATTTAACCTGTTTTAGTTTGTGTGCAATAAATGTTTGAGAAGCCAGCAAGCTGTTAAATCAGAATTACAGAAAACAAATAAACAAATCACACAAAAAAGTGTCTGGACATAAAATAATTTTGCTGACACAAGATTGAATCTACTTAATTTTTAAAATATTTATTGGTTATGTAACATTTCATGATAGATGTATGTTGTTCCCAGAAGCAGCAAGAGCATTAACAGAGTTTACATTCAACTAAAACAAAGGTGAACAGAATGAACCTGGAAAAGAGAGAACATAATTTAAAAAATAGAACTGAACAACATGAATCAAATCAAAGGTGGATGGATGAGGGTTAATCTTGGCTTTTGAACTGGCTCAGGGTTTCAGAACCATGGACAGTTTCTCTGTCGCAGCCCCTGACGCTGTCTGTGGTGCTGAGACAGAGATCACTTTACTGTGGTATTGTCGAAATAAATATTTCTTATTTTGTGGCACATCAGAGTACATTGACACAGGTTTATAAGGATCACACCCAGTTCAGTGCCTCTGTAAAAGTTTCATGTTTCAAAAGAAGAAGGATTAAATACATGCTAACAAATTAAAATATTAATTTTAATATAATTATATATTTCAGCAGCTGCTCATATTGTTGTTGACATTTGTGATTGTACGTATCCAAATAGGATAAAGTCCTAAAACCTGTGAAATAAATAAATAAATAAATAAATATAGTGTAACAAAGTATTTTAGTTGCTTCCCTCTTGTTCTTTTTTCTTTTTCCAACTCGTTCCTTTCTTTCCTTTTTTTTTTTTGCTAGCTTTAACCTTTCTACACAGTTCCCTTCTCTCTCCCTCTGCCTCCTCCTCCCACTCTCCCTGTCCCCTCTTCTATTCTCTCCTCCCATCCTTCCTCCCCTCCCTCCCTCTCCTCAGCTACGTGCGGCAGCTAAATGAAATTCCCATCATCAGAGGCTGCAATTTTCGCAAAACAATGTGAGATCACACGGCAGGCTGGAGAGCTGTCCCCCCCCCCTCCCCCTCCCCACAAACCCCCATGAGCCCCTGAGGCGACCAGTGACTGTGTAGATTGGAGGATTAATGTTCTCTCTCTCTGCATGTGTGTGTATGTTTCAGTGTGTGTGTGTGTGTGTGTGTGTATAAGACAGAACAGTGGCAATGATTTTAATAGTGTTTTCAGAATCGTTTGTATCTGTGCACGTGTGACATGGTGTGTGTGTGCGTGTGTATGGTTGGGTGAAGTAAGCTCACACACCTGCAGACAGGACCGGAGGTTCAAACGGAGTAAAGGGAGGGGGTGAGCCGGGCCGCGCCACTCTCTTTCTTCCCAGCCTCTCTCTCTCTTTTAATATCAGGGTTTTCAAAGGATTGAGCCGAGCAGCCGGCTCCTCTTGAACATGGGAGACACAGATAAGAAATGGGATTGTGGAGCAGAGAACAGAGTCAGAGTGCCACTGTGACTTTGCCAGGGGAAAGTTTTTCAGATGTAGAAACAAAGGGATGAAAAGAGCGTCACAAGACGATGGTCCTAAACAAGGCTGATGGTGCCAGACTGCTGTACTGTACACACACATGTACAAATACTCACTAAAGTACACAATGGACCTCACCTGCAATACTCAAGCTGAATTTAGTCTTATAACACAGGTTTAGAAAATATCCTTAATATTTTTGAGAAAAGATAAAAATAAAACATGAATGATCGTGTTTTGACGATGACAGGAGATGAAAGTGTCATTCCAGAAAACACACCTTGTTACACCTTGTTCAGATCAATACTCAACCTTTCAGATAATGTGTGATCAATGTTTTTTTTTACTGGTTTTAATGTGCAATTTTTATGATGTTTTCTTTTTCTGTAAAGCGTCTTTGAGTGTCCAGAAAAGCGCACTACAATATAATGTATTATTATTGATTGTCTCTAAACTAGAATGTCACGTCAGATTAATGAATCATATCTGTACTGGTGAACTGGCTGCTGGCATAGAAAGTCACTGTTTCCAGTGGTTTCCGCACATGGAAACAGCACATGCATGTGACCTGACACAAAATTCTGGGGGCAGCAAATCAAACTGCAAAGGAGGTCAGGGAATAATTGGTCCTTTCCCTTTCTTTCCCTGAGAAACTGTGATCTCATTTTGTGCTGCACACGGTGTGAGCCTGCCAGCAGCGGGGCGCAGGCAGAGGAGTTGGTTATCAGACTGAGAAGTTAGAGGTGAGCAGCCAGTCACCTGCAGCTCCCTATCCAACGGCTCACTGTCCGGAAATGACCGTTGTGTTGTTCTGCTCACACGTTTGTGACAGAGACACTTCATAATGACATCATCTTTAAGGTCTCGGGCCTCACTATGTAAGGGGCCTTGAGATATTATAAAGTTCAACATTAATCTCAATGTTTGGAATGTGGATGGAACTGACGACGCCCTGGTTGGAGGACGACTGCTCTTCCCCTCACCGACATGAATACCGTAATGTTTCAAAACAGAGATCACTCATTGTGTTGCTGAGGGTAAAGAGACACTTAATAAAGTCCATTTTTTTCTTATTGTTTTTTTTCTTACAGCTTTAGTTTCAGGTGTGAGACAAAAACCTAAGCCTTCAGTATCAAAAACTGATGAGTATTTAAGATTTAAAGCAAAGACTTGTGAATACTGATGATTTAGTGATACGAATAATAATAATAATCTGATTGCAGGTTAACTGTTTATTTTAAATACATGTTAAACACGTTATTATTAAAGCAGGGTTCAACGAGAACGTTCCATATTTTTGTCCCCTGCTCAGCACAGACCTCTATGTGTGTGAGTGTGTGAGTGTGAGTGTGGTGCTGTGGGAGCGGGAGCTGCTTCTCGGTCCCAGCTGTAATTTCCTGGAAAGCTGGCAGGAGTGAGGTCGGCCCGGGGCTGCAGCCGAGCCGAACAGACCTCACCTCGCTGACCCGAGCTGCCGCTAAGCTTTTCCCACAGCGGGACACTGGGCCTGCACCGAGCGCTGTTCCTTTTGTTTCTCACCTCAGGACGACTGGGAGGGTTTTTACCTCGGCTCACATGTACCTTCACTTAAGTCCATACGCCTGCACACACACACACACACACACGCACACACACAACCTCTGATGGTGTAATAACCAAAATAAGAACCAGTTGTTCTGGTTCTATAAACCTGTTTGATCTGAATGTCCCTGTGACAACAGCTCTGGTCAGATGATACGATATTTGCAAGCAGCAAATATTTATTACAACCAAAGTTTTTTTAACCTCATGAGAAAATTAGACGACCAAGATTAAAATAAAAAAAGTTTTTAGTCATGAGGTTTCCTGGGAGGAACTCTGGACTTATTAAAGACATATTTTAATAATTATCAAAGGAAAATAAATGAGCATTAAAAGTTTTTTGTTGGAACAAGCATGCTGTGGTGAGCTGTAAATCTTTGGCCTTTCTGATAAACCAAAAACTCTAAAGCTTTTCTGTGAGAGTTTCTCACTCTAATGATTCTATTTCTTTGTATTTTCTAATTTCCAGTAAGAACAATTCATTATTAAATCTCTTCAACCATGATTTGTTCTCCAATCTTTTCTAGCTTTTAAATCTGGCTGATACAAAATACAACATTACAGATGTGATGCACTGCACTGGTACAAGATGCCTCAACATCTACCGTCTCTCTCCCTCTCTCTCTCACACACACACACACACGCATACACACTCCTCTCCATAAGGTGCCCATCAAACATCAAATTCCACACACCACATTTAGCGAACTCTTGACACCTCAGTTCACTCATAGTGGTTAGAAATTTCACGGCCGCAAATTAGCTAATAACTCATGGGCTGTAATGAACCAGGGGGCTGTCATGTAAAATTTATGCTGTATTTTCAGATGTGTGTGTGTGTGAGTGAGTGAGTGTTGAGGGGTGGAATGTGTGTGTGTGTGGGGGGGTCATTTAACTCCAGGAGAGAAAGGGAGGAGGCAAGCAGGAGAAATAAAAGGAGGAACTGCTCCTGCCTCGTCCGATCATCGGAGAGTTGTTTCTGTAAAGTAAAACTCTGCGCTCGGCCCACTTTGCAGTTTTAAACATTAACCCTTGACAAACGTTGTGAAACTGAAGATCTGAAAAAAGAAAAACGGATAATAAAGTTGATTATAATCAAAAATGATGATGATGATTTGATTGTTATACTTTCAAGGACAAAATGATAGCAGTAGTAGTAGAAGTACTTTTTGGACGATTGTGCAGTATGTATAATGTATATGGTTTTATAATAAATAAAAGAAGCGCAAAACACGCAGAGAATAAATGATTAACTGTATTAAATTTGTCTCATTACACAAACCAAGACCACAAAACGTCTTTATCATAAAAAATAAAGAGGTGACGACTTTGATGTCGTTGTTGGTCTGTCAGTAACGCTACACTCGACAGAATATCTTGATTCATTCTGGTGCGATAATAGGATTCATCACCAAATGTAACCATCAGCTGGTGTTGTTTGTTTGTGTTGGTCCTCAGAGTGGGCGGAGTCTTCACAGTAAATATTCCACCCACTTCATATCAGGGGAGAACATGTATGAGTGGAGCTGCTGCTGCTCATGAGCCGGCTGAGTGGAGGGGTGCTGATGCAGACTGACACACACACACACACACAGAAAATGTAAAATATAGTGCTTATTTCAATTAGGTGACATTTGTTAGTGGCTAACACGAGGGTGGAGCAAAGCGCACCACTGGCGAACCTTTCAGCTGTGAATTATGGGAATTTACCTTCATGCCTCGGTGGGTTTGCTGCCGCTCTGCCTTTCGTGTCTAAATCAAAGGCTGAGATCTGCAACATCGGCACTCTCCCCTTCCTCCAAGGGCACATGCTGCACAAACGCCTGATGACGGGTGACATTTACAGCATGCCGCTCTCACGGCGCCACCGCAACAACACGGAGCGCACACATGCACACATAGGCACCCACGACCAACGGTGGTTCTTCGTTCCTTTAAGAGTGTTGGCGAGTGAAGATGAGCATCCAACATTCTTTTCTTTGTTTGGAGACATTTACACGAAAGAAAACACAAATATAAAAAATAGAATTATTTGCATATTGAAATGGAAAATCTTGACTGCATTGGTCTGACAAGAACTTGATCCACAACAATTTTAATTAGCTTGAAGTAATATGTCCTCTGTGAACACCAGCTAAATATTCAGTGGGATGATAGAAGGCTTCAGAAGGCCGTCAACTTTCTGAAAACCCGAGAGCCACTGGAAAAGCAGCACTCGCCGGGGAGACGTGTCCTCGAGAGTTCATTTAGAGATGAATTCACGTGTTTATCATCAATCAAACAGCAGGCAGAGACTTCACGAAACGCAGATAGCAACAAAAGATGCTGAAGATGTGAGGCCATGAGACACTATTGTCCTCGGAGGAAAAGGAGCTGGGGATGAAAACAAGCTTTCCAACCCCAGTCTGAAATACAGAGAGGGAGATGAAAATAGTTGAGATGATTTCCGTCTGTCACGCCGCCTTGGGGAGGCGAGGCGACCGGTGAGTCTGACTTCGCAAAGCTCTGTGTCTTAGTCTCACCTCTTCACCAAGACGTGGCTCTCGTTTCTTATTCGAGCGGCTCAACAGGTAATTTTCCAGCTAAAATCCTGATTTCTGCCGACGTCTGCTTCTCTTCAGCATGCGTTCTAATTACCGGTGGCTGGCTTTGATCTGACGCCCACCGCGGCTTCACAACTTCCCCTCTGATCGCTTTTCATCAGGCCGTCTCATTTCGTTTTGGCACAGCAGCTTTTTTCCGGTAATGTTGGATATACAGGTTCAGTTACGTGGCAGAGATAAAGGCTGAGGGAGGGAGTTAGCAGAACAAAACAGAGGCAGGGTGGATATCAGGCTGTGGCATTTCCCCAGCAGCCCTGAGTTGGACACGGTGTTATGACAATAACGTCAGGGATGGAGTGAGAGGAGGGGAGCGCAGGGTGCGGATTAAGAGTTTCACCTCATTAAAAGTTGGAACTGAAAGCTTCCGCTGGTGCTAAATGAGAGAGCTGTTTTCATCTGCCTTGGAAATCTATCACATGGCTGAACCAGGCACGTGCCCGATGAGTAATGACCAGCGGTCTTCTTGTAGCGAATGATCGGGGGTGCTCGTTGGAGGAACCGTTCTCTTTTTATTCTTCTCAGGTCGTTTCTGTCAGTTCGTGGAAAAGCTAAAGTGACAAATCCTTTCCCCCCCTCCAGAATATCTTTGCTCTTAGTGTCATCGTGCTTTCGGGAATCCAGTTGTGACTCCTTTGTTTTTCCTCCTTGGGCCAGTTTGGAATAACAGCCCGATCAAAAGCTTAACCTCCGTCAGAGTATCAGCACATTGCACTCGTCACGTCACAGGACGGCTAAAACGAGGTTAGACCTTGTCTGCGAGGCTGTAAAGACTTTGAGGATGAATTTATGTGCACACTTATCTCGCCCTCATGTCATTAGCGCTCTGCTCGCTCTATTCGCTCTTTGAGCCCACAAGCTGGACCGGAGTCGTCTCAGCGAAGCGTCCACTGTCTCAAAAACCCGGGACGTCTGGAGCGGGGCTCTCTGTCCGAGGTAGAGTGTACAGTTTCTGTCTTATCTCGAGGACAGCAGCAGTAACAGGGCGCCATATGCCGCAAACCTGCAACCTCCACCCCTTCCTCCTCCTCCTCCTTCTCCCCACCTTCGTCTTGCTGTGCACCCATTAAGGCAGAGTTAATTAAACCACAACTCATTGCCTCAGCAGGAGGGGGCAGGAGGAGGAACAAGGGGAGGATGGGGAGGCGCACAATTATACCATTGCCATTTACCTACCGTCCTCAACCTATAGTGCACGGCTGGCGGTCACTCCACAATACACAGGCTTCACTCCTGCCCCCACAGCGCCGCAGCTCAGAGATGGCGTGCGTGGCGTCCACACCTGTACATCCTGTGAGGAATCTGCACTGGAGCGAACGGCGAGCGACGGGCAACGACGAGGGGACCCGTTTGCTCTTCAGGAACAATCTGAATCTGAAGGGGACATTCTGTACATTCAAGGTCATGAGGTGCGGGGGTGAGGAGAGGTTTCAAACACCGTTACGGTGCCACGCCACGCTGACTACTGCTCCTCTCTTGCCCCCTCGCCAGTCGTCAGATATGCAAGCCCGCCTTTACCTGCTGCGATTCCATTACCCCGGCTGCCTGTTCCGGCACTCGAATGTTTCTGTAGCATATTAAACAGATTAATAGAACAATGCTCCAGGGAGAGAGCAGCCTGTCAATCTCAGCTAAAAACACAAAAGCAGAAAATTAAAAAGGCCCATGGCTGAACTCCAGCGCTGATAAAAAAAAAAAAAAAAAAAAAAAGTGTTGGAATCTTGCGTGGCGGAGGGAGCGAGGGAAGAAAAAACACCACAGATGGTAAATATTTATTCTCCTATCCTGTTTACAGAACACACACATGCTAATATAAACACACACACACACACTGATAGGCCACAGTGGTAGCTGGAATGACAAAGGGGTAAATTAGCTCTGAAATTATCAAAGAATGTCGAGGCAAACACTGGGCGCTTTGTTCCTTTTGTGTGACTATCACTATATTGGGGATCAGCCATAAGAACTCCAATCTAGAAAACACGCTCCTGCTCTCTGAGGACGCTGCCTTTCATGCCAGATGGACTTTCCTGTGTTTATCAGCGAATTCCCACTGTTGAGAGATTTAAATTCTAAAGCGAATCCGGCGCATTCCCCCCAGTACGCCCGACGCCTTCACTCACATCCGGGGGAAAATATCTGAGGCGTGCATCTATAGGGGCCACAGGAGGCGTGAAGAAGGGAAGTATCCTCTAGTGACGTCCTCTCTCATCCTGAGAGAGTCCAGAGAAAAATTCAATCTGGTGCTTTGCTCGCAGAGATATTGAGAGATTGAGCGAGGTCTGCAGACGGCGGCGAGGGGCTCTGTTTGGTCTATACGTTCACGCCTGTGTTGCCCGATGGTAAACAAGGGCTGGGAGACGAGGTCTGCATCACAACAGGAACACATGTGGCAGGTTCAGCACAGCAAACACTGCATATGTGAGTGTATGTACATATTTACAGATATAGAACCAATTGAAAACACGAATAATAAGTTCTCTGTCCATTTCATTTTGCGTTTACATGCATTTCTTCTAGGTTTGCTGATAATGCACCACTGACCTCTCGCTCAAGTTAGACAACAAAAGTTGGACGGGTTTGGAGGTTCGGGTTCGAACAGATTGTTTCAGTAGAGGCAGCGAATGCAGACTTCTCTCAGGGGCAAAGGGCTTAGCCTGCGGGCAGTAGCTCTCCCTTAATAGCATTTTGTAGAAGTAATTTTCACCGTCAGTTTCAATCAGTGGTTTATAAAACCGCTAATAATTCTGGGAATTAGGTTCAAGCATTTATTGTGAGCAAATGCAAATTAGTTTATTAGCCGATTTGTTAGCTTGCTAACAGCACGCTAAGCCAAATGAACCTGTGCTTTCATCACAGGCTGATTATTAACAGCATGCGTGGCCACTAAAGTGAAGCCAAAGTGTCTTGATCACCCCCCTGCTGGAGGTTTTTTTTTAGGTTGCCCTTCGCACTGATTTATTTTATTTAATTGTCATTTTCTATATTTCTGAAGAAGAACAAGTATTTCTTATGAAACCAAAGAAATAATATTATTAGAAATCCTAAAATCTAAAAAAAAAAAAAAAAAAAAAAATTGCTAAATGTACATATTACAAACTACCATCTTTGCATCATTTAACATTTAATTTAAAAGTGGAGAAAAGCAATTATGTTAAAACAATAAAGGTGATGATGGAGAAAAACCTGCTGTTTTCATTTCATAAAGAACATAAAAAGATGGAGCCTCTTTTTCTTTCCTTTGGTTTCTACGTGCCGACTAACTCAGACTGCACACTGACAGTGCAGCAACGCTGACAGTGAAAATGTCTAGTCACTGTAACTCTATCCACTGAAACAACCTCACTCTGGAAGAGTTAAAAGACAAAGTAAAATACTAAGACAGAAATACCATGCAATTGTAATTGTATATATTTATTGTATACTTGTACAGTTTTGTACTTCTATCTCTGAACTCTCAGATGTTTACACGATGTCTATTAAAAATACCGTCCCGGCTCAAGGCTCCGTTAATCAACTTTAGTCTATGGAGGCACTGTCTTTACCCAGCAAACGGATGAAAGAGTTGACTCCATCCGTCAGTCAAACTCAGGTCACTCTTCCTGTCTCCTCTCTGCACAAAAACCCTGCAAATCATCTTTAATAGTCGTCATCTTGATGGTTCATTACGTTAAACTATCTCTGCTAGCATCCCCTAATCCAACGGCTCTCTTATGGCCTTGGGGACGACGAGCTCAGGGAGGAAGGAAAGTGTAGGTGTGTGTGTGCGTGGGAGTGTGTGAGACTTGCACTCATTGTATTATTAGCAGGTTAATTGCCCCGGTGCAAAAGAGCTGGTGTGTCATCAATAGGATACCACTCAAGTTTAATTGTTAGCTGTCCTGTGCTGTAAGCCCCGGGTTCTGCCTCAGCAGGCCGACGTGCTGCAAGGGGCTGCCAGCTGTGTCATACTGTACATGACGGGAGGCCCATCATCATGGGGTGGTGTCCGTGAGAGGAGCTGACCCACAGCACCACCTAATGGGGGCAGAAGGGGACAGCATTGGTGCAGGGTGTGCAGATAGATTTAAAGTTTTGACTGCGTATAATCATATAATCAGGAAGCTTTTTTTAAGGTGCTCTAAAATCAATTATTCTTTACCGTGCTGTAAATGCAGTTTTACATTGAGCCCTTGAAAAGGTTTAGATTGCAGAGAAAGCACTGAGTATGGAGATACAATTACAATGTCACGGATAATTCCTGATCTGATTTGAATTCATTATTCATTCTGTGATGAATGAAAATCTGTAGAGTGTAGAATACAAAACTGGACGGAAATAACCTGTTACATTTCAATAGACATAAATAAAAGAAGCAACTCAGAAAGAAGTTCTACTTTCCTCCTGAATCACATTCCTGTTACTAAAGAATTCTTAAATTGGTATCGATAAATATCACCAAGCTTCAGGTCAAGACACATGTGCTAAGCTTTGGACCAGTCAAAGAAGACTTAGTCTGTGGGAGGCGGAGTATCAAGCTAAATCTGAGCAAACAGTCTGAAGTGAATATTCTGAGACAAATAATAATTTGATCATTGCATATAAAGCTAAATCTAGAGGTAGTCCCATTTAAAAGTGTTAAATCTGTGGATGCAAGCACACCAGATTAATCCACGAGGGATCTACTCACACAAAGGAAAAACTAATACCACAAGGTATTTGTACTCCTTATTTCTCAAACTAGTTCCAGTTCCCTGTGTACAGCTGCATGCAGACTCCAAGACTTATATCATTGTGTTTTATTAGTCACTGAAAAAGCTGAGCATCTTTATCAGTGATATTATCTCATTCCAGAGACTAACAGGATATAAACACTGAGGTGCAGTTACAAGATGTAGAATAAAACTCTCTTTTATTGGACCTCTTAATGTTTCTATTAAATGTGAAGCAGCAAAAAACGTAAATAGAAAAATATTATATAATTTCCCTCTATATTTGATGTCATTATTATAGACTCTCTTTTGCGCACCTTTGGGGGCAGAAAGCTAATGTGCAAGGTGGCGCCTGTCCCTGAGGAGGCTTGTTGCTCTGCCTCAAGGACGGAAAGCAGTGCTGCCTCTGGAGCTGCTGCAGCAGCCACCCGTAACGGAGGATCGTGGAGAACTGTGATCTCCTGCACTGACCTGTGGTGGTGTCCAGGAGGAGGAGGAGGAGGAGGAGAGGAACTTCAAACAGCTTCGATGTCCTCAGTAAAACTCGTTTTAAAATGTTGGCGAACATGATCAGGGAATGTTTGATTTGTTCCCAGAACATTTTTTATGGCATTTTATGTTTTTCCCTAAAAATGCTGAAAACAGTTTAAAATCCTTGTGTGTCACAGTAATAAAAATGTGGAAAATGTTTCAGAAAATGTGCCCAAACAAAAATGTCCAAGGCTTTTAGGGAGGTTAGAAGTTAGTTTAACATTTTTAACAAAATATTCTTGAAATTCCTCACAAGTTGCTGCAAATGTTTTGCATCAACATTTACAAAATAAAGCAAATATGAAGATGTCTCTCCTCAAACAGTGTCAGACTGGCTCAGGGTTGACTGATATTTAAATTTGAATCATAATAAGATATTGATGTAACCATGGTTACTGAATCTTCACAAACACACACACACACCCACACACACATACTCTCTCTCTCTCTCGCTCTCTCTCACTCTTGTTCGACATAAATAAGGCACATGGTTTTGTACAGTTGTGTATAGTGATCTTTAAGCCAAGAATGTTCCATTTGTCAGGAACTGAAAACACACAAAATGTGTTCCGCAACACACGCGCGCACGCGCACGCACACACACGCGAACACACACACACCCTACTCTCCACCACATCCTTGGGACTGCGCTCTTTCCTTGACCCCCTCTCCTCTCCTCGCCTGCATTACACACTCATCTGAGTCTGACACCTTCACCCGCTCCTCTTTCTCTCATTCACACACACACACACACCTGAACCCCCCCCCCCCCCCCCCCCCCCCAACCCCCCCCCCCCCCCCCCTTCTTTTCCCCCCCCCCCCCCCCACCTTCTAACCTCCACCCTCCCCCTCTTTTATTTTCCACCCCCCATCCACCTTCACCTTTCTTCCCCCTGGAGGCCCCCCCGGCCCTGCAGATCATCTCCCTGGCTCCAGGTGCCCTAGCTGGGCCCCTGTCTGTTTTCATTCCCCTCCTGGAGGACAAGTAATTTGGGGGAGAAAGAGGGAGAGCAGATGACCACTGGCTCCCGACCTTTTCTCCCTCAATTTAACTCCTCGCCGTCGTGCCAGCTGAATGTGGCAATCAGGCTAGGCAGAAGTGACACCCTCATCTGAGCGTGGCCGGGCCCCGCACACAATCACGTTGTCACTTTCCATCTATATGTGGCGACTGCGGCCGAGTAGTGGTGCTGGAACAAGGAATGGTGGAGGTGAGTCGGGGCGGGGGGTGTCAAAGCCAGATCCCTGTTAGCATACTCTGCCTCACGATGCTGCCAGTGCTGCTAGTAGCCTAACTAAAATATTGACTGGTTCTTTCTTCTTTTATCGTGCCGTCCCCAGCTGTGCTTGATTCTCTTTCCTCTGCAGAACTGTGTGTGTATGTGTTGGTTGCACTAAGGAAGCAGATTTGCCTTTGATTTCCCTTTAATTTGAGATGTAATGCTATTAGCTCTCATGCTACACGGGACTTTAGCCTCTCTTCCAGAAGAGGATTCCTTCCCTTCGCTCTCCAGTGTTAGATTAGAGCATCCATCACCATCTGTTCCACATGGTGGGTGAACCAATTACATAAGCCAAGAGAGGGAAAATAATAAGATATTATTTTCATGGACGTGAGCAATATGGGGCCGGCATCGTGACTGTTAGTGTGGGGCTACTTCCCCGGCGTAAGCCAGTGTGAAATACAATGAGATGCGGAAAACCCGGGAACTTGTGTTGGAACATGAGTTGCCATGTAATAGACCGACTAAGAAGGAGGTTGAGAGTGGAGGAGCACTGGAAGAGGGGCTTGGTTTAGTAAGTTAGCAGAACGGCCACGGTCTGTCTTCGTCTGCAGAGACAGCGAGCCCCAGCAGGGCCGCCACGATGGAGGAAGAAAGAGAGTGAGCTCTGGATTATCGTCTGTTGATAGCATGGAAATGTGAGGGAACACTGCTGGCTTTCCTCTTCCTCTTTAGGGGGGCGTTTTGTCAGAGACGCATCAGCCGGGGAAAATTAAAGGAACAAAGGAAGGAGAAGGAGCCTGAGTAGCATTTTAGAGTTCAGACAATGAAGGTTTAAGGCAGTAATACTTTATGTCACATTTTAACTTCAACGACAGTCAACAACTATGTGTTCATGATGATGTTGAATCACATGTCATGCTTCATGTCATGTGGTCTAAGTGTTATCTAAAGGTGAATTCATCACTCACCAAATGAATGTTGAACTCAGGGAAGAGTGAATAAATACTGCTCTGACAAATCCAGGGTTGCCTGATATGACAGGTTAGACCTGAACAGTCTTTTGTGTATCAGTAAATCCCAAAATTAATGAAAGCCCAAATCAAATGCATGTTGAAGAGACTTGAATGGGATATTTGTGAATTCACAGTATTACTAATATTAATTTGAAGAGTATGGTCATGAGGTATTTCTGCTGTGCACCTTAAACTGATGAAGAAACCAACATATGTGTAACTGTTGTTCATGAGGCCTGAGTTCATTTCACAAGAAAGGGACAGACTATCTTAATGATCATCCACCTCTAAGGGGGGTGGGGGGGCATTATCGTCGCATTGGATCCATTTCCATTGTGCAACTTGTCTCCCCTGTGCCGAAAATTAAATTGTCTGATGTGCAAGATTTACTTTTGTGGTCGCCACAGCCCCTAGACGTGCGCAGAGGGTCGCGAGTGCAACGTGTCATCCGATGGTAGTGGCGGTCGGCGCCTCCCAATTTACACACGGAGCCGCTCTGCATTTCAAAGGAGCGCCAGTGTCGGTCTCCTGTTAGCGATCCCTATCTGGGCCCTGCAGAGGAAGGATTAGGGCTGGCTTGAAAAAGTGCAAACCACTACCCTCCCTCCTCCTCCTCCTCGACACCGCACCACCACCACCCTCCCTAGGCACATTTACATTTTCATTTTCATATTAGATTTTCCTCCATGGCTCGACCTCTCCTGTCACTGCGCTATTTTTCTTTTCTATATCCCTCTCAGGATCACGACCACTCTCTCCCTCAGTCACATCGGCACACCAGTTTACCCATATATGTCTATTTATCTAAAAAAAAAGGGACAATCAAGAGATGGATATGATGCCCCTCAGAGGATTTATCAACGCCATACCCTAGCTGCCTTTAACCTGAACTAAACTGATGCAATTACAGCAAGTTTCAAGAAATATACTGTACGCTATCTCTTATACAGCGCACGTTTAGGGCTGCATGATTCAGGTGCTCGCACACGCTGTGGGGAATTACCTTTAATTACATATCAGATATCAGCCAATCTGTAGTCCCCCCCTGGAGCTCACCTTTGTCCCCCCTTCAAAAAGAAAGAAAAAAGGTGAGGAGAAAAGGCAGTGAGCTCACACACCCCCTCCAAATCCTCCACTCCCTCCTGTCTCGCTCCCCCTGCAGCCCCTGACTTTCAGCTAATGGAATAATTAATGAAACTTTTGATGCAAAACAAATAATGGAGTTGGCTGGCTGTACTGCTTCCAAGTACCTCATCGGTCACAGCGAGGGGTGTTTTTGACTGCAAACATAAATAGATCAACGGCTTTATATTCAAATTCTAAGCATTTAAAAAAAGGGAAACACATCCAAAAAGAGTCATGACAGAGCGTGAGATGACGATAAAGTTTACACATGCTCATGAGATCGGACGAGACATTTCTCTGAACCGGAGAGCAAGGGTGAATTCCAATTCCTCCCTTAACCCTCAATGTAAACCCTAAATCTGAGTAATGGGACACCCCTTAAATGCAGATCCGTCCTCAGACTGTGGGGCAGCGTACAAGGCTGCTGTTCAGCCTGTCACTACACTGCACTCACTACCCCTCTGTTACACCACCAGCCATGGAGTGACCGCACCGAGGTCTCCGCCTGGTTCCATGTCCAACCAGACGCAGAGCAGAGCTGAGGTGCGCTCTGGGTGGATGGAAATAAACAGCCCGTATTTTAGGGAAGACGTTTCAGAAGCACTCTGACTAGAGTCGAAGGATCAGCCCTGGATCTAACACAGAACAACGGGTGGAAGTGAATGATCTTCCGCAGCACACTTGATGATTTCTCACGCCACAGGGGTTGGGAATCACTGGAACATACTGCAAATGTGTAGGTATTGTTGTAGGCTAGCTTGCCTAGCTGAACACATGCTAACTTTTACTTTCACATCCGTTCAATGGTAATATTGTATCTATTCATTTGAGATGAGGCATTTAATATAGGCAGCTGTTACTTGATGCTATTGATTTGTGTTTATTGTGGGATGATCTGCGTGCATTCTGGGTAGCCCTTACTCCCAAGGGTGGTGTCGGAAAATCTCAATTTTGAGGGCAATGCAGCCTAAACTTGACGTTTCTTAGAATTGGGATAGCACTTGCACTTTGCAGGAGCGTGCATTTTTGAGATTGACAGTTACGATTGGACACTGTAAACTCCAGATGGGAAGTTTCTCACACTTGAGAAGAGAAGAAAGATATTTAACAATGGCTTTTCTCGATGCTGCACTTAGAAAGGCATGTTCCTGTTTTGGCTGATAATAAACCGAAATGCTAGAGGAGAAAAAAAATGGAACTCCAGGCCCGAACCCTGCAGCTCGGCGTGGAGGAGAGGCTGTCAGCTGAGGCAGGCTATCCCAGCATCCTCCACGCTGGTGCTCTATATTCCCCTCTGAGACAGACAAGATGCTAATAGAGGCGAGTGAATTCTCCATTCTGTATGCCTCTCTGTCTCTCTGCCAGACATTGTTTACTCTCTCTGGTGAGAGATCTCATTCAGAGGGATGGTGAATAGACTTAAATACACGGTGGAGAAGGCATGGGGAGCAAGACACAGAGCAGGACAGACAGGAGGAGGTGGCAGTGAGAGTTAGATGGAGATGTAAAGCTGCACACACCTTCTCTTCTCACTAGAAGATGAGAAAAAACGTGCCCAAGTGATGGTGGGGGGTTGATCTCAGGGAGGGTTGATCTTACATGTTGTGCATCTTGTTGATGGCGAGCAGCTGACCTTCACGCTTTGTCTAGGCGACGGTGGCTAAATGAAACGACATGAAACCGGCTACATGCCTCAAAGCTGTTCAATTAGGTTATCCTTTTTATTTTTGTACACTTGTGGGCATCAAGGGACAGAGACAAAGAACCTCAGTCCAAACTAGAGGCTGCTGATGAGCCCATATCAGGTGTCACTCCTCCCAACCAAGAAGGACTCTGAGACACAGAAGACAGTGGACACAGACTCACAAGCACGGGACAGCTGAGGACTGAACAATCAGCAAGGCGCGTGCATCATCTCAGCCCTTTGAAGACTGTTAAAGTTTTAAGACAAATTTGGAGACTTGTACCACATGTCAGTGGCCATCAAATGTTTGCCTCTTCTTCTTCTTCTCTACTTTAGTTGCAGCTGACAGGCTCGTGACCCGCAGTCGCTCAGAATGATGGACACTCAGATCGAGGGGTCATCACACAGAAATATTTGACTCAGCTTTGTTTTATGCCCCTACATGCATCTGTTTGCACACATCTCAGGGAGGGACTGTGTGTGTGGTGCTGGTAGAGTTGGGGGTAGGTGTAGGGGGACTACTTTCAGAGGATTTGCAGTAATTATATGACAAAACGCTGGCAAGTCTCTCTGGGTGCTGAGCACAGGCTCATGGGTCAGGGGACCTCGCACTCTGGGCCGGCTAATTTGTAAATGTCATTCAGGTGGAGTCCTCTATCAGCCAGCCAGAGAGGGGAAGGGAGGGGGTCTGGGATGGAGGGCAGAGGGGGGTGGAGGACGGAGGAGGGGATAATGCAGTCTTTTCTCATGTAGATGATTCTACGACAGAGTCCCTCCTCTGCTCGTGTTGACAGTGGCTGCTGATCTGTATCATCACACATGAATACAGATGTTTACATTATCGGTGAATTCTTCACGATAATGTAAACATCTCGTCCAGAAGCTGAAGGACACGTTCAACTGAAGACACTCTTTCCTGGACAAATGAGAATCATCAGCCATCACCAGACGTTGGAAAGTTTAGTGTGCCTGTCCTCTAAATATTATGGTCACAAAGTTCGATGAGTGAAGATTCGGCTCGCTATCTTAATGCAGTTTTTCAAATCAATATATATTTTAGATTGATTCTGTTGGAGCTGTGTTTCACTTTAGTTTTCCTGGAAGCGAGTAAAGTATGGCACATGCACAAATTAATATTACAGCCTCCAACACAATGATCAGAATTAAAAACTCTTCTGTTCCACTCAGAGGTAACATCAGTACAAGCGCAGGAGCAGACTGCACTGATTTATCGTCTCGGTCAATCTGATCTGTTCGTTTGAGGAATCTGAGGCAGGATATTGTTTCACAGGCTGCGTAGCTCCTTCGAGGAGTGGCTCCGTGTGTTGGGTGCATATCGAGGCAGCAGCAGAGATTAGAAGTTAACAGTATGTGCAGTTAAGACCGTTTGTCGATAAACAAATGCGGCAAGTCGTCAACAGCCGAGCCAAGAATCCACATCTCAGCCAGGGCAGCAGAACACAGTCTCCCCTGAGTGGACACAGAGCCGGGTCTAACGTTCACTATACTGCAGCAGGACAATACAGGGTTCTGGAGTAAGTTAATTATATGATGAAGTATGTGACCCATTTGATTTGTTGATAGTCAGTCATGCACGTCCTAGTTAGCCTGATGTCTGACTTTAGCCACAGCGTAGAAAATCAGACATCCACAAAAGAAACGCTCCTTCATTCAGCCCGACTTTAGAAACTCACCATGTTTACCATGAATACAACATTTGTACAACATCTGAATGTCAGAAAAGGCATCAAAGGTCCTCTTTAACGTTTTCTTGATATTGTGAGCAACACTTTTCTTTTCACCAACAGCTGCAAACAGAAGACAGAGTCTGCGGTCTGGACCAGACTCAAACAGCATTAAAAGGGAGCCAATTCTTTACCAAGTGTGTGGAAGGACAAATAAACAGCGTGACATAAATTTCCTGCAGCGGTTGCAGCATTCAGCGGTGACTTTTATAGCTTGAAAGTGAGAGGACAGGCGCTATCAGACTATTGGGCTTTATTACAGTGGGTATAATAGGGCTGGCTGGAGAGTTTTATACGTTTCTGTCTGGTTGAGCGCCATTGCATCTCTCCATTCTCCACTGGTGTGATTGTTGCAGCGGCAGGTTGTATGTGATAGGCTATTGTGCCCGCTCTCCAAAAACCCTTCACCTCAGCCGCAACGCCGCCTCCTCTCTCTTCTCTAGCCTCTGCTGATTTTCGGCCGGGCCCCCACCCCCACCCACATGCTCCCCTTTTCTCCCCGTCTGAATAAAGAGCTCTATCTATCAAAGCCAGGCCAAGACTCAATCTCTCACTGGCTCTCCGGCCTTCGATCAACTATCTGTGGAAACAGTGGCTTATAGAGCCGAGGCGCATGCGAGGGCTGCCGTGATTACATTTTAGATCCAGCACAGGAAACGTCGAGCCTCCGAGCCCCTGAGCTGTCGCCGCCGCCATACACAGACACACAAAAACACGCTGTGGCCCTGACTGCACAAATCGTACCTCAGCACCACACTGGCCCTCCTCCTTCACCCACTTGAATCGCATTTACCCATTTAATTTACCTGTTAAGTGGTTTTAGGGTTAAAGGAAATCATCTCATTCACAGTTCGAGCTTGATACTATTTGATACACGTGCAGAATAAAGTCCTCAAACCACGACTCAATGATTTGAAATGGCTTCAATATCATTTCCAACAGAATTCCCTTAAATAAACTGAAATTTTCATGAGCAGATGAAAAGCACTACTATCATCCCAGTGTCCCAGTGTTTACTCGTGACTCCCATCATCCCAAACAAACACTGAAGGAGGTGCTGCATCCTTCATGACATGAGGTGGACATCGGGGTGTTGGACACTTAGAGCTGGTGTCCTCCCTATCAAAATCAACTGAAGACTACATTTTAAAGTCAGACTATGTGGTGGCTTTGAATGGCGTGCACACACGGGGTCAGTGATCTTAAAGGCGTTAGAAAATGCTTAATGCAATAAGTAGCTTCCAGGTGCTGAGGTGAAGCTGTGAAATTGAAATGGGGCATCCAAGTTACAGAAAGCCTTTGAGGGACCTCAGAAGATTAAACTACTTGAACTAACTTGCCTTTAATTAGTTCAGTGCAGGTAGGGCTGTGGCGTTAGAACAGGTACAATCGGCCCAAATAGCCCAGTAGATTTTACGTGGATATTGATGGCAGGAGAGGCAACCACTCCCCACTTCACTTGCTGAGTGTGTTGTCTTATCTGGCCGATAGGATGATCGGTCAGTAAAGAGAGGGGCCGGGAGGGAGGGGGAGATACAGAGGTGTAGAGTTTTAAGCCTAGCAAGGCTCAGTGGTTAGCCTTAGTCCCCTCTTCACACTGCAGGCCTGACTGCAGCCCAATATGGTAAGAACTTAATGCCACCAGGGACCCAGCCCATTTGAATGCTCAGGCTTCCTTTATCACAGGCACAAGTGGTGCAGAAAAATTGCTCAGGATTAATTCTGGAGGCCTTGCAAACACACACAGCTGGGATCAGTGCTTGCAGCTCGCTCGGAGGTGGCACTCTTAAAAAAAAAGTGGGGCTTTTTTTTTGTGGATGCTTTTATAAACGGTGGGTTGGGCCTTTCCACTGAAGCTTTGGCTTTTGTGGGGCTGAAGGGGGGAGCCCGAGGAGCTAATGCAACTTAAAATAGTGTTATAAGACATAATAGCATACATGTACAAAGTGATAAGGGCATTACGGCTTTTTCTGCATCCTCCAAAAAACGGAGTTTTCACCAAGGTTCCCAAATGTAAAGAGTTTTATCACCCTGTTGGCTGTGGACTGCGCCGTGCCAGTATACATCACCCCCTTCACACAGTGCACGGCAGGATTTGGCTGAGTTAGTGTAAGATAGGATGGAGTGCAGCTGTAAAGTGGTTTCTCTCTTGCTAGTGCACTTCTTTCACCGTGTCCATTAACAACAGAGGGACTGAAGACGACGCTGGCTGCAGCCACAGACCGTCCCTGGACCTGAGCAGCCTGATAAGCCTGAATGTGCAGAGGTAGAGCCGTGAGTGTGTCGCCCTGAGCAACCACATGTTCTTTCATTCATTACAGCAGGTTTTCACATCAATATTTGCATTAGCCATGATAGATGGACAACAGCTCTGGGTATCTCCTGGGAGTCACGGAGATGAAAGGACAGATTGGGTTCAGACAAGTGTCCAAAGACGCTGTGGACATGTCTCAGCTAACCCAGCAGCCAGGGTCTTTAACAATGTCAAGGAACTGGGGAATTGTCCCTGTCCATAATTTTGTTGATTTCAAGACATTTGTAAACTATATTTCCACACAATATTACCAACAACATTCATGCAGAGCTGCCGTGTCCATGTGTTTAAGACATGAGCCGTTTTTATCGAGGTTGAAATGAGCTGATGGAAACTGGAAATATTGCCGAATCTAAACTGAATATCAGTGAGTTGATATAATATTCTACATCAGTCATCTGCCTCCCACATTTATCCACAATTGTAAATTAATAAAAGTCAAGTCAAATATTTCACAACAACTATGGGAACAAGAAACACAGAAAACAGGCAGCAAGTCCAACACAGACCAATCCATTTTATATCATTAACAATACTACCTCTGGAATAATATGTATATATATATAATTCCTTCAATCAATGTTTAAATCGTTGCCATTTTACCCAGAAGTCTGTGTTATTGCTCTGTACCTTGCACTTGTGCCTTAAATTGTCCCCTGGGGATAAATAAAGTTTTCTGAATCTGAACAGTGTGCATTGAGCTCAGTAAACTATTTGTCAGTGTACATGTTTTGTTTCCTCAATACTACTACCTATTAGATGCAGTATCAGCAGGAATATGAATCCTTCATTCCTCTCCGTCTCTAACCTGCATGAAGAGAAGAACACAAACACGGTGACTGGCGGACTGCTGCCGCAGCCTAAAGGTGAAATGCTAGTTGCACACAGTCGCCCATCTAGTGGAGTGCACTTTGAGCACCAGTCCACGCCACACAGCCAAGCTATCATGAGACCAGTCAGCATGAATGCACACACAGATTCGCACAAACACACAGTTCAATAAACACAGACAATCATTCCCTCCCCCATCACTTACACACACACGCGCACACACACACACACAGAGCTATCAGCGCAGACATGCCCCTTCCCTTAATGCTGATGACACTGTTTCCATTTTTGTGGAGACAGTGCTCTGTAGCTGTGGCGATATGGATTCTTACGGCCGACACACTCCATCGGCCAGCGGCTTGCTTCCAGCCACATAGCTTTGTTTATGTGGAGAACCATATCAAAGTGAATTACTATTGCGAGGCAGCTAAATCAAATATGTGGGGTGAGGAGAGGAAATAAAAAAAACATCAAGTTCCCCATTTCCGAGTCGTTTGCCCCTGAATGTTATTCTAAACTGTTAATAACGAGCACTTTTGGTGATGTAATGTGGATGTCAGGGCTCAGCTCCTGAGGTGAAAGGTACGGAAGCGGACAGAGCATAATATCACTCAGCTCCACCTCATTGTTTCAGCCCTGCAGTTGGAGAAAGGTCACGTTCAGGTGTTCAGACACACACTCGGGTGGAAATGAGAGGGGAAACTAGCGGTGGTCCGACAAGAATGGGGCACAGGGAAGGTTAGATATCCTATAGCTGCTATGAGAGAATGACAGGTAACGAGTGGAAGCTTTGAAACAACTGAAGATGAGGAGGCAACCTTAAACCCTAGAGGATGCGTCGCAGCGGGCGTGCGACACAGTTTTTGGTGATGCTGTGCTACATTTCTGTGAGAAACAATATCAGACTCATTTGAACAAAACCCAGACTCGCACGTTAAGAAGAAGATTAAGAGTCTACTGCCTGTGGATGATGTGTGACATCAGTAAACGTCAAGATGCTGAGATCATTACCACGGCTGCGTGTTGGCTGACAGTAGAGTGAAGCAGCCAACAGTTAAGCTGATGGGAATTGTTTTCAACATCATCATGGTGCTGAATGTTAGTCAGAAATGAAAGTGTTGTTGATGTTTATCGTCACGCTGGTGTTTTGGATGAAAACCCTGTCACACCGTTGATTTAACCGAGTGGGCCCTGACCACCTCCAGCCGCAGATGACCATGTTCCTTTCAACACCTCCTGCTCCGTTACTATCTTCTTACTTGATTTCAAACTCTCATTTTCAGCCCCTCACACCCTGACACACCTAATTCCTCCTCGAGAGTCGAGGGGGGGGTTGGGGGTGTCATTATCTCATGATACACAATCCTCCCCAACTAGCGGGAAATTACTGTCAGCGGGGCAGCCCACCGCACCACAAGCTGCAAAACAATGGATGGGCCTCGAACAAATTAAAGCTCCATAAATCACAAGGTGTTTAACTACGCCACGTGTGTGGCGGCTCGTCTCGACGTTTCATCCTTCTCCATCTCTTTCCCCCTCAAAGAACAAGGGGGGACTAATGACAGATTCATATGCATGCATCAAGCAGAGCAGGAAGGAGAATGAAGGCTTACTCCTGCTCCCTAACAGGAGCCGGGATGATTCCGTAACGCTAGACTCCAGAGTGCGCTGCCAGAAGTCCGACTGAGCCGAGCAGTGATGCCATTTAAGCTGTGGAACTGGGGCCTCTCAACAGAAATGCAATTCTTCTAGACTGTCATAATGGGTTTGTGAGTCACACTGACTGTTACGTGGAGAATAAACCTGAGGGTAACTTAAGATCGCTTGGCTAACCCGGTAAAGATTTCCCAGTCTGTCTTTAACTGGACTCATCTTTGTGCTGAGCCTACATTTAGAGACATGGCCCCATCGTAAAGTGGTCATGTAAGAAACTGGGTTTCCAGCAGCATCTTGAAATACAATCAATATACAGTCCAGTTAAGGATAAATGGATTCTAGTTGTCCAGAGATTTACATATGCCCATTCAATACCTTGGAATACCCAAAAGAATGAAAACTATTTCCAGTTCTGAGTGTTCAGTCTGGAAAAAGAGTTGTGTTCAATCAAGGGATGAACTGGGAACCATCAGTTTTCTGTCCTATACTGCTGCAAAACTGTCATTGCTCCTCTTAAATAAACGAAACTACCAGTTGTGGGTCTCAGATAATAAGCAGCATGCGGAATGGATAGATAAATAAACACGAAGACCATGACCAGTGTTCAGGACAGCGTCTCTCGAAGTCCACGCGACCAAAAGTCTGATGTCTTCCAACAGTCTTCAGTAAGTGCTGCAGTCACAGCCATTTCAAGAAAAAGTGAAATTGTCGTCAAACTCTCAGCAGTCTCCCTCTCTCTCTCTTTCAATGTGACAAAGAGTCGAGATGGGAGTGAAGGTGCAAAGACAGACAACATTTTGATAGGAAAGACAGAGCCTTTTTTTATATCATTTTTCAAGGGCACTGTGCTGCTTTCACAAAGGTCCTTATGGATTTTCAATCACCACTAACAGCAGTATTTGGTGACTACCACTCAAGGGAGGGCCTCACACAATGATATTTGACTTGGGGTTCAAAAGGCCATCAAGTCATTCAGACTTTGGCTTTCTCCTTTTTTTCCCACCTCTCTGTGGCTGAATGTACCATTTCACACGGAATGGAAGCCTTTGTGCAATTTGCTGTAACAACAGCTACAAAAATGACTTCTCATTACTTAAAGGATATTTGGAGCGGTCTCTTAAATTACACAAAGCCTGACAATTGGTTAGACCTGGGAATTCATTTTCACTGAAAAAGACAGATGGACAATTACAACTCTTAAATCTCTCATTTTAGTGTGAAGAGGAGCGTTTTGGAGGCTGAATTGACAGCTTTGTGCAGGTGAGCAGTTCTTCAAGGTCCACTGACAGAAACGCGGTGGAGATTGTGCAGTGAATTTGCACTGCTGTTGAATATAAGACACCACTAGACAGTCCAGGTGCAGCTCATACATGCACACACGCCTCCACACTCCATGCCCAGGATCTTCTGACGGGCGCCTAAAACAAATATGTCACGTGACCTCTGCAACAATGTGGAAAGATAATTCTACCACTCGGGTCACAGCTGATTTTAGAAGAGTTATGGGCTTGTTATTGTTATTTCACAATGTGGGAAAAATGGGTTGGCTATTGTTAGCTATTCCAATACCTAAGAGTAATGTGTTATGCAGTATTTAACGCTGTATCAAGTGGTATAGTATGTGTGTACATCTGATTTATTAAGACCAAAGTACTAAATGAGCAGTTTTTAAACATAGCTTTCTGTTCTGCTGAGAAATGGAGCGGCCATCTTGGAGTTTGAGATCAGGGTCAGGTTCCAAATTTCTCTCTCAATTTCTCAGATGCCTCACTGGAGAAGACGCCTTGTCATATAGAATGTTATGGATTTTACCTGCACACCCTCTACACCCGCCATAAAAAAGAAATAAAGTGAGGGATGAACTGAACCGTAGATTCAGCGTATCGTTGCAGCCCTGGTGGACGGACAGTCTCGACGGCCGGGCACGGGTCAACGAGCAAACAGACCAAAAAGGGCAACACAACGCCTCAGAATCAAACACAGGCAGGTTATCAGGCACGATAGACGGGCAGCAAGGACTGGACTGAGGGAAGGAGGTGGTGGGAGAGCAGGTATGTAGAAATCACATGTGCAATGTATCCCACCCAGTTACAGTATGAATAGAACAGACTGGTAATTGACCTTTTTGGCCACAGTATCTGCTCCTCAGCAATTTTTTAAAAAGTTTGATTATTACATGTTGAAAACTGGGGATATTAAATCATATTTAAAATGTGAACGCAGTTTAACCACAATCCAGCTGCAGGCACCTACCCCACACATTTAGAACGTGCGCTGCACAAACCACTTTCAACTGTGAGCTGGTTAAGTTAAGACGAGCGTGTAGAATTGATACTGTGCTCTGAAACACACGTCAGCCTTTAAGCAAATGAGCAGACAAACGGAGGTCATGTGACTCATCCTGGAGAGGCCGCGCAGGCTCCCAGCCTGTGCCAGGGGCAGCAGACACCACACCGTCATCTGCTCCCACATAAGTCAGCCTGTAACTGCCAAATCAATTCTGCCTGTTGTCACACAGCGGACAGCGTCCAGCGAATTCCACCACAGCCTCGAACGCAGGCCGCCGCTGCCCCTGAGCCTTCTGGGTCTTTGACACACCTCCTGCAGAGACGGTCCAGCACATCTGCGCCTTCATCTTGTTTTGTTTTTCTTTTTTCTGTTTGCTCCTCAGCAACATGCTGCATGCGAGCAATGCCACACAGACGGCGGTGTCATTATGCACAGCGGCCGACAGCAGGAGCAGCCAGCTGGGCTGAGGCGGTGGAACACGTCAGTATGATCACAGCGCCATCTAGTGTCCCACACTGGGGACTCCAGACATGAGGCAAGGCAGACTGTGGTGGCTGCACCAGAGCGGAGCTGCTTTACAGTCAGCGCACAATTACAAAGTGAATTCATAATTTTAAATCTTTAATTATTATTGTTTTGGACATTGGGAATTTATCCGGTCTGAGGAGGAAGAACAGACAAATGTACCTAATGCTTTGTTGATATTGATATGTTCTTGATATGTATTCGATTTCACTCCTTAGTCAGTGTGCTATTAATTTATCATAAATACACTAAATATCAGGACAAGAGCAGAACAACATAAAACCTGCAAAAAGGCCACAAAATGAAAATACTGAATAAAAAACAGAGTGGTAAAATGTGTACTAGGTTTCTAAATGTATATATGTACATGCATGCCATAAAATCATGTGTTTGAATAAATCCAGAGGGATCCTCACATATAATTAGGATACATGTCACAGTACTCTGTGTCATAATATCACACAAACAGAATCAATAAAAATGACTGTATGTAAATGGCAGGGTCTTTGTTTTTGTCCACATCCCAAAGAGAATTCTTCTGATGATAAAACAATAATATAATAACATTTACTATTCTGATGGATTTGTTTTTTTACGACATGAATAAAAACAAAACACTTAATGTGAATATTCACATGTGTGTTTTCATGTGCGTTACAAGTGCGTGTTTGCTTCATATTTGCTCGGCTTCCTCCTCTTCTGTGAAGTCTTTGTAAATATCATGACTCCATAAAAAGCCCACATACAGCTCCATTTCTGACTGGTAAGAGCAAAGAAGAAAGTTTGATGAACGTCCTTTATTATTATTGTCACCATGACGACAGAGCTCTTAAATCATCGGGGGAAGAACCTGTCTTAATCCCAACCTCAATCCTATGCCGTGCTTAACCTGTTTGTGCCTAAACTATGACCGCACTTTTATATTGTTACCATGATGCTGAAGGGGTTTAAACTGACCTGCTGTGCTCCTTTAAGTCGATCTACATCTTGAGTTATATTCATTTGTGTAGAATATTTAGATGAAAAAAAAAATGAATTGTGGGGGGTTTATTTTGGAAATGGTTAAAAAAAATAAAATCAACATTTAAACCAGCTAAATTCAGAGGAAGATTTAAATATAGATGGGTGAAAGCCCCACGTGTGAAACGATAGAGACACAACGTGACAAAGTGGCATGGAGTCAGTAAAATGAAACCTATTATAGTCAGCCTGCATCAGAGGAGCGGCCCAGTCACCTTTTGTTTCCAGCCTGAAATGTGCTGAAGGGCCCAGCCAGCCGAGCGTATTATACAGCCTCACACTGCCTATCTGGAGCCACTGCATGGTGAAAGACAGATCCTGCCTATAGCGCACACACACACACACACACCTCTCACCCCCACCATCCTCCCCTGCCCGCTGCATCCCAGTCTGGGCTCGCCGTCACCGCCGCTGCTGCTGCTGCCACTGCCACTGCACCGAGAGGGAATTTACATTTTAATAGGCAGAGCTGCTCACCATCTCCGAATGAGGGTATGTGTTCAGGCAAACAGCAGGAAACGCACCCAGCTGCACATTCCCAATGAACCCTCCAGACAATTTCTGGGCCAGAGAAATGATATTTTTAGCAACCCCCCCACCCCCCAACCCCCGTCTGCAGCTTATGGTAGAATATATAAATTCATACATATATATAAACATTCTACATGTATACTCATACAGACACATATGCAGATTTTACAGAAAACAAACTTCTCTGAAATGAGATTTGATATGGTGCCATCTTAGATCAGTGGTGGGGGAGAGAGGAGGCGCGGCTGTGTTCACATCTCTCTGGTGCAGGGAGAGGATAGAGATGAAGAAGGAGCAGAGCGGCGGCAGAGAGAAGGCCTCGCTGTGGGCCCGTGTGATCACAGAGCATGACGGTTCCATCACAGCTGTCATTAGGCACCAAACAAAAGGCGTATCAAGAGCAGGACGGAGAGGAAGAGGAGGCGAGGGAGCGAGGGGGGAGGGGGAGGACGGTTCCTCGTCACTCCTCTGCTCTGTCACAAGGCCTCTGGATGGAGTGTCAGCCCCAGAGTGTGGAGAGGGGGTCAGTAGGAGTACAGATTCCACTTCGACCCAGAGGCTGTGACCACGTCATGTCTTTTTTCTTGTATTTTGTTTTTTAAATTCTAGTATGCCAGGAAGTCATCGAGGGAAGCTGCCACTTCAGATAATGGAGAAATTGAGATAATATATACTGCAAGGTGCAAGGATCATTAAGTGCCTTTGTACGTGCACCGTGGGGTGAATGTTTAAATGCAATGTGAAAGTTGCTGCTTCAATTCCAGAGGAGGATTCAACCTGTTTTTTTGACACAACGTTTTCTTCTGATGCCACAAATCCACCTAACGTCAACTTCACAGCTCCAGTCATCGAGCAGCGAGGAGCAACACATTCTGGCCACCTGAGGAATGTTCAGTCCAACTGTCTTTGAAAAATGAGACTAAATAAACAATCGCACGTTGCTTCCCATCTGTCAATGAGATTTTCATTGAAAAAATATATATTAAAATGTTCAAAAGCTATATCTGCTGTTCATTATGTTCTCAGTTAAAGAGACACCCCCCCAACGCGCGCGCACACACACATCCTCTGTCCTCTGTCCTCCACTTTTCACAGCATCTCTGTGATTCTGGTGTGTGAGACGACACAAAGCGTCACAGCTTCGGGCGAGCAATCAAGACTGGGGCTCCTCCCCGCTCTAATTAATAACTATTGAACATGCCAACAACAATCAACACTAATTAAAATGTGTGCTTGTTGACAAGGGTACAAGCTTTATCAAAAGACAGGAGGGTGTGTGATGGAGTGAATGTGTGTGTGTGTGTGTGAGGGCATTGGTGAGGGCCTCTGTTCTCCATAATAAGTTGACAAAGTGCCCCGAGCCATAGTTTTAATTCAAAACCCAGCGCAAGCCGCCGTCTCTCTGTGACACTGACTGCTGGCACCGGGACGCAGGATGACTCCCACAGCAGCAGAGGGACTGACATCGACACTGAGCATGCGTGTGTGTGTGTGTGTGTGCGTACGTGTGATCATTGCAGCATCGCCGACAACCACAACCACAATCTGTGAACGAAGAACGTTTCTTTGTTCGCGGTCATCCCAGGACAGCTCATGTCGTCAGTAATAAGTCGTGAATCAGAACAACCTCATCAGATGTTTCCATCTGGGCAGAAGTCAGACCAACGTGATAAATAACATCGGTCTCTTGGTGGAGTCAAGATATTTTTAACATATTATCAGAACTGAAAACTAAACCAGAGCTGGGAGTTTTATTTAATCAAAGTTAAATGTGTGTGAAAAGTGACTCATCAGATCTCTTGCTGCTGTGAAGAGGGACACACACTCATCCTGTTATAATTGGAATACTTCATAATACTTGTCAAATCAGTAAAAAGATTTCTACACTGCTGTTCACAGTAAAATATTCGCATTCATCTGGTGTATAAATGTTAAATATCTCTTTCCATACAGCTGCGTATTCTTGTATATCATGTATACTTGCACATTTTGCATTCTCTCTCCACGGCGGGAGGAATAAAGAGCTTGTTGTTGTTTGTTTGCTTAGAAGTACAGTAAGAATCCAGAGGTTGAGGCCAGACAGGCAGGAACACCATCGAGCCACAGGACTGTACACAGACGCAATAATGAGGGGGTGGGTGAATAGGTGGGTGAAAGGGGGGGGGTCGGGGGGGGTGGGGGGGGGGGGGGGGGGGGGGGGGGGGGGGGGGGGGGGGGGGGGGGTGACTGGACCTGAAATGACACGAGAATAAGAGACTCGGTCAATGGGAGACCGCGCTGTGACGAGGTCAAGGATTTAAAGAAGCGAGGTCAGAGCCACGCAGAGCAGGACCGGACAAGCAGCTGTGTTTGTGCGTATGGACAGAAGCAAATAAAGGGCTGAGGGGTCATCAGGGAGTCTCACAGGGAGGAAGGTCTGTGTGTGTGTGTGTGTGTGTGTGTGTGTGAGAGAGAGAGAGAGCTCTGGGATCTTTCACTTCTTTTCACTTCTAATATTACAAACTCTACATGGATCAACAACATCAAAAGCTCTCGAGTTTACCAGTGACACGCTTGACCTCAGCGTGTTTTCACTGGGCTTCACGAAGGCTGAGGCCGAGGAATCAGCACTTCCCTTCGCACAGGAGGTTTTTTTATGGAGACGTCAGAGAAACAGGAACACAGGGTGAAGCAGCAGCAGCAGCCTGTTTCTGGAAATATCAACCATGTCTCCCGTGTAGCTCAGAGGACGAGAGGTCAGCGCAGGTCGGACCGCCACATTGGTCCAGACAGAAAGATCCTTGAACCGTTAAATCATATGGAATTTTATACACCAATGAGACACTGCATTGCAACTGGGGTCCCAGTCTGAGCAGAACCAGCTGCTGCTTGGCTAGCGTTAGAACTTTGCTCAAGAACTTTGAGGGGGTGATCTGTCTCACAGCGTCTCCACACACTGGCCCCTCTTCCCCTCCCCCTCCCCCCTCTCCCACTGACCTGGCTCACTAACAGCTCAGCCTCCTGGAACCAGGCCCAGACCCCAGGCCTAATTTTGACTAGCGAATGACCAACGTCCCCAAAGTATCGACATCAGCTGCTTGTTTCCATGAAAAATTCGGGCTGCAGAGGAACGGTCAGGCCGCTGACCCTGAATGAACTGCAACCCCCCCCCCCACACACACACACACACGCACGTCAACAAGGCCCGCCCTCCTCCCCGTGGTGGTCAATACCTCGTGACTGATATTGATGACTCGCCCTCATCTTATCTCCATTCCCACAGTAAAGTGGCACAGCTAGTTAGGTTCCCTGGTGGAGACTGGGTTCTGGGCTTGTTTTGGTTGCACATGTTAATGGTTTTCCATCAGATGCATGAATTATACCTTTGAACTACATACTGAGTATTTGTCTTCTCATTCTGCAGCTCCATCACTGCAGAGACACGAGTTCTTCCTCTGCCCCCCTCTGCAATCGCAGCAACTCTTTGTGTCCGAATGTCATTTTGTGCCCGTGTGTGTTTGAAAGAGTTCGCCTCAAAACAACAATTACTTGTAACAAAAAGAAATAAAAGTGGATTTTCAAGGTAATGTCCTCATTATCTGTTTGCCTAATCCAATAAACTGACCCTGTCCCAGATGTCAGAAGTGAAAGAGACAGATTGTGAGCTGTGTAAACAAGTGAAGCAGATTCCTTCACTGCAGGAAAACAGCTCGGCCCTATAAAGGGCCGGGTGCTCATGCAGCCTATTGTACATCCAGCGCTGTGTTAATTGCACAGAGAGCAGACTTCAATCTGGGACTCTCCAGCTCGGGATGTTTGGCTTTTCTCATGAACCGCAATCTGTGTCCAATCGATAACGGCTCTCTTGCGGAATTTCTCAATCAATTCCCGATGAAAAGCAGAGAAAATCGGCAACCTTGAGAAGCCTGCACTGGTTTCAGCTTCACATCCACGAGCTGTCAAAGCCACACAGCTGCGAGCGTCACTCGGATGCGTTTTCTGTTGAAACTGGTTATCCCACGTTTAACACTTGTTTACACAAACAGCTGCTCTTTGCATTCTGAAGTGAAATATCAGGCTCCTTACTTTCATTTTGATTCAGACATTAATGAGTGTTACGTGTTAATCAGCATAACTCTGATAAAATGTATTTAATAGGTGGCATGGTTCGATTATTAAAAAAGGAAAAATATAAATCTGACAAATAGTTATTCTACTATCCCCGAAAATTAATATTTATGCAAAATATTTTATTATCATATTGCTTCTTTTTAACAATACATAATTATAATCAATGCAGCACTTCTGCCCTGCAGACGCAGCCTTTTAAACCTGTTCAGCTGATCAGTTTGGCTCGGTTTCTCCATTTCTCATCAGCCTGGTTTCTGAAGGTCGGTTTGGATGAACAAATGTGAATGAAACACTGACACCTGAATGCAGGCAACTTCAGACGTCAGACACAACCACAGCGTTGCCTGTAGCTGCTCGGATCCCAGACGTTTCCTACACATCTTTACATTTCAGTCTCCTTGGATTATTGGTTCTTGTATTAACTGTCGGGAGGTTTCAATAAGATCTTTGATGGATCACGTGAACATGTTCCATCCACAGGGTTCTGCTTCTGTGACTGGATGGATGGACATCAAATAAATGACAAAAAGGATTTTTCTACGCCGCTAATAGGCAATTCTGTTTCCATTGCAGCCAACAAACGTGCACAGTCTCTGTAATGAATGGTTCTTACAGCAGTGAGCTCCCTGATATGTTGTTTTTACAGTCTCCGCTCAGCACACAGCATACTCTCATTAGATTATTGCAAATTGCCAAAAAGCATGAGCGAAGGCTCATTTAGCCAAGTGCTGGAGACATGTTGAAATGTTTAGGAGGCTTCAGAGGTTTGCTTCCTCCTTCCTCCTCCGTCTCATACTGTTTCCAGACACAGTGGGCCACAGGCGGCACAATTAAAACAGGACCGAATCCAATGAGAGGAGATGATGATGAAAACTTCCATCAACACCTCCGCACTGAGCCCATTGGGTTCCTGCTGGGGTACAGCACAGAATCTGAAACTGATCTTTGTACTGGAGCAACTTGCTTTCAAGTTGAGCCTGTAGCGTGCAAGCGTCAGTGTGCTTCGGATTTTCAAATGGTTTCCTCCATCAGTGAAGACGCTGAAGACGATGGAGTCAGGTGTGAGAGTCAGTGGACATAACATCACTCCCTCTGATGGACTCCTGAGCTCTGGCTGGTTGGCCCAAAGTTTTTAGGGAACTTCCAAGATGGCGACCCACATCAAAACCACACAGAGGGTCCATGGGAAATGTCTCCTTTCTCTTATCACAGCAACACAATATAAAATGCTTTCTGTATTATACCTTTAATCAAGGATCAGCGTGACAATATGGCGGTGCCATATCTTACCAACCCGCCTAGACTGGGGCCGAAGCAACACAGACTCCCAGGAGACGCTGCTGACAGCCGGAGCAGGGGACATGGGAGGGGCTGGGAAATGGAGAGGAAGGTGTGTACGGTGACTCAAGCAGCTGAACATGCCGCAGCATATCGGTAAACACCGTTAATCACAGGTTAGCAGATGGGAACGTTAATTGCAGCGGAGGAAACAACAAGACCCAGAGGATGCTTCTATTTATCGACACCCGCTCTCTTACTGATAAGGACCGAACGGGTGGTGTGTGTGTGTGTGTGTGTGCTTTAACACTGAATTGTCCGGAGGAAAGAGGTGATGGGGGGGGGGGGGGGGGGGGGTAATGTTGTTTTT
>JAFBJW010000075.1:1015415-1114939 GCA_016785235.1 Pseudorhombus dupliciocellatus
GGGGGGGGGGGGGCAGGGTTAATGTTGAATATGATCTTATGAACGCTTTGTTCTTTGAATGTCTCCCACCGACATCTCCATCGCTCTTTGCACACAAACAATGTTGAATTAAACCACTAAACTTTATGGGCTGTGGATAAATTTAATTTCTCGAGGATGACACATGGCATTAAAAATAGAAAAAATACTTACTCTACTACCTACTCTAGCCATTGGCAGAAACTGAGTATAAAATCATTATATAATAAAATGAGACTTTTTATTTAAATTAGGAGTGGGTCCCATCCGGAGGCTGCCAAGTTTTTTCCAGTGCCCAAACTGGATAAACGAAACAGTCAGTCATATTTATGATGACTGATGCTAACACCAGTTCTCTGCAACATGACCCTTCACCTCTATTTTTTTCTTAAATTCTACAACCTGAACCTTTAGATGTGTTCTGTATAATTGTCTTTTTTATTATTTATAATACTCACAGATATAATATATAAACAGCGACTCGGTGAATCAGTTTCCCTCTCCTCACGCAGATGTGTTGATATTGTCCCCATACAAACAACCCGTATGGCTTCCACAGCATCCAAATCAATCAGCATGGCTCCATGCATCCAGTCGCCACCTAATTGATGCACTAATCCAGTCACTAAGTACTGCAGAGCTGTGAAGTCTGCCCAAAGCAAACAGCGCACACACCAGTCACCAGCAGGCAGCACCTCAAACAGCAGAGCGGGGCAGGGCTGACAGAACGTCTATGAACTATAGATCAAGGAGGAGAGGTGCACACCCATGAGCTGCAGACCTCTGGCCTGAAACAACACGGCTGTCTCATCTGCCGAGGCTCCGCGAGATGACGCTACAACACTCGGCCGCTGCAGCACCCCCCTACTCGCCTGCGATATTATTTTACGAGTGTGGCAGCGAGGTAAATATATTTAGTTTGCTGCCGTCCCCTCGCCCTGCACTGAAGACACAGCCTGCTTCTGTTATCAGGTCTTAGCTTGGAGGTCTATCCTTTGGTGTGTTTTCAAGACAGATTTCATTATAATTACGGATTCTGTCCCTGATCATTTAGAGCAGGGGTGCCCAATACGTTGATCGCGAGAGTACTGTGGCTCGATCACATGGCGTTAAAACGTAGACGTCAGCCTATGATATGTTTTGCAAATTTATAGTAGGTAGAATCTACCTGGTAGATCATTTTGACTTGGTCATTTTATAAGTAGCTCGCATGCAGGAAAAGTGTGAGCACCCCTGATTTAGAGGACTTCTTAAAAATCATACTTCAGAAAGTCTCCTTTAAAGAACTAGTAACTTGTTCTAATTAGAGGGCTCAAAGGAGCAGGTCTCGTGCTAATGTGAAAAGATGCATATATTTAACAGCATTATAGATCGCTATTATAGTTATTAATTGGAAGGTCATCAGTGTGTCCCTACAACCTTTGGAGGACCAAGGGGACAGTTTTGACCGAGATGGGTTAGACGAGGTAGTTTAAGCATTTCACAAACTACAATAGATTATCTTGCCTACAGAGGACGTTGTTCTTGCTTCACCCTGGGTTAATAAATCACTCTTCGCTGCCACTTTGAGGTGCTAGCCATCTTAATTCTTTTTTTTTTTTTAAGTGACAACTGACCATGCATTTTATTTATTTTTTTTTACATGCTGAGATCTGAACTTCCTCTTGAGTAAGGTCAGTGGAGCACTGCTTGAAAAAAAAAAACTTAACCTCAACATCCACTTCCACGATCAATGTTTTCTGTCTGTCACAGCTTCAGCTCAATCCACACATCTTGCTTCCCAGCAGCTGCTTGGGTGTGTTCTCTCTGGGCTGATGGTATTGAACTTATCGACCTCTTGCCTGTAACTGCTGGGCCAGTGTTTCCTGGAACACGTGGGCCGCAGTGTGGTGGTAAAGACGACTCAGGTCAACCACAGGTCCCTTCCACGTGAGGCAGAGACGGCAGAAACAGGGTGGAGGTTGGCAAAGGAGGCGGAGAGAGGGATGGTTGCAGGAGGAGATAGGAATCGATTGTGGAAGTGTTTCTCCCCATCAACACAGAGGTCAGAGGGGAAGCCTGCACAGAGGAATGTCCTACTGAGTAATTACAAAAGCACCTCTCTTAACACACCCATCTGACCTGGCTTTCATGCCTACCTGTTAATAATCAGAGCTCATAATGAACAGATCCATAGGTCTGCTGGGTTAAGGTCTTCAACAACCTTGCTCCAAGCAGTCCACGCTCCGCATGGGGAGGCGCCAAGGCCTCACAGAGTTTGAGCTGTGTTACACTACTGACCCCTGGAGGACAAACTGAGCCCTCACAGTTTCAAATCGATTGAGTCTTTTTGGGAGGGCCATCACTCAGATTAGCGAAGTCTGAGGTGGGGATCCACTGCATCTGCCCATCACTGTACACAGGGTCAATTTATATGGTCACATGGGTTTGTGTGCAAAAAATGCTGAATTAGCAACAAAAAAGTGAGAGACAATCAGATCTAGATCATTAAAATTAAGTTAGTTACATCATCAGAATGAAAATTGGAGTTTTATTTTCAATTCCACCTTTGTGTAGAGAGCAAGAACACACATTTGCAGGGCTTAGATCCATATGTACTGTAAAAATGAAATTAAATAATAAGCTTTAAATTTGTAGTTTGTAAAATATATATTTAAATGTACCAAAATGTGTTATATATTTTCATTTGCATTACATAAGAGAGAAAGAGAAATGTGTCTGTTTTGTTTTTATAAAATACACGTAGACAACAGAGACCACCATTATAACATGTGTTTAACCATAACCTACACAGGTCTAATGTTCATATATGGTCAATGAAGATTTAGTATAAGTCATTAGAGACCCACACTCACAGAAACTAAATTGACCAATAGACATCAAGGATAATATCCAACCCAGAAACATCTGAATAAATGTTAATATTAAAACTCCACTATAAGGCAGGCCATTTCAATAGAACTGAAACACTCATAATAATTCACTCAGCATGGTTGAACTGTAGCCACAGACACAGAGTAAACTCTCAAAAGAATTGTGGAACAATATGGTCCAGGCAGCACCAGAGAGAATGCTGGGGTTAGAAGAGCAAGGGGGCCTTCAGGCTAGGCTAAGGCAAATCTTCCACCAGCTATCTCTGGATCAGAGCAAGCAGGGGTCATACAATGGCTCTACAATGAACAGAGCGATCAAGTTTGAACAATGTTCCCAGATATTCAGAAAAAAAAGGACAAATTATGAAAACCGACGTGTCAGAGACAGTGTTACAATACACGTATGACTCAAAACCAAGACAGATCCTCGTCATAGGAGACCAGCCCTTAAAGGAACAGCGACCAACAAGAAGACATTCAAGGTCTGGAAAGCACCGACTAGCCACACAATTCCAGTCCAGTGTTATAAACCCGTTAACCTCTCACTCAGCTCCCACAGCTTCTTGGCCAGGGCATCGTCCCGTCCCCTTGCGCCAATGTGTTGAAGTGTGCAGTTAGAGAAGTAGCGTCCACTGAGAGACTCAATGCCCTCTTGCAGGGCACAGTGCAGCGTGGTCTGGGACCCCCCCTCTGGGTTCAGGAAGAAAAGCTTGGCAAAGGGCAGGATGAGGAGCTGCTGCCACAGGCTCATACTGCGACAAAGTTCTGTGGAGACGACTCCTGGGAAGAGCAGAGGGGACTTTACTATAAGCAGAAATTGAGTGCATGTCAGTAGGGGGGGGGGGCAGAGCAGAGTAAGGATACCGGGCCTATGTGAAATTGGCCCAAGCCTGAAATGAACATGGGAGAAACCCTGTCCCCTAACCGCCACAGTTCCACCATAGAATGACTGGATGCCACTGACCTGGGTGCAGGCTGTAGCAGCTGACGCGGGTTCCCTCTAGCCTGTTGGCCAGCTCTCTGGTGAAGAGCACGTTGCACAGCTTGCTGCTGCAGTAGGCCTGGACGTTGCTCCAGGTGGACTGACCCAACACCAGATCTTTATTGGAATCCAGCAGCGGGAAGTCAATGTTTCCAAAGCGGTGCAGGAGTGCGGCCACGGTGACCACGCGGCTGGGTCCACACTGCCGCAGTCGCTCCAGGAGGAGGTTGGTGAGCAGGAAGTGACCGAGGTGATTCACCCCAAATGCTAGGCCGAAGCCTTCCTCCGTGCGTCCCTGGCAAATCACACCTGAAACGCAGAGTATCGGCATTGAGCAGCTGCTTCAGTCACTGAGTAAACTTCAGGCTATTGAGGACATTTCTTAATTAAAGTAAATCCTAGTCTTCACCTGCATTGTTGATAAGGATGTCCAGTCTGGGTTCAGTCCTCAGGAAGGTGCAGGCAAAACTGCGGACAGACTTTAGACTCGCCAGATCCAAGTGCATAAACACCACCTGATTGTTCCCGCTGTCCTGAAAAATAATAACTCTGTTTCAAATCACTGCACTTGTTCAACAACTTCCTGGCCCATGGCAAAGTATCTAAAACCAAGGTCATGCACTTCAAGGAAAACCCAATCTTGTAACACCGTCTCTTTGTGGGCGTCTCTAGATTTCAAAGTCAGTCTGAAGAGTCAGTCCTGTTGATGCACAATGGCTTCACCTTTCAATGTACTTACTCTGCGGATGTCAAAGGCAGCAGCTTCGGCTTTCTCCTGGTTGCGGCAGGCCAGGATCACCCTGGCTCCTCTCTTTGCCAGCTCCAGAGCCGTGGCCTTGCCAATGCCAGTGTTGGCCCCTTTGGAGAAGAGTCAACGAGAACTGAACAAAGCTTCACTCACCAACAGTCAATGCAAATATTATACAAAGAGCAAACACATAAAGGATCATTTCCAACTCAAAACAGATGGAAAAATGAGCAAAAGAAAGCAAATACTGAGAAAACCAAGGGACATATGTGGAGAATACACCAACAAAGATGTTTGCAGAGTTATGACACTTCCTGCCTCTTCCTGCTGCGATGGCTGTTCTACGAGGATTTGTTCCTGTTGTGAACCCGCTTATGCAGAACCCCCGCTGTGCTGGGCATGTGTGAAAGACAAACCCTGGGTAAAATCTGAAATCAATTCTGCACTCTGCACTTTGCCCGCGAGTTATTTGTCAAAACGGCTTAAGAAAAATCGTCCATTACAAAGTTTCACTGCTTAAATCGCCGACTGACAATTTAGTTTACATCGCCCAGCCCTAATTAAGTGTCTATATACCCCAGGCTTTCAAGGTAGCAGTAATTAAACAGCTAATTAAGAAGTACACTCTTGGCCCAGATGTTTGGACTAATTATAGCCTCGTATCAAACATTCCCTTCAGTTCCAAAATCCTTGAATACGCTGTTGCTAACTGGTTAGGCGATTCCTTACAATATTTGGTTTTGTTGGAATCCATCACAACAAACCAGACCAGTTTATGGTTTCACATTGGAGCACACGATAAGCGGATCATTGGACAGACACAGGTTCTCTTCCTCTACCCCTCAGTTCAGCTTCCGCTTTGATGTCAGACTCGCACGTGGCTGCAGGTGGAGCAGGTGAGGCTTGACCGCAGCTCTGAGCCGGAAGTGTCTCGGGGAAGACGCCGCCATGACGCTACGTGTTAGCAGCAGCTAACAGGTGAGCTCCGTACCTGTCACGATGACCGTCCTCCCCTCCAGCGTCACCGAGCCCGCGCATCGCGCCCCTCTGAACACGCCGTAGTACACGAGCACATAGAAGAACAACGCGCACGCAGCCAGACACAGCGCCACCGACATCACAGACCAGCGCGAGACGGGACGAGTTGCCCGGCAGCCCACATTTCCGGTCACCTCTTTCAAAATAAAACCTTTGTAGACAATTCAATCGCGTTATTGTCAAAATTCGGAAATGTTTTATTTTACTGAGACACATGGCCTCGCACAGTAATCAAATAAATAATTATAAACTATGCTTTCTTTTCACTTATCTTAAGGTTTCTAGATCGTGCCCGAAGCTGAAGCTTCTTCCGTTTGACTTAGGATGAGGTGAAAGCACTTCCTGTTGTCTGGGTGTTACTGAAAAGTGTAATTCCTTATCTAAATATTATTATTGTAAATTCATGTAAATCATTGTATTATATGTACATATTATAAATATCTTATAACACTGCATCATTCACTTGGCAAAGTTAGTTCTTTGCTTTGTTCTAAATAAACTACACAATTTACTTATTGTAAATAAAACATGTTTAAACAGCAGAACATGTACTACCCCATCAGACTCTGAGCACTATGGGGGACAACTCAGTTAAAGTCATGCAGCAATAATAAATATTTGTTAATATTTTTCTATTTAATTTATTTGTATGTCATGTTTGTGTTTCTTGGGCAGGAAACTGAAATGCTGTTATCAAGTTGATGATGTTGTGCTGCTGTCATAAACACAGATAAACTGACTGATCAGAAGATAATTTCATATGATTTTATATATGATGCAGGATGAAGAATATAAAAACAAGTTGGACTCCCAGAGGTCTGAACACATTAGATAACACATCCAGTTTGTTCTTAGAAAATCTTTCTGTATTTACAGGTTTGAACAGACAAGCAGATACAGACAAAGAGTGCTTATATACAGAGCAGCACAAGATGTTAAAATGAGTGCTAAAACAATGTGGTATTTACAGACGGACTACAGCGAAAAATACAGACTAGGAACAAGTTTTATCACAAAACTTCAGGTACTCTACACAGTATCACAAATTCCATGAACTGTACAGTTAAAAACCAAAAAATGGTAATCTACATGAAATCCAATGTTTCTCCAACTGAGAGGCACTGAATTATATATATATTTACATTATATATACATATAGTGTATAAGCATGTATGTTTTCATACATATATAGCTACCTGTGGTGCAAAAGCAGCAAAAGAAATTAGAATGTATGGAATTCAATACTACAAAATAAAAGGATTTGTGCTAAATGGGATGACTGACAGAGTAATGTTACACCATACATAACTAATATACTGGCAAAAGAAAAAATTGAGCATAGGTAAATCATGTTGCTCAAACTCCTAATGGTCTGAAGTGAACAGAGGTTACTGTCAGTCATTCAAAAACAGAGGAGATTGTCAATAATACTTCAAGTTCATGCAAAGATATAAACTATTAAAAATGACAACAGAATAAAAAAAAAAAAAACTTTTCCCTGTTGACCAACCAGCTATGCAGCTTTCCCTTCATTGTGACTAGGAAGGTGCAAAACAAAAGGCGGGAGGGCAGGACTTCCTGTGCGGGTTACGGAACAGAGTTGGAGTGCATTACGGGCACTTGGTGGGGAGGGACAGTCAAAGTGTCAGCCTCTTCCTGGCTGGAAGGGCTGCTCACTGTGGCAGTGCTGGGCAGTGGTGGTGTGGAGGTGGAGTTGGTGGCAGCTGCAGTACTGCTACTGCTGCTGCTGCTGGAGGTGGTGGTGGTGGTGCCAGCGCAGCTGCTGGGAGACGTGGCGGTCGGCTCCTCTTTGGGCTGCTTACTCGCAAACTCAGTGATGCTGAAGACAAACTGGAGGCAGCCCAGTTTAATGTAGCTCCCGTGATGGAGCAGGGCAGTTCCCTCCCACCCTGCCCCACTGCCCCCAATCAGGCTGGAGCTGCTCGCCTTACACGTGCACGACAGCTCGGAGCAGCCCTGTGACTGGCTGCTCATCACTCCACCGGCAGGCAGCAGACCCACCACAGAGCAGGGACCCTCGCCCTCCTCACGCTTCTTACTGCGACCTGCACAGAGAACCATGGTACTCAGTGACAGTGCCTGAATGACTGTGTGCTCAAACATTAGCTCAAGGTGTGTGCAAGGCTGCAGGATGTAGGATTATAAATATACTGCTGATCCTAAAACTTGAATGTGTAAGACTTGGATTTACTCACGAATGATTCCTTGGACTTTGGCCACCAGGCCGCTGGGTGCAGATGGCGACGCCTTCTCAGAGAAGTCACACGAGTAGAGAACATTGTCCACTGTGGTGCCGTGCTCACTGTAGTTGAGCAGCTCATAATGTTTTGTATTCTACAGAAGGGAGACACACAACTTATTTAGTCTGTGACCCACAACCACAGCGCTGTCGTAGAATGGCAAAACAGCAATAAGAGTCCAAACCTCATCATAGAAAATACAGGCGTGTTTCCCCGATACGTAGTTGCAATGACCATAGTTTGTAAGGCACACATCCATGTCAGCACCTTCACAAAAAAACATTACAAAGGAAGAGTTAGGGTTTTATGGCCAAACTGAGTAATGTTTATCTAATGTAATATCTTTATTCAGATTTCAGTGCGTCTTACCAGATCCTATGTATAACGTCCTATAGCACATGCTGACAGCTCCTCCTTTCCCTGTCAGAGGATAGAAGACAGCCCGGGCCTGCACCTTCTTCTGACCTGTTTCAGAAAATATTTGTTATTTTTAAATCAACCTAGTCAGTCGTAGTGTCAGAGGTCAAGTTAGTGTCTTACTGTCAAGATGAGGGGGTGGGGTTTTGGGAGCATCATCGGTTGCTGAGGCGAGCAGAGCACTGGGCGCTTTGGGAGGGAACAGCTGCTGGATCCTCTGCCAGGCCAGGAGCTTGATCATCTCTGAATCCAGTGTGTCAAGCATGATCCCTACAATCACACACACGGGACGGTAAAAAATATGATCACACCATTTGTTTGCTTTTTAGCAGAACTGACATTCTGTTATCACGTCTCAAACCTACCACCGTCATCATCCTTTCCATCTTTCATACAGCTCGACAAGTCAGCAAATGTGGGAAAAGTGCTGGGCAGCAATGAGTCAACTTCAGGTCCATCCTTCACGTCTACAGAGGAGAAACACAGAGGCGATTGAATGAGATTGCCCACATTCTTTTCACTCTCTCAATTGCTCACCGATCTGGATTGATGCCTTCATTCATATCAAGACATTTTCAGAACACCTTAATGTTAACACATTTTAAACTGTTAATTATGTTTATCACAAAACGATTTAAATGCTTTTTCTTCCAAAACCTCATGTCTGTTTAAAACATTTTTTCCAGTGACCACTAGAGGGCTCTAATACGCTCCAGTCAGCTGTGATGTGTTACCCAAAACCAGTGGGTACATCTGATCACAGACGAGCTGCGGCTTGAATTGACACCTTTCATCATGTTGAGTCTCATTTGTACTGTCAAACTGAACAAGCATTTAGTAGATTAGAATTTTAAAAACCACATGCAGGAGCGTGGCCCCTCATTTATTTTCAGGTGGATGAAACTTCCAGCACGGGGCAAGTTCTATATTGTGTGGTGAGACCTCTTCCATCTTGTTAGATATTTGATGAGGTTTATCAATTCTAATCAAAACTATGTCATCAACTGCTGAAAAGCAAACAAGGTCTGGGGCAGAGGTTGAGCTGACAGCAGATGAACACAGCACAGACTGAAACAAAATTGGATAAACAAATGAAATAACTTGAAGGTGTACCTGGGGTAGGTGACAATGACCCAAGCTTGGTGGAGTCATGCTCCTGATTGCCTTGAAGTGGTGTGTCAGAGTTGGCACTGCTGGTGATGGAGTGGGAGGGTATTTTGTTGCTGGTCATACATGCCTCCTGGAGCGCCGACTGATTCGTGTGGTTTTGCTGGCTGCTATGGGGCCATATCGTTGGGGCAGGGGGGCAGTTTTTCAAGGCGCAGGCGACTGTGGTGCTTTCAGGCTCCTTTTTAACTGTTTCAGCACCTATGTGGTTCACCAGACCGGGGGCAGGAGTTGAGTCTGCAGCTGTTGCACTGAGCTTTGTTCTGCACTGCAGCTCTGCCTGCCTGCACGGGTCTGACGAGCTAATACAGTCTACAGGCCCGTTGGCCTTGGGAGGCTCGTGCTCCTCTGTCAGAGGTCCGTTGGGTTTCCTACAGTTATGACATGATGTCATGTTACAGTTACAAATACCCAGGTCTGCTGTGGTGTCCCTTGAAAGAGTGGCCCCCTGCTGGTCGTCGGCCGTACTGCAGGGTTTAGAGCAGGGGTCGGGGGATAAAGTCCTTCCTAAAGAAGCCAGAGTTTTCTTGTCCTCTGACGTTAAACATGACTTAGTACCAATTTTCAGCTCAGACTCTGATGACGATGGAACTGATGACACGGCAGGTGCTGTGGATGAGGCCTTTTGCTTGATGGACAAGTGTCGCATGATGCTGCACTGGAGGGCGATCACATCCTGAAGCCACTGTAGACACAAGAACCAGGTTTATATGAGATGCAACCAACAATCCTTTAAGAGACTCCCATCCTATCTAACATATAAACAAAAACTGTGCAGTAACGACAGACTTTTCTTCTGCCTACCTCCTGCTGTTCGGCCTCTGTGGTGAGGTGCTTTGAGGACTGATGGTCTGGAACGCCACTACAAACCAGCTCCAACTGGTGCACCCCTGCCGGCAGCAGTATTGGGGGAGGGTTCTGGTACTGGGACTTAATGGCATCTGGCACCTGGGAGTAAACAGTGATTGTTATTGTATTTTTAAATTTAAAAATCTAAAAATAAATGTCTCTAAATGAGTGAATAAATGTCATCAAGAGGCTGAGTCGTTAGTTGTGAATCCTCCAGGCTGAGCTTTTACAAATGAGCCTATTCAGGAAATTCAGGGCATTGTGAAAATGAGGCAGCCAGTCTACCTTGATGGTCTTCCTGTTGTGGTGAAGGGCATTGCGCCGGTTAGGTGCGTTCTGCCGGTGAACTCTGCGCAGGAAATCCAACTTGACAGCATGCTGGGACATCCTGTCCTGGAACTGGTCAAAGAGCTGACAGCGGCTGGAAAGGGTCAAGCTCTTCTGATTCAGCTGGACATCAAACACATATTTGAGATTAAAAATTTGGATTCTTGACTGAATGTGTTGCTCTGAACCAAGGCCATGCTCCTCACCACTAGGTGCTCAATGTGGTTAGGGCACATCCATTTGCCAGCAGGTAAAGCCGTGAGTGGGGGGTCCAGACAATCCATGTGGAACAGAAGAGGACAATAATCACACTGGATCAGTGGAGCCATCCTGCAACTCCTGACAGGGGAAATAAAGGACACCAGCTTAAGAAAGAAAACCATTGACAGTCTGTGTGCACGCACTGTGATCTGGCAGTACTGACCTGTTGCATGAAAAGCAGACTTTAACTGGTAGAGGGACCAGACCGTTAGCATCTAATTCATGCTGAGGCCGCCTGAATGGTTTTCCTAATAGCTCTTCTTTTCTCCTCCGTTTGCTGCTGCCTACAAATCCAAACCACAGGAGCAATTATTTAACAACCTAGCAGACTCACAATTGTCTTTATCAATTCTTATGTTCAAAGAGCACTTTTATAAAACCACATTACAGAGTTTGAAGCACAATGTTTTGTTAGAGGGTAGAGACAGTACTCTGGAAAAGCTAACCCATAAAGAGCATGTATAATGAAGAGAGAGGCCAGTGATTCTGTTAACCTTGGGTTGACCTGTTCCATAGCTTCAGGGCTCAGGCATGAATGCTCAATAAATTCCAGGATGCTCTCTACAGCCAGCGTGTTACCGTGGCCCTTTGTTTCAAACTATCTTTTCCAGAACTTACTTCAGCTGCTGCTAGTTTAAAAAAATAAAGTTTCTTAACCTTGAGATCTGGATCCAGCAAAGTTTAAATAAGTATAAAACCAATTTGCAGCTTTAATCCTCATGATAATAAATCTATTAATACATACAGAATTATCATTGTTAACAATAAGACTAAGATGAAATACAACAGTTTATCCATGTCATTTTAACTAGTTAAAAGATAAGTTATTTGTTGTTAAAAAGTCCTCATAATGAATTACTGACCTGGCAGTGCAGTGGTGCAGGTGAGCTCGGTGGGCAGCTGGAACTGCGTGGGGTTTCTCTCCATCGCAGCCGCTATCAGCAGCTGGAAGGGTCTCTTGAGGAGACGCGGTGTTGGAGCAGATTGCGGAGCACAGTCGAGCTCTACGCCCTGAACTTCATCCTCGGGCTCTGGTAACTCCTCCTCCCCGTCATTCTGCTCTTCAGAAGGAGTCGGGGTGGATGAAGTGTTGGAAGTGGGCGTCCCCGGTCGGCTGCTCGGCCTACTGCTCGTCCTGCGGTCCAAGAGGCGCACCTGGGCAACCCGCAAACCCGGTCCCGCAGCTCCGGCCCCCGGAGGCAGGCCATCTAGCCGCAGAGGGCCAGCATTGAGCTCTAGCTCCACGGCTGGGGAAGCAGAGCGCTTCGACAAGGACCTCTCCGAAAGGCCGTTAGTCTGCTCGGACTTCTGCTCTCGCTTCTGACAGTTACAAACAAAGACATGGACTCAGATGAATCTATCCATCTTACATACAGACACATTAGTCTATTGACCAGGAACAAGACAATAACAGCAGCTGAGGATCTGAGGTGTAATGGAAGTGGCACTCACCTTTTTTTTGACATTGCAGCGGTGACACATCCACTCACCCGGGGGAAGCATTTCTTCACTGAGAGGTGGATTACTGCATTAGACAAATGAAAAAAAAACAAAAAAAAAAATCAAATCAGAAACAAATGGGTTGATATTTAATGCAAGAAAAATTGTGTTAATTGGTCCTTAACATCTGTATATACAGTCATGCTGTAAATTATAACTACCTCTTTTGTGCAAAAACAGGGTAAATTACCAATATTTTAATGTTGACTATAGTCACCGGACAAGACCATGTCTTCAGTAATATGTGGTTGACAACAATTTGTGATTTAAAAGAATTGTTCAAAACAAAATTGAATTTAAGTTATCGTTCAGCTTGTACTCTAAACTAGCAGATACATTATTACCTCAAGTCCAATACTACTGAAATCCTACAATAAATGAAATGCCCACAGAAATTAAAACACACAAGGAGGCTGGTAGATTGAGAGCTATCAAAACGTATAAACACCATGTATCCTTCCTTTTCCTGAAGTTAGGTCTAGTAAGAAAACTTCCATAAAAATACACAGCCACAGTGAAGCAGGCTCCCTCTCAGTGTGGAGGGATTAGAGCAACCAACAATCATGAATTAATACATGCACGGTTGCAGGTGATGGTCCGGACTGAATCCGTCCAGATGCACACACCGTCAGAATGTTGCTGCGCGCGGACGTTAGACGGAGAAAAGCGGCCGCGGAAAAAACGAGTTCTGCGCCACGTCCACAACAAACCCCGCTTCATCTGGAGAAATCAACTGGCGTTTTATCGCCGAATGCCACCTTTTGTGGATGCCTGATTTCGAAGGTTGATAAAATGGCGGTGGAACGGAGGAGAGAAAAAAAGGAGCCGGGAGGTCGCCATATTGTAAACACAGGCAGGCTCGACTCCATTTTTAGCAGCGACGGCTCCGCTGGCTGCAGCCACAACAGGAGGGGAGGACCGACTGCAAGCTGAGCCCAGCCTCCTCTTCTGAGCACGGCTACGTGCACGCTCAGTGCTTCTTTCTAATAATTGCATTTCATTCACGCAAACGACCGGAAATTAGGTTTTTCTCCGGTGAGCTGCAGCGAGAACCAAATGACACATGCCCCCCCCCCCGAAACAACGAGCCAACAGCGAATAGACCCGACACCGGCTTCTATCGGATAGGAAGTAGTTCTTCCTGCAGCAGACTTCATTCAATAAAGAGTGCCCTCTGTGGAGCACAGCAAAGATGGCTGCTTGCACCATAGAAGCTCCACGTATAGCAACACCAACTTCACAGAGGGTGGAAGTTGAAGAAGTAATGTGTGTATTGGATTTGCATCGACTACTATTAAAATATATTCACTTAATGTCATGCATCCTGTGCGTTTCTGCAGCACCACATGCAGCCGAGTGTAGCCGCTTCATGGCGACTAACCTGTGACACATGCAGCCCTGCACGGCTCTTACCAGCACTGGAGGTGGAAGGCTGCAGGACAGTGGTCGCAGCACAGTAGGTCTCCCCCCTCCCGGCAGCTGTCGCAGGTGTCATGGTTGGTGGCCCTGCCGCTCCTCCGGACGTCTCGCACCAACTTCCGACTCCTCTTCTCGACCTCCTCGGACTTCGGGGGCGCCAGCAGCGTTTGGATTTGCTGTGAAAACAATGTTCGGTTTTAAGGGATGAGATGGCGAACTGAGGTCGGACAGTTTAACCACAAAGGGGGGTGATAGGCAGCCCTCCCTCCGCCGGGTTGGGGTTCAGGGCGGGGGGCGGTAATGTTAACTTGTAGGCCTCCAGTACCAGCCCGAGCTACCGGGTGAGCCAGCCGAGGGACGCCTGACAGCATGCTATGGTGGTCTGCCTCTAACCACAGTCTAACCAGGGGGGTTACATTAAAACACGAGCAATGTGGGAATGTTTATATAAACCACGGCCTTACAGCAGAGCAGCCTCACCTCCATTAAGCCCCCAGAGGTATCCAAATCGTACACAATCGTCGGGGTCTCCATTTTGTCCCACATTCATCCAGAAGCAGTCGCCACAGGAGGAATCCGCGGTGCTAATGCCTTGCGGGCACTCGACGACGACAGGAACCCCCGCGAAAAGTTCTCTTTTCCGAATGTTTCCGACCAGCGGGTGGCTGACCAGGCGAGGCTAGCTAACGTTAGCCGGCTACAGGCGCTGCTAGCTGCGAAGCCAAGACGTCAGCCAGTCAAGGTTGTGGAGCTAGCGGGCTCGCTAGCTTGTGCCGCTGCCCTCTCAGAAAAAGAAAGCGGAAAACAAAGATAGCTGTGCGGCTAAAACACTGGCGGCTCGGCACCACGTTTACCGAGCCGGCGCCGGACCTACGTGCGGTATTTAAATAAGAACGGACCGTCGCTGCTGGCTACAAAACCCATCTGCGGCCTAGCTGGCCGGCCATGATTCTTGTTTCTGCTCCGGCGAGAAGGAGCCGAGTAGATTTGCAAACCCCTCCGCTCCCATTGTCAGCGGAGGACGGAGCCAGGAGAAAACGCGGGGGACTATCGCAGCCGCGGTCCAATGCACGCGGTTCCGACAGCTCTCCAAAAGTAAAAGTCCTCAAATCGGGAACGTGGAGATGCAAATTTGGTTGGTGTTATTGTTGTGAGAAGCTCGAGCATCTACACTGGCTGCTAGCGACATCCTAAACCTATTGGCGCAACCGCGAACCGCCGCGCGCGCATGCGCAGTTGAGCGGAAGTAGATGGACGAGGAGGACCGTGCATGTGCAGCGAGGAGCCAGCAGGGGGCGGCATTTCACTGAGGAGGCAGGAGCTGCAAGGGAGGAGGCCCTGCGTCCGTCCGAGGCTTTTGTTCTACAGCCATAAATACTTCTTCAATACTCTCTGTACTTCTATAGTAATCCGTAGTTCTCTCGCCATTTATACTTCTTCTATGGTCATCAGTACTTCTGTAGCCATTAATACTTCTTCTAAAGCACCCCTATTTCCAGTATAACCATCATTACATCTTCTAGCGTCATTCTTCTTCTTCTTCTACCGCATTGCAACGCTACTTGTATGGGTCAGGGGACGTTTCTGTTGAATAATAAAATATAATTTTAACAAGTAAAGATAATGATCGGTAAGAATGACAGGAGACAAGGACAAAGGTCACTGTTCTTTGAGTCAGACCGTCTGGTGGAGGATGTGTAATAAGAAGCTACAGCCAGCAGAGGGCGGCAGCACTCTGTGTGGCTGCACGTTGGAGTGAGGGTGAATAGAATAGAGGGTGAATAGAGGGTGAATAGCATTATCAGTGTTTCCAGTTTGACTCGATCAAGAAATTAAATATTAAGAAATCACATCTATTTTATTTATCTACAGAGATCTGTCTTTGTCTCCATGGGCTGCATCCCTGGAATATTCCGGAGGTTACAGAAAGGAAAACCTACAGAGGGCTACTAAGTTCTCTTTTGCTCATTCTCATTCTCATTCATCCTTCGAAGGACGAAATGTCTTCAATAAAGAAAGAAGTCCAGTTGCCTTGACTAAACGATCACCTGATACTATGACCTGGATGAATGAGAATCTCCACAGACTCATTAATAGAACAGAACGTTTTTATTCCTCCCCCATGGGGGAAACACACATTTACCGCAGCTCAGTGAAAGAAGAAGAAGTTTAAGTAAGGTTTTTTAAACAAGTAAGGATAAAAAAAAATACTCTTAAAGGCCTGCCGATTTACAGTAATTTTTCTTTACTTTTCACTTATTTTGTTAGACGTCCTGATTGAATGAGCTTCGTGTTCAGTCCACTTAATTTAGAAATAACCTGCTAATGAATGAATGAACTATGAAGTTATGACAACATTCACACAGCACTGACCTAACAACCCTGATTACTCTCACACAATTTATATCTATATGTTAAAAACAGTTGTGCACTGTACTGTAGGCTGATGGAGTGTTTCAGTGTGTTATTAAAAAAAATTAAAAAGAGAAAGAAATTCATGAGGCGGCCTGCTCAGAATCACTGCAGACATAATACATCATGATCAATGACAGATTCACTGCAGCTTGCTCGTGTCATGACTTCATTACACAGCTAATTAACACATTTAATGGGACTGTTTTCATTTCTTCATTACCACACTGCTACTGACTTCCTTTCTGGAGGCGCTGAGGCCCAATGAAACTTTGTGCAGTGGAGGCAGAGATCGTAACAGAACTGAATTACTTTTTAGAATAGCTGCAGTGATTGCAGTGGGACAATTATTGCTTACGTTCATTCATTCCACAGGATGCTTCTGCCGACTTCTGTGAATCAGTAAAAATGCACTGTTGCTATTAAAACTAAAATATAAATTATATATTACTCTAGAAATCTCAGTTTTACAGATTAAAATTCCCTCAGCAGCTGCCATCAGTTCTGTTTGATTCTCGCCAACAGGAAGTCCCACTGTCTCACGGACTCAAATGGACACAAACATTCCCTCACCCATCCAGGAGACGAGGCAAATAAGACAAAGGATGTATTGTCTTTTTTCCTGAACAATACCTTTTATTGAAGATGTTTGTGAAGTTTGCTTGATCAGTAATTTATGTGCATTGAATCAAAAATAGGTCGGTTATAGCCATTGTCATCACACCAGCTTGCATGGATACATACTGATTTCTCCTAGGACAATATATACTGATGCTTGAAGGACAGTGATGGTCTAAACTTTGACATAACCTGCATTCAGGCAATGGTAATACTGTATATACATGGGCTTACCTGGGTGTGCACTTCCCTTTAGCTTAATAGACAGTTCAACACATGGGATGTCACTAAAAGTAGAAATCAAAACATCTTACTCTTTAATTCTGCATGTTGCTGTGAACACACACAATCAGCTTTGTCGTTGTAAAATAAAAACTAAAACTTCAGTCATCCTCACGGGAGTCGGAAACAGTTCCTGGGGGTTTCGTTGAGCAGCTGCGTGATGAATAATCTTAACATGTCTGTTAAGAGTTTCTATTTTAGAAATGGTCCAATACTCGTGTTTGTTTTCCTCGTCAAAGCCAAGTGGGAACATGAATACCAAGTGGATGGTGTGAACACAGAGCTGAGTTCAGCCAACACTAAACAGGCTGGATAACGTCTGGATCTGCTCAAAGTATCACAAACCTCTACAGTTTCTAAACCTCTGGTGGTAGCCGTTCTCAGCACATTTCTCTTTTGTATGAGTGGATGAAGGTGCTCCTATGAATTAGCCAAATCCCAGAATCCGCCACTTCACTTGATAAGCTCCTGTTTAAAGATGTTGGAGAAGTTTTACTTTGAAAGGCCCTGCTGTTCGTCAAATGCTAAGCTAGGCTAACCACATCGCGGATCAAGCTCTGGTCCTTCACAAACAAGAATGATATCAGCCTTCTCATGATTTGTCATAGGTTGTTCCTTAAAGGGCCTTTTATTTAAGGCACATTCTGATCTCTCGCGGGTCACATCAAGAGCCATTTTGCTGTGACAGGTCTTACAGAGGGACAGTTCTTGAAGTGATGGCAGACGACATATAGTATATAATGTACATAACACAATGCAACACCTGTGGTTATATGCACTTGATGGCCCAGGCTGCGTGCCTCCTCCTTCTCCTTTCTGAGATGTATCTTGCACTGAAAGTCCTCAGGATGCAAGCACAGGATTAAAAACTGTACAAACTGCTGCTGCTGGACTGTTACTGTTGAAGAGCTAGAAAAATAATCCATTTGCCCAGCCTGTCCAGGGGCGGTGAGGCGTCCTCTGTCGGGTAAATAAAGGGAGGCTCGGTGTACAGAGAACTGGGGTGGAGGCGTCAAATGAGTCACCGAAAGGTGTGAGTCTGCGGGACATTGAAAAGGCCAGCGGCTTCTTATCGGTCCAAACTGAAGCACACCGGCGTCTTCAGATCGAAACCTCGTACTCTCTTGTTTCCTGTGAGACAACATGAAACATGGAGGCTCAGACATTTCTGGAATTTTTTTTTTATTTTTTTTTTTTATAAATTTGTAGTAGCCAGTTAATTTTCAGTATATGGTGTACAGGGACAGTGATGGATTGAGTGAAAATACAAAAATAGTCGTTGATGGTAAACACTGGCAGACAGGAGTAAGAATAAGTACCTGAAACGTATACGTTTCAGCTATTCAGCTAACGTATAACAGCTATTGTCTTCAGGATGAACTCACCTCATTGTTCTTCAGGGACGCCACATGAGGAGGAGAAGAGGGAGAAGAAGGAGAAAGCAGATAGTCATGTTTTGGTGACTTACTGTTGAACTGTCACCAATGTCTTGCTGAAAGGTTCAACTTCTCTGATGACTTGTGCAGATCTTTTTTTTTCCTTTTCCTGTCTCAGTTTTGTTTTTGACCACGGAATGGAAAAGTTCTTTCACCAAACACTGAGCAATAACTGGGTTTATACCAGAGAACTCAAGTGCACCAGGGTCAAACAGCTCCTGCCTCAGAATTGCCAGGCGAATAATGGATTTTTTCAGGGGGTTGTAAAACCTGAATTTGAAGCAGTGCTCCTCAGGAAGACAGAGCACTTTAGAATCATGCAGCAACCTGAAGCAATATTGCAATTTTGCAGTGAAGTGGTGAAACTGCGCAAATGCATTTGCAATGAACAAAATTACAAAGCATTTTATGCACGGTGAACTACAGGCTGTTTTGGACCCCAGGGGATATTTGCCACAGTGCCTTATTAACAACCACGCCATGTCCAGGGGCTCAACTGGTTTGTGCTAATTTGATTGAATTTGTGTTTAGAAATGTGCAAAAATAACCCGGCAGGCTGCTCAGGGTGGTTCTGCTTTTCCACCTGATGTTAGGGGCCTCGAGAGCCTCGCTGTGGCAGACTATTAAGAATAGTAGTATTTCAGTTTTGCTCTAAAATGCTGCACCAAGACCAGCCAGGTCCAAACTTCCCTGACATGTGCTGACTCACCGTTGTGTCATAGGCCGAGCTGTCGTTCGCAGGTTCTCCGGGCAGGTTTTCATATGGTAAGTTCGAGGAGAGGGAGATCTGTAGTGACTTCCTCTGAACCCTGAGCACCACAGAGACACAATGCATGGATATTATCATGTACAATCCACTCAATGAATACAGGAACGCTTCAAGTCTTGAAATAATGGTTCCAAACTTCTCTGTTTTATTGCAACTGCGTTTTAACCTTATTTATTTACTGTCCAAATACCTCTCAGTAGAAAGATTCCTACACAATTCTGACTTTGAAAGAGTGGACCCTTTCCTGGGGTCAATAAAGAGAAGCAGCATTGACGAACTTACTTTGAGAAGTAGAGGTACATCCCGATGATGAAGATGAGGAGAAGGATGACAGGGATGAAGACAGCAAACACCACCTGGGCTCCCTCCAGTCGGACATCTCCCGTGGACACTATTGGAAAGTTAGAATCAAATAAAAACTTTAATTTTGTACAGGACAAAAATCTCACATTCAATGTTTCCTCGCTCATTACAAACCAATAGTTTTATTTTGAAAGGGGAAAATGAATTAAGGTTGAGTAATTGCTGACGATTTGAAGATGGGAAAACGCACCATCCAGTCTGTCCTCATCGTCTCCAGCAGGGTGGGCTGAGGAGGACACACGTGAGAGAACAGGGTGAATACAGGGGACAGACATTAATTAGAAAACCGAAAAACAAAACTGCAGATCCAGCCAGAGCTGATCCTTGAGGGGACCAGTGGAGTTGTTCAGGAGATTAAGAAGTGGGAGATGAGATATTTTCACCACAGGGAAACTTCATAAACACCAATGAAATTTACAGCAAACGAATCATCAGAGATTCATTCATTCTCAGGTCGGCTCCCCGGCTGCTTCCTCCCCAGGCCAGATCTTTCTTTTTCAAACCATTAACTGACTCAGTGTCATGTCTGTCGTCCCTCTGGTCCTCCAGCTGCTGCTGTCCCTTGCCCTAAGCTTCACATGGAGGCACACTGAAGAACGCATTGTTGTGCTCTCTCCATCCGAGGCTTTCCATGTTTGTGAAATCTCTAATAACAGCAGGTCTCCCTGCAGTCCTGCTGATATCTGAAGCCTCCTCACAGCTCTCCGTCTCCTCTGGGTGCCCTGGGCAGGGTGCACACTTAAAGTAAAGGCCACTCGTCTGTTGTTGCAGCCTCCAAACTGCAACAACCTTCTTTAAAGTGTCAGGACAACGAAATCCAGAGGCATTAAAGCCAAACCACAACTTCTCCTCCCCCGGTCTTTCACTGTGATTGATGTGTTTTTCCTGCTCTTTTGAAACAAGCTCTGTCTTCGTTGTTTGGCTCGTTTCTTGTTTTGTTCAATTCCTTTTCAGGGGTTTTGGCACAAAAGCACCAACAGATGAAGGTTTAATGGAAAATGTGGCATGGATATCAGGTTTGAATAACTGTTGTGTAATCTTTTCTGTTGAGGTGCAGCGAGGACAGTAAGAAAATAGACAACAGAAATGATGGCACACAGACACACACACACACACACACATCTGATGTTGTGCGACCCCAGTGGACGCTGCCTGAAGGACATTCAAGGAAAACTAGTGCTGTCCCTCTTTAAAAGAAAAGCAGGGAAATAAAAATAAAGGGTCTGTTGTGAAACCTTGACACCCAGAAGACGCTCTGCGCATCAGCAGTCTGAGTACAACTTACAGGACAAGGGGACAGGACGGGATAAAGACATTGTCCACACTCTCCATGATGAAATGTTCAACCTGAATTCATTCAGCCAAAGCTTATCCAGTGTTATTTGAAGTTCAACATTAAGTATTCTGTACTTGTCGAATTTGACTTAAAAGTATTTGGACTAATACATAAATAGATAATAAATAATATTCTCTTTTTGTAGACACTTTTATTTTATTATATGAATTGACAAGAATGAAATACTCTGAAACCAACTGCAGTTCCTCACCTTTGCAGACAGGTGGCAGCCCACTCCACTGGGATGGGTGCCCTGGGACGCAGTGGAGAACGGGCTCCCCCAGCAGCTGGTGGCCAGTCAGGCAGGAGTAGTGGAGAGTGTCACCTGCGTTGAAGTGGAGCTGCTTGGAGCTGGGGATCCCGAAGGTGGGGGTTCCTGGGTGACTGCAGGGCTCAAAGGTCTCAGCTGCGGGGGCAAAGGTCACCATGATAGGATTGAATAAATAAATAATAATAACTCTAATCGCATTGCTTTCATTGTTACTTCAACAGGAAGCTGAGTCACTCATTTGAATTCACAGTTGCTACAGTGATCACCCGGTTCCACATGACGCAGGTTTCTCCACAGCCGCTCGCACCTGAGGCTGAAAACCATTTTTGTATGGACAGTTTTCCGCCAATAATTGCCTTTGGCTCGTGAACTCATACATAACAATGGCCTGCATGTCTCCGGTTGTCCAGTTAAATTAATTATAAGTCAGCGCCCTCGTACATTACGTCTCCACATGGAAAGTAGGTGAGGTAGAGAATGAGCTGTTCATGCAAATGAGAGGAATGACTTTAAGGCTAAGGGGAATAACATTAATTATATTCTAATCAGACCGACGCGCTTTCAGCCTCCGGCTCGGTCTGGAGTGGCAGGAGGTCAAGGCAGATGGTGTTGGTGATCGTGGTTTCAGTTAATGAAAGGATAGATGGAACACCTCTCTATCACGATTATTAATGACTTATAAAAAGAATGGCAGAGGTTTTAACTGATGAGAGAATACCTGATGGATGAGAGAGATGACTTGTGTTCCTTTCACCCAGCGGTGTGACAATGATTCTTTCTAACATCAATTTAGGTCATCGTGCGACTCTGGACGTCTTCATTCAAAACCAGGCTAATTAACTGTTAGAATCTTTTTAAGGGACGATCTATTAGAAACTGAACCAGAATAAAAAGTCTGAAGCTCCAGAGGGTTCAATGAGAAGTGTCGCCACGTTCAGTGGGCTTGATGGGAATAGAGGTGTGAGCAAATGAAACAAAGATGTTTCTGTAAAGCTTTTCCAGAGGATGTCACTCAAGGGAAAATGTGTTCATGTTCAATCTTTGGGTCAAGATTCAGCTCGGACACTATAATGAACCCAGGAACTCACTGTGCTATAAACAGTATGTGCCACTGAGCCGTGTGACACAAGTCACAGGTGAATGGACCATTTCTGCCCTGTTAGCAGTGAGGAATCAATCAGACACGATTTCAAATCCTTCAAACATCCTTAACCTGCAGAAATGCGGACAGTGTGATGATCCAGCCCCTTCACATGGTGCAATCAGATATTAAAGTCTCACCAGTGCATCGTACCCGTGCACTTGCACTTAGAGATGAGGTGTCTTACAGTTGTTTTCACATTTCACGCCTTGAGACACAGAACTGTGGTACATACGCAGGCATCTGGGCAGCTTCTGGCTCCACTTGGGGCCTGAGGAGCCTCGGTTGAAGCAGGTGAGCAGGCTGTTCCCTGACAGGGTGAAGCCCTTGTTGCAGATGTACTGGATGGTTGAACCCACAGTGAAATGAGGACCCGACAGCACCCGCCTGCTGTGATCCACACTCCCAGGGTCAGCACAGGACACCACTGGATCAGAAGAGAAGGGGTTGGGAGCCATCAAAGAAAAGCCTTTCATCTTGATGTTTTAGATCTTTCTAGTTTTTTAAGAAAGACTGACACCTGACACGCTAACCCTAGCCTGACCTCGTACACAGCATGCTCTCAGTGGATCGGGCAGCAGCAGTCGTGCGCTCACCTCGTTCACAGCTCGGTAGGTCCCCGCTCCAGGTGAGGTCCCACTGGCACATGAGCAGCTCGGCACCCACCACCTGGAAACCCGGGTAACACTGGTAGGTCACCACAGTGCCCTGAACCAGCTCAGGGTGGGATGTGCTCTTCCATCCGTTGGAGATCTCTGGAAGCTCGGGGCAGGTGTCGTTCCGAGCAACCTCTGCAGTTTGAAGGGGCAGAGAGAGAAAGACGAGCATTAGAGACAATTCGGTAAAATAACATCAATTTGAGTTGTATGGGCTTTTAAGGGCTGATGGTGAGCTTAGGTATACTAAAGTCTGCACACCGTGTTCTGTCCGCATGCTCTCATTGAGAGTTGACAGAGTTTTGGTTAATTATTAGAATCCAAAATCTTTGTGTTCTTTCCCCAGAGCATGGCCAGACAACGCTAACCCCTCCAGGCTTGTTGGCTTTGCTCTGCTCCCAGGCACACAGCTGCAGACTCCGGCTCTCTGTTTACAAGACTAATTTGGGCAAACACGCCAAAGTAATTGCGCTCGGACACTGAACAAGCAAAAATTCTCCAACAGCGGCCCGTGCTGTTGTCTTGTGTTTACATTCATCTCTTGTTATCGCTTGAGTTATCGATCGGTTCTGAGGCTTTTCTCTTCTTCTGAATTCATCAGCTCTAATCGGACAGTGTGTGTTACGGCAAACCGTCGCACTGAGGACGGACCCTGCCAACACAATGTACAGATTCTTATTGTCTCTTTTCTGTCCAATGCCAGAAAATATAAATGACTTTTATTTTGGATAACATGACTTTTAACTGAATTACTGATCTCTCAACTCATTTTAATGTATTTTTTGTGTCTTTACTTCTGTGATATTTTAAGGAAGACTGGAAAAGTGTTTTGTCATAATTTTGTCCGAATAATCTTCACATGCTGAGGACTGTTCGCTAAGAAAAGAAAATATGTTGAGGTTTATGGACGGTGAGTATTTTTGAATTAATTCCAATAGTTGATAACCACCATACGCATTGCAACTGGAGGGAGGGATGATTTAGTTATACATCTGTCTGTGACAATAGATCAGAGCAGGTAGGAGGCGCCACTGAGAGACACTCAGCTGGACCACATCCTTATACAATAAAATGTTATGAGACAATCTACTCCGCTCGTATTCAGTCTGCAGTTGTGTCAATGATTATGTTCCTCTGTATGACTATAAAATACTATATAGGCCATCTGCGATACTTTTCGTCTTGTTTAAACTCAGTACCGGTCTAAGGTGTCCCTTCAGTTTGCTAAAGCATCATGTAAATATAAATCAGCAGAGCAAATTAGATTGCTGGCCCTTTCAGACTGCACAGATCGACTGAACATAGATCAATATAGATACAGTGAGGAAATTAACATAACACCTAAATATCTAAATTACATTTACTAATGTACTACTACTGATGTGGTCATTTTGCTTAGACTTAATAAAATGAATTAAAAAGTGTTCCATACTAAAAGCTGCTTTGAAGGGAAGTGGTGGTGTACGTTCTAAAACTGACTGTGAACTTCCTGTTACTGTTATTTCCATTTCCAAATTATTTTGATTCATAAACCCGAGTCGCAGCTCTCCGATGAGCTCATCACTCACCAAAGAAGTGCACAACGAATCCATTGCCGTAGCCGTAGACGTTGGTGGCGGGGTCCGACTGGAACTGGATGGTGACGTCCGCAGTGGAGGTGTAGAGCTTGAAATGAGACTTGGATCCTCCGTACTGACCCAACACCTTAGCTGTTAGGTCGTCTCCATCGTAGAAGGTCAGCAGGTCGTTCTTCCCGATGTTCAAACTGAAAAAACGCATTCAGAGTCAAGTCGGATAGTCCTGATTTCAGAGTGATTCACACGCTCGCCACTCTCTGCTGCCGCCCTGCTGTTCAACTATGGAAAAGTGACCTGGTCCCAGACTGCAGAATACACACCGTGTGCATCCAAATGAACAGAACACGACATTAATGACGTCCTCATGACGCGCCCCTGCGTGACCTTTGCACAAAGAGCTTAAACTGTTTCATCATTCATGAAGACCGTCAGAGGAACGTCGTCATGTTGTTAATGTGACTACAGACACGATCCGAACTAACGGTTCACATGATTCACACATATGCACATAAACATAGATTCCGGCTGACAAAGAGCACGAGGGTCCGGTGGAATATTGATGTTTACGGATGATGAACGAACCAACATAACGCTGAGTAACAGCGATGTGTAACATGTCATCTGGGGATGAGCTCTCTCTCTGTAGGGAGCAGATTCAGAGCATGGAAGAAATGGCTGAGCCACAATAAAGCAGTGACATGCTCTTTGCTGTTGCTAATTAATCACCAGCGGCTCCTGATAAAACTCATTAGCCAGCCCGAGATTGAGCTATTAATCACTATGGGGATGCTGGGGAATCAAAGGTTCAAGAGGCGTGGAGCGAATCGACACATTGCAAAGCCCAACGAGATGGAATGTTTATTTTTGAGGCACTTATTTATTTATTTGACCAAACAACAGGGAGAGACGACAGGAGGAAGAGCGAGGTTGGGACCAGATGAGAGCTGGAGAGCCATTTATCTTCTGTCAGCTGTAGGCACACAATTATCCACACACACACACACACACACACACACACACACACACACACACTGAACCAACCAAATCTCAATGGCGACTGTAACTCTCTGATCTGAATATAACTTGACCCAAATGTAAACCAGGACCAGGATTTATTTACAATGCCTCCCAGGGAATAGAACTGGTCCTAGTTTCTGCTCCCCAGTTTTGACACACATGCTGTGGGAATACATTCATTTAATCAACTTCCTCTCCTGCAGAAATCAGTCGTGTCAGGTGGGACCATGCGGTTGTCCTCAGGTGGTCCCGGCGGCTGTGAAATGTCCAACAAGTCCTTGAGCCTGCGTGAGCCTTAAGGTAAATAACGCGACATCAGCTGAGGGAAAGGTCGCGGCTTTAATAAGTATCAGGATAGAGGTCCTCTGTCGTCATGGTTACAATGGGAGTTAGAGAAAGGTCATGGGAGGAAGTGAAGCAAATTAAACTTCGGCCGTTATCTCAGGTCAAACTTAGTGTCCATGACAAACTCATTATTTGCCTTGAGAGAATGTGTCTCCCTGCCGTCCCTTTACTATTATTTTAATTTTTATTTATTTATGTATGTTTACTTCATACCAGATGTATCATGAGGCATCAGCAGGCATTCCGTTGTTGTGTCCACTCCTCTCTCTCTCGCTCTCTCTCTTTCTCTGACAGCGAACTGATACAACTGTAATTTCCACCTTCCTTATTTTCTCTCTGTGGCCACAGAGCTTTTAAATAAAACATCTGACACTCGCAGTTCAATTAAGTCAAGTCCTTCATGTAATTTCCTGCAAATACAAAATTCACCCTGCTGTCAAAGTAAAGAAAAGCGGCGCCCTAAGTATGCACTCTCTCTAGATATTTAGTTAAATAAGTCTGCCGGTGGTCATGATGCGCTGGCTTCATGCCATCACAGAAACTACAAGAAATCATTATTAAAATTTAATTCAGATGAAAAATATCCTAGTCCTAAACTCACAGTGATAGAGGTTTGGTAGAACAAACATGTGGCTCTGTGTTGGATGTTTGATAAAACCTCCCTCGCTCAGAGAGAGGGACAGATTGAGAAATATTTTTGGCTGGTGTCAAATTTGTTGTGATTAAGCTAAACAAGGCCTTATGTGGCTCTGCAGTGCATCTGCGGGGAAAAATCAATCGCAGCCTCAATTCCCTGACACTAATCTGATTTGGTTCAATTTGTAAAAACAGGGCTGAGTTTGGCCACCAGCAGCAGCTGCCGACACGTTCTCACCTGCACGCCACAGATTTTCCTCAGGCCAGCCTCAGCAGTTTCACCATTTTAAATTTGGTTTATCTTTGCTCAACACTGCTGTCGGCCATCTTCATCACAGCTCTCCGATAAGACCAGAGAAAATAAGGTTGACGTCTTAACTTGACTCATCAGCACAGAAGTGGCAGCCTTTGCCTTTAAAGGCCATAATTAAAGGTTCTCCTCATGTTGGTGAATTAAGGAGTGGAACCAGTTCACACTGGAATATAATACTGGTATCCCAGCTAGTTGGTTACATTTGCTATCACATTTGCGTTTCCGTTCTCCTTCCGTTCAATAAAGGATAAGAGTGCTGGGAAATGTAGGACATCGTTATCATGAAGCATAAAACCAACACAACACAAATAATCGTGTGTCTCTGCAATAACGCAGCCTATTATCAACTGAACAGTTACTGTAATTAATTTAATTCCCATTTTGACGCAGAGGCAGTGGGCCATCTGTAATCTGTGGCAGAGGCAGAGACTTCATTCATCCTAATTAGACCTTGCACTCCCCCCCCTCCTCTTCGATTCGAAGGCCATCTATACGAGCCCTGATACACCCCGGCGATAATGTCCCTCCTGCCAGGACACAGATGGAGCAGGAGATATGAAGTCATCCACGTGTGCACAGGTGTCTGTGTGGAGCGCGAGGAGCCGATTCCCTGGGCCCTTGTTAAAAGCCTCATATATCTCAGTACACTGTCGAACGGCGAGCTCAGGGAGAACAGCTGCCGCTGATAAGCTTCATATAAATGCTCAGACAGAGGCATATGTTCAGACAGCGAGGAGGCCTTGTTCTAGATTAGAAGCTTCTCTCCACGGGAACTTCTGTTGCGCTCCCAGGAGCAGTCTGGGAAACTGGACCAAATTGTGCTGACACCTGAAGTTTCAGTCACTTTTCAAGGCTTATCCTGGTTTTCACAGGCGGTGGCATGTTTATCACATACCACAACATCTGTCATGATCTCACTCCTCTCTGACTCCTATGTAAAGCGCCCTGAGATAACGTCTGTTATGGTTTGGTGCTATATAAATAAAATTTAATTGAACTGAATTGAACCTCCGCTGGGCTGAGATTTTTTGCTCTGAATTCTGGTGCCAAGAGATCACAGAGCATGTCAGGTTGTGATTCGTCCATTATGACTGGATGCAGCGGTCCGTGCTGTTCTGAAATTAGCAGATCGTGTTTGTATTTTTTTCAGAAACGTCTTCTTCTGTGTTTTGAGGTGTACGGTGTACGGTCCAGATGTTTTTACAGGGTTACTGCGCCTGCACTAAAATCACCTGCTCTGCTGAATGAACAACAGCAATTACTTACACTGACAAGACTTCCCTTCAAAAAACCGAGAGGCGGCCATTAATCAGTGCTTCCAAACATACAGCAGGAGCACAGGTGGTGTTGAGAGAGACAGAGAAACCAAGCTTAAGATGCAAGCTATGCAAATGAGTCCTCCTTAATTTGCTTGCAAATGGCAAATGATTTTCAATGGCTGACTGACTTATCGGGTTCTGACATGGTGCTGCGTGTTGTTCGGTGTCCTCACCTTGGCACCGAGATCACAGGGAACACACCCTCCCCAGCTGTGCAAGTGCACCCTCCACTCCTCCCAGAAGCCATTAGGGGAGGGGGGGGGGCAACAAAACATTCCTGATATAATTAGTTTTCTCCGCTGCACCTAATTAACCTTTGTCTGCGCAGCACTTACGCATCGCATTCACAAGCTGAGCACTCTTTCATTAGCAGCGCTGTGTGTTTTTTTCTTTTTTTTTTTTTTTTTCTTTTTCCCCTGATGTGTTTTACCAGTCATGGTGAGGTGGCTCTTTGTAATTTTCAAACTGCTTCCCTGGCCGTGTTTGAAGCACGGAACTGGTGTGTGCACCATCCCAGGAGGTGAAGTGGGTTTTGTTTTGATTAGATTCAAAGAGGCCAAGGAGAGGGACTGCAGTGATGTCGCTCTCTGCATTTCAAACGAGGCGGATCAAGCTGCATATGCAGAAGGTGGATACGTACACTTGAATGTCCAGCATGATCCTCTTGTCCTCCTCGACGTGGATTCCCCAGATACAGTCCTGGCCTTTATCGTAGGCTTCAGGCCAGTTCGGAGAGAGCACCACTCCGGCTGAATCTGTGATTTCACCACTACACACAGCTGGAACACACACACACACACACACACACACACACACACACACACACACACAGAGCAACAGAGGGCTTTAAAAGATGCATTTCCATAGTTTCAGGTTCAGAAGCTGATCATTATTTTGGGTTTTATAAACTTTAATTTTTATACATGTTGTTCTGTCCGTAAATAAAATGTGCCTCAAAGGTTTAAGACAAGCGGCCGCGAATTGTGTCACAATAAAATCCTGTCTGAAATGGGCAACAACAACAAGCTGAGCTATCAGCCATTTAATTCATCTCTGATTGATGACTTGCAGATAAAGTCCGAAAAACTGGGGCCGGCCTTGATTCACAGTTTGCTTTCACACATTCAGAAGCCAGCAGGAGGTTCTCTGCACAGACACATCGAATCCTCCGCAGAGCTCCAGCGATGAGTGGCGCCGCCCGCAGAGGCAGGAAGTGACTGTAACAGAAGGAGTGATTTTCCTGACAATGCACAGACGCTGTCAGCTTTGATCAACAGAAACTCTCGGCATGTCCTCGACGATGTCTTCTCCGTGTGCGTCACCGCCTTCTCCACCAGGAGATATTTGCTTTCTTTAAGATTCTCTTTTCATATACATGTTCCCCGGCCGATCGCTGTGACTCCAGTGAGGAATCCCCTGCTGTGTTCTCACATCTGCAGTTAACCCTGAAGCTCTCACGTGGACACGTGCGCTCGCACCTGCACGTCTGACAGCAGCTAAGGTGAAGTCACAGCCGCTGAAACAAATTGTGGCTGAGGGCTGGGACATACACACCTCTGCAGGCAGGCTCCGTCTCATTCCACTGGGGATTGTTGGGATCCATGCATTCGATGGTGACAGAGCCTTGTTCCAGGGTATAGCCAGGGTCGCAGGCAAACTCCACCACAGCTCCCACTGCCCAGGTGATGTCACTGCTGGTCAGGTTACCGTACTTCACAAAGGGCTCGTAGCAGTGGCCGGCAGCGAAGGCTGTGGAGAGAAGGCGTTAGAAAGAAAGTTAGCTTCACCGTAATAAGAATTCTAAGATGCTTCCAAAGCCTGGTATTATCAGTCATGGTTCCAGAGGTTGAAGCAGTTCCAGCTCTTCTCAGAGTTCATTCGTGAATACTAACATGCACTGTTCTACTTTGCCTCCACAGGGTGGATGTATCCTCTCCATTTCAATACGTTTGGAATTAAAGAGAAAACATGCAGATGCAGTTAGAAAAGGTTAAATGCTCGTGATTGATGTTATCTGTTTACCACATTAGGGATCAGGGTAAAGTCGGGACTATCTGATCTGCTGGAGACAAGCTACATAGCGCGACGTCCTGTTAATGGCCTTAACCAGATCCAGTGGAAATATGCGCGGATGCTCCCTTTGGACCTAATCCCATTGGTAGCAGTGAGTCCTAATCAGATTGCTCTGATTGTATTTCCAAGTGGTCCTCGCGGACCGGAGACTGGTCTCTTATCTGACGGCGAGCGCTGAGACAAATGTGAGGACCGAAGATAAGAGAAGCTATGCGATATCTCAGCCTGACGGCGTTGCTTGAAATTGATTTTAGAATACATCATGTGAAATTTAATGCATACGATTATGCTGGTGGAGTCTGCAATTTCCTGTTGGGCTCCTGAAAAATGCAGCGTTGTTTTATTCACAGGCGTCATCAAAACAAAACCAACAGACATGAAGGAAATAAGGCAATAAGGTAATAAGGTACTTTTCAACAGCCATGGACGAGTTTAAATGAACCTATAATGTTTATTGCCAAAATTACAGCTAGCAATGAAAGCAGCAATGAAAATAAAACTGGTCTGATGAAAGGATTTTGTAATGGGGCTTTTGTTCTGGGGAAATCTGTTACTTCCCCCTCTCTTTGTCCAAATGGGAGAAATAAAGGTTTATAGAGTTTTGTTTCATGACATCTGTCTCACTCCATCACACTGAGCTCCATCCAGGGCCGCTCCCCTTGGACCACATTAGGATTTTGGTCTGCCAGTGGCGTGGGTCTGGGGACGGCAGTTTCGGTCTGTTGCTCCACAACTTGGTTCAAAATGAACAACTGCACAACTTTTGCCGGACTGTATGAATGACTCCTGCTGACCGGTGCTGCGCCGCCTTCTCTTCCAGCTGCACTGTGACGTTGACATTTGCGCCGCTCAGCAACACGCTGTGTCAGCTCCTGGATGGATTACCTTGATATTTGCTCCAGACCTTCAAGTTTTACACACACAATCTATTCTAATGTATTTGCTGACTTTTCCTCTGATGCCATACAAGTCTGACATTTCCCTTCTTATTGAAATACACCAACAACTATTAGACTGGTTGTTTGTGCTCCAAGCAGTCAAAATACTTTTTGTTTGTAAATAAATACTTTGTGAACTCATGGCACTGGCAGTACTTTGTGTATGAGTATTTGCAGATTGAGTTAGCATTGGGCAGTCTCTCTCCTCTCTTGGTTCATGTTTCAATCCACACTGAGCTTTAATATTTGTGCTTTGTGTTACAAATTGACTCCACATGTATTAGGTTGATTTTTGTTCTATGAAAAGTATGGAGTTGGAGCATCTTATGAGGATTGAAATCCATGTATCGCTGAAAGAAAACCATTCAAGTGCTTAGCTATAAAAGTGCACAGAAGTATTTTACATATACAGGCCGCACCTTACAAAAGTACTCAAGCTGTCCTTTTCAAAGTTTCATTGTTTACTAGTTGGACACATGGATATCACTTTATTCGATAGCCTTTCGGTCAAGGTTAGAGTTTGACAGTAAAGTAAGAAAGTAAACTGACCTTTACACTGAGATGATGGTGTGGATGCAAAGAGAGCCATATGTTTGAAAACAAGTGAATATCTTTAACTGTGACATTTGACCACTGAGAAAAGAAAGAAACCATAAAATTAAAATTAATATTCGGGCCCTTCCCCGCTTTGGTTCTTTATTACTGTTTGAATTCACCTTCCCAACCACATAATCACGAGACAAATGTCAGAATCTGAAGTGATTCCAGCATATTTGATTGGATTTGATGATTTATAATTGAATCCGGACTCTGAAGCAGCTGAGATCTGTGAGCTCGAGTCTCCCGCCTAAAGTCTCCCCTCCATGCTACACGTAGCTCCCCCACTGTGACGCCTCTGTTGATAAAACCCCACAGTCTTCTTCGGCTCCGCTCTTCATCTTCCTCTCCCCAACCTATTTTTCCATTTAGCCATTTGAAAGGCACCTTTCACTGCGGCACTGCAGCACTTTCAGTGGCTGTATCGGCCTTGATTAAATGGATTTCATCACGATCGGAGCTCCTGACCTCCTTTCACCGCAGTTACCTTTTACACTACATTCTTCTGAAGGTCTTTCTTCATTATGCTGTTTAACTGGTAATTCACCGACAATCTACTGCAGGCCAGCGTCTCTGAGGGATGCTCAGCTGTTTGTGGCCTTAAATAAATGAGTTGATATCTTTTCTATGAATCCCCTTTTTGTGCTTTATAGAGGATAAATTCACACCCTCTCTGCCGTCTGCTCCATGTGTCTGTGGTTGGTGACAGGGAGCAGCAGGCTCACACAGCTTACCTTGGTACCTGACGGCGATTCCAGTGGATGTGCCTGCAGCATCTGTAGTCAGCTCAATGAATAGATGTGTGGAAGAGCTGAGCAGACCTTCATTAGGCAGATACTCCACCTCATAGGAATCATACAGGGCGGCGGCATCGATGCTGTTACCGTTCTTGATCAGCAGCCTGGCGAGAGAGAGAGGAACAGAGAAACCTGAGCAGGGATCCTGAACTCCTGAACTCTGTTCACAGGTCAACATCGACAGCATTTCACTGTAATCCCATTATGTCAGATGCCCAACCTCGGATTTGCATGACACGAGATGACGGCACCGTAAAGATGAAGCACTGCGAAATCCACAGATGTGAGACACCTGTGACCACGCTTCATGTTTTTATTGCTATCTGCACCTGAAGTTACAGTCACTGTTCCTGCTCTGCGTGACACAGGCCTCCACCGCCACCGCCTCCACCCACTGCTCTGCTCCTTCATGGTTCTCCACGGAGGTCTGCATTGATCTCTCCCTGCTCTGCCTTTGATGACTTAAATTATTCCTCTCAGGTAGCAGAGAAACAACACAACAGAGAGTTGATGTCAAACTAAAATCTATATTTACCTTTCTATTAACAGTAACTGAGCTGAACCGAATGTCAAAATGTTTTTTTTTTTTACTGTCTTGTTTCCCTCTTGTTTAGTAATAAAACAGAATTCTTTGTGATTCCAAAAGATCCTTGATGTGGATCAGAAGCAGCTCTTGCTACTGTTTTTACCTCATTACCGTCAAACTGTGTCACGACAGAGTCGCATGCTTGGGGGGGGGGCGGTGAGAGCTGTCAATCAAAGTCTTCTTCAGATTATTCAAGCAAAACAAGAACAGTCTGAAAAGTTGGGCTGTTTGATGCAATGAAACACAATCCAACAATTTCTGTTGGCAACACAGTTCACTCTCTGCTGACACCTACTGTGTCTCACATGCCATGGCACAGAGGTACCGAAGTACTTTTACTTGAGTCAAGGAGTTGGATCAGTTCTTCTCATTCAATGTCTTAGTTGACATTTCAGTCTCCACCACTGGACTAATCTGACTCGTCGCTCCGACAAGAACTGATCTGGACCTTTGACCTCCAGAAGTTCCATAAACTGCTGAGCTTCAGTCACAAGCTGCAGCAAACAGCTCCCAGCGACGCTCTTCACCGTGTGCAACCACGCAGTGCCGGAGGGCCTCATTATAACTGTGAATGAGGCTCATGGGACTTCACAAATGAGACACAGCTGTATTCATAGAACACCGGCAGGACGTGGGGATTGAACCCTGGATTAGTGGATAGCCCACTCTGCCTCCTGAGCCACAGCTGCTGCCCACTTCAGCTTCACTCCTCCTCAGCTGAGTGGAGCTCGCTGCCGAGTCAAACTGGTGCAGAACTGAAAACAGGGAGTTTTTCATGAAAACTGGAAACATATGTAAAATAACTCCAACAAGCTCGGCACAGTGACTGCTAACAATGAATTTGTACGTTTGATTCACAGTTCACTGTTTTTATGTCCTGCTCACCGGTCATCGTCCTCGGCCAGGGCTACCTTCTCAAAGTGAATGTGGAGTCTTTGGCCCTCGGGGGCCTCCAGCAGCCAGTGGCACGTCAGGTTGTTGCTGTAGTTGCTGGGAAAACCAGGAGAGATGATCCGGCCCACGGTGACGTTTCTGATCACGCCTCCACAGGCAGCTGAGAGGGCAGGAGGAGGAAGAGTCTTAATATTTCAAACACAGATTCACACACTGGAGAATCCATCCCGTTAACCTACTGACAACAGGTTCAGCTGCCTGGAGGAAACCATTAAAGGTTCAGTGTGTAGGATTCAGTGATATCTAGTGGTGAAATGTTGTACTGCAGCTGAACTCCCCAAACATGATGGAGAACCTGTGAAAGCCCCGGTTGTTATAAAAACTCAAAGGGTTGAGTTTGTCCAGTTGGAGCTACTGTAAAAAAACAAACATGGCAGCCTCTGTGGAGAGGACCTGCTCTAACATATTGAAATATAGAGGTAAAGAATGATTTATACAAATTAGATGAAGAAGAAGGATTAATTTATATCCCCTTTCAGACTGTAGATCCATTTCACCTAGGTCAGTTAAGACAGGAGGGACTCAGCTTCTCTAAGATGTTCCTCGTCCTGTTCTGATTCACCCATCATTCACTTCCATGCTGCTGTCTCTCAAGTGCTGCTGACTCTGTCAGCACTTCCTGCACATGTCTCACAGAGAGACGGGTCTACCGACAGCGGTGGAGTGCTGAGCCGCTTTGATGCTGAATGTGTTGCAAGAGGAACAGGAAACGACAAAATGGAAGAAACTGGAACAAAACAGTGAACACAAAGAGTGCGTGTGTTTAGAAAATGGATTCTGACACATTTGCCAGACGGGAAATTTCATGTGTTTCTGCGAGTGTGTGTGTGTGTACTATAATTTGCTAGCCAGTAAATCTCAGCGTGCAATTCCAAAGATGAAAATGAATCATCAAATAAAAATAAAAAAATGTTTGCTTTTCATCAGCAGGAACCAAGAAGCAAGGTGAGAAATAAAACAGATAGGATCAAATCTATTAACACACACGGAAAATCTATTTGCAGCTAAAGAAAGAGGGGTGTGTGTGTGTGTCCCAGCTGATCAGGTCAAGGTTACTCATGCACACAAAGCTTAATTAAAGCAGAGCAGGAAGAGTAAACCCAGTGGCATCTTGCCCAGATTTCAGTGATCACACCTCAATACACCTTCTTCATTCTCTGACTCACACACACACACACACACACACACACACACACACACAAACACACACAATCAAGATGGCAGAGATACAGCTGCGCGGCCACACAGGCCCCCTCTTAGAAAAGGCTCTTGAGGTTTATTTCCTGTGCTGTGAATCAGCGCTGATCCGAGTGGTCAGGAGCAAAATTGTCACTTATTATTCATCAGCCGGCCCCATCGGAGCAGATAAAGAAGAAAAAAAAACATTCATCATCCACACACTCCTGTGGGAGTCCAGGTCTCTCTATCTCTACGGCTGTCATGCAAAGGGACGAGAAGGTCCAATAGATAACTCCTAGCTGCGAGATCAAAAAAAAAAAAAAAACAAAAGGGAGGAGAGAAGAAAGAGACAGAAAGAGAAAAAAAGAAAAATACTATTGATGGGAATTGTGTGGACAGCTGGCACAGAGCGGCTGGAGCACGGAAAACAGTATAAATGAGAAAACCAATTCTGAAAGGAGAGAGAAGCCCATCACATCTGAAGAACAAAAAAACGTCCCTTGGTTCCAGTGTAGTTTTAGAAGTATTTATATCGTCATGTTTTTATAAATTTAACAGCACAGAGTTGACAATAATTAGCTTAACAATGATAATAATACAATGTGCATATTTTACTACATTTATAATAGGATAGCTATAATTTTGTGTTAGTTAATTGTATTACTATATGCAGTGGTAACTTAAAAGGAGGGCAAAATTATACTATTATTTGCTGTTATATTAACTATTTAATGTGCTGTGTTGAAGTTTTACATCTATTCTATTTTAACTATTACGTTTTGAAATTAAATCATCTTATAAATATATAATACCACTATATATTTGTATTAAAAATATTTCATATATATTTAAAATATTTCAAATTTATGCGCACACATACTGCTGGCTATTTTAGAGATAACATTTCAGTAACAAAGAGGAATACAGAAATTTAAATAAATAAAAAATATGACAGCGAATCTGAAATCCTGATTGATGGATGTAGATTTATTGTTAAATGATCTCAGAGTTTAGGAGCTGTCCTTCAGAAGCGTGGATATCATTAGTCGGCTTTGCTCCCCATCCCCCCGGCTGTTGTGACCTTACCTAGGCAGTGTGGTTCCTTGCCACTCCAGTAGGGGGTGCTGGCATTGCGGCAGGTCAGCACATTGGGCCCTTGCAGCTGGTAACCAGTGAGGCAGGAGAAGAAAGCCTCCCCTCCAGAATGGAGACTGCTCACCGAGACGTCCCCGTACAGAGGACGCTGGGGGAAGACACAGCTCAACACAAAGACTGCAGAGACACAGAGGGACAGAGAGAGAGAGAGACAATAGTTAATGACAGAAGATATGAACATGGATCAAAAGAGGAGAGACGGTCCAGACAGAGGCGATGGTTGTTTTTAGGAGCTGAAGGAATCAGGGAAGTTCCTGTGACATCATAACAAACTGGGCAAAGATTTTAACAAACGGGCAGAACCAGAACCTGATTGTTCTCAGTTTAGCACATTTACAGATTTGGGTTTTGATAGCTCGGCAGCCAGAGAACATTACTCATGCAATTTTAAAACAATTCAACTGAATCACTTCTGTGAAATTGAAAGGGTAAGAGCCTTTGTCCTCCATCAGTGTTTGTTCTGCCTCTGAGCTTCGTGGCTATCGAGTAATAAAGAGCGGAATCAGGAGGATTGAGACTGAACATCCAAAGGATCTAATGAAGCAGAATAAAAGCTGCGGTATAATTCCTCACGTCGTAAAGTCAGAATCAGCAGAACAACAGCATGAAGCTGTGTTCTCCACAGTGCGGCTCTCACTCTCCATGTTGAACAAACCAGTCACTAATTAATTCAGAGCTGCTCTCAGTGCCTCTCCCTCCACGTTTTCACATGAGATCACTTTCTCTTCCACACGCTTGGCTCAAAATGGAATTCCAGTCGGGACCACTTCAGTCAAAAGAAAACTTTACTCCTCACTGCATAATTTACACTGGGTGGTACGGCTCTGTGCCGGGACAGCCCTGTCCTTCCAAACCACCCTCCAACATTTCTCTTGCCCACTTGTTTGGCACCCCTTTTTTCTTGTGATGTATTTGATCTTTGTGCTCCATATTTAGCATCATTTGATTTCAGAGTCTGCTCTCCAGGTGAGGTTCTTTACACACGAGTCCCTGCGCTGAGTGAAGTCTGGGAGTTAAAGCGGCTCAGTCTGGCAAACAACCGTCCAGTGGAAGGTCCACAGCCCCACCTCCTGAGGCTCCCAGCCGCCGGATCTGTACAGAAGCATTTCCACCTCCACGCTGCCACTCTGTGAGGAGCACTTCCACGCCGGCCCCCCGGCGGCCCGTTAACTGGCTTTTTCCTTTTTTTTTAATTGCAGATGATTTGTCTTACCTCAGCCTGCCGGTGCGGGGCTAAACAAAGAAATAATATATTTCTGCTAAAGCCTCTGATCCATCTCGGTGTAATTGTCCTCATTTTATTGTTTGCCCTCGGACGGCTCGGTAGTTGGGCCGCTATCGATTCTGTCTGCTGGGGACAGCTCTGTGCCTCCAGATAGGAAATATGTAGGGAGATTAAAAAGGGCAGTAAATGACAACCTATGCCCCCCTCCCCCCTCCTAGACCCCGGTGTTAGTGCTGAGGGATGGTGCTGGTGCTGCTGGTGGTGCTGTGGCGTCTCCGGTGATAAGAGGAGCGGTGGAGGTCTTTATAGTATTTCTCATTAGGAGCATCATCCCGGGCTAGTGCTGCCGCAGCTGCTGGAGCCGAGTCCTATCGCTCCCTGAGCTAGTCATTACCATGGTCCGCTGTAGCTATTAATATCCAAGCCAACCAAAAGCTATGAAACTCACAGGCTCGCTGGAGACTAGAGAGGAGATAAAAGAGCCATCATGGTAGCATTGTGCTATCATAACACTGGTGCTTTGCACGGAGCCTCACGGAGACAAATTGCCCCAGAGCGGGAAAATGTCTGCTGTATGCTACATCACTTTGTCTTGTCTGCTGGGACCTAAAGGCCATTTATCACGTTCCGGATTTAATGGAAGGTTATTGATAAGCACTGCTTGTGTTTCTTTATTTCTTCTCTCACACTTACAGACACATATTGACCTGAAGCCGGAGTCCAGCTGATGGCAGGGTCAGATCGAGTCTCCAGGAGAGAAACAGAAATGAAGCGATGAGTGGATGCACACAATGTTTTTTTTTTTTTTTTCTTTAGAGGAAGTTGACTCATTTCCCGTTCACAGTATGGAGTTTGCATTTTACATTTCACGAGGAATGTTTGAAACCTCGCAGCAGTCAGAATCGTCAAGAATCTTAAAAATGTTAAAACACTTCAAGTATTGACAGAGGCCAGATGTTAGTTGTTGTTAATGGGATTTCGATTGATGGGAAATTTTAAGATTTAAGATGTTTTTTTTAAGAAAGGTAAAGACTTTTTTGGAAATGTGCATTCAGAGTTGTGAGATTCCCCCGCTGCTGACTCCAGACCAGCCTCACCAGCAGATGTATCTTTTACCGCACTGTCCATTCGATTTCCTCCTTGTCATAAAATTCCATTTTCGGAGTCCTGTGTAAAGATTTCTGCGTCATGGGAAATCACCAGAACCCAGCTGGAGGCTGAGCTTTCCAGGACGTTGGAGTTCACGCTGACATCAGCATCCCGGCTTTATTTTAAGGGAACATAATCAATCAATCCCATTTATATCTAAACAGCTTTTGGTGAACTATCCCTTCATGTGAATAGAACAATGTCTGCAGCACCAGGTTACGCATGCGGACTCTGACATTAAACTTCCACTGCTGCTCTCCCTGTGAACTCTCAGCTGTTATCATCAGTACTTGTACTTTACTCGGATGTATTTCTGTTTCCTCTGTTGCTGCTGAGCTGCTGAACAAACACCAGCCCCAGACCGGCCGTAAGACGGCTTTCTGCAGCTGCTTGGAAGAAACGTTGGCTTCCACTGCGCCCTTTCGGGCCTCACAGAGAGGATCGCAGGGGAGGAGCGAGCACTTCGGCTGCTTAATGGCATCCTGTAGCTAATGGATGTAAATTTAATTAATTGATTTTGAGCTCACATTGTGATGTGGCTTTCATGCCAGGATCACACTTCATTTCTAATCTGGTTTGGCTGCACAGAGCGTTTCTTTCTGCTGACTGTTGGCCTCGCGTCGCAGCGAGGGGCTGACAGAGTCTGCAGGGATTAATGCAACTCGCCGTTCTGTCTCCGTGGACGGAGTTTGTGGGTAAAAGTCCACAGGCTGTTTCCTGAGGGGGTCGTGCTTCTTTTATGAAGATATGAGACACATTTATTCTGACAAAACAAATACCCAGGTCAATTAGAGCCCAACAGAAATGACACAGAAGTCTTACTTCCATGACTCGCTTGCTAACTTCTGGCTATTACTGCTGCAGCTGTGTGTGTCTCAGGCTTGAGAAGACTCCGTTGCTTGGAGACAGACAGGTATGCCATTACATTAAAACAGCTTTTAGACATACACTGAACTCTGCATAGTCTCCTGAATTTATTCAGAGAACACAAATATCAAAGCAAAATATTGCAGTATAGAAAGCAGACATCAGAGTCCCCAGAGTGTCTTCTGCCAGCTGCTGGGTAAAAACTCCAGATACTGTCAGAGCGAGAATTTCGGCACAATATTCCAAGATGTGACAGAAAACCCCAAAAGAATAGAACAAATCTCAGGAATGAAAAGAGGAGGCATACGTGAAGAAGGCACTGACAAAGATCTCAACTAGGAAAGACGAGCTGTTTTGAACAAATACCGTTCTGGTCCCAGAAGTGTGGACATTTTCCAGAGGTCATGTCTGGAAGCAGACTGAGGGTGCGGTGCATGTTGATCACAGAGAGCAACATTGCTTCACATTCTTCTGAGGTAAAATTCAAATTCAATATTCACCTGCTTTTTTAAAAAAAACTCTGTTTGTTGTCCCCACAAACCCTGGAGGAGAAAAACTCTCTGGCTGCTATTTGAATCTGTGTGTCCCCCAGCTGATCTCTAGCGTGTGTGTTTGCTGCTGAGCAGGACAGAGGACCAGAGATGGGACGTATTGTCTGAAAACAGTGCAGGGGTCTCACTCCCATCCAACCTAACCAGGGGACACGAATCATGCTCTCTTAACTATGACGGGGAGCAGAACCCTTTCATTAGACTTGACAGTACTTGGTACAGTAATTGTGGTATGAAATATATACATTTGATAACATTCTACTGATATATCCATTGCATTTAATACACACTGCTAACCTCTAAACTAGACCTTTGGATCAAAAACTTCAACTACCACCAATGTCTGGATCATTAAAACCGCAGGATCTTCTGAGTGGGTTACAGCTACAGTGCGCATCGATCAGTCTCTCCGCTTTACAGTAGAAGAATTCCTCTCCTTGACGATAATCAGAAACGGCATCGCAACCAAGACGCATTCAAGGAGGCGCTGACACCAGATCAGAGGTGGGTTTAAACAAAGGCGATGCTGCACTTGTATTCTGTTTTAACTGCGTCCCAGACAATTTCTGTTTTGTCCTAATTTCGCTGAGGTCTGCAGGGAGGGAGCCTTGACGGAGAGAAGAGAGGAGAAAAACAAACAGAAAGTTGGAGACGACAGACAGCGGCCTGAGGAGGATCCACTGGGGCTGCAACCCCTCCTCCCTCGCTCCCACCCTCAAAAGGCCATCAACTATGATAAATAGCCGGCAGGAAGGAGAGGATGAAGGCACAGAAACACCCACGTGGAGATCATACATAAAGCAGAGGACCACAGATGAGCCGATAGGAAATAAGAAAGAGGGAAGAAACAAATGGCTGGCAGACTGTGGTCTAATCTACTGTAGGTTGCAGTGAAAAAGCAGCTCTCCTCTATTTGCCTCACTCCCTGGGAGTCAATGAGGCACGGAGGGGACTTCTAACATACTGTGCACCACCCCCCCACACACACCCTCCTCTCTGCTCCTGCAATCCATTTTATTTATGCTTTATTGCAGCAACATCTCAGCCCAGCAGGAGCCGGGGGCTGTGGGACATGGACATGTTGTTATAGCAAAAATCACCCTGCCGTTTGTTTTTCAATTAGCCGAGCGTGGCACGGAGCTGCGGACCCCCCGTCTGGAGGTAAATCACCCGGCAGCCAGCAGCCTCCTCCGAAGGCCAGGTGCTGTATGGGCCAGTGAGGGGACATATGGAGCTCATAATGGCAGGGGAACTCTCCGGAGGTGAACCAGCTGAAGCTGCACGCAGGCCCCCCAACGACGGCAGCACGCTTAATTGCTGGATATTGTTTCTCTTTGGGGCCTGTGAGCACGAGACAGCGTCAGTGTTTCTGTCAGTCCAAGGTTTTTCTACAGCCCGACTGTGGACTCTGCTCACTGCAGCCTGACTGAAACAATACGCTGCTGACACCCAGGAGACGGAAAAAAGAAAGTTTGGTTAAATCTCTGCATTTATGGCTTCTCCTTTTCTGCAGTTTTGGTTTAACCTTCTTCAACTTGGACACAATGTTAAGAGCTTATTTCTGCTGCTGATTCAACTTGAACATCCCAAAATAGAAGGGTTCGAGTATGAAATGCAAACATGCTTAGTTTAGCATCTACAACCATGTTCATGTAGCATCATCGTCATCGTCGCCATCATCATCACAGGAGATGGATGCCCTGCTGATCTCTCATCCAGCTCCTCCGGTTCACGTCTGTAAAAGATTCTTTATCCGGTCTACCTTTGTTTCCACTATCACTCTGCCACCATGATGAAGTACACAGGAAATATCACACTGTATTACATTTATATGAAAGCACATAAACTCTGTCTGGAAAACAAATTCTCCAATCTCCCATGTCTGGGCGAGTTTTCTTCCTCCTTCATTTCCAAGAGAAGCAATGTTTGTTAATAGGAGTTTCATAATTGTGCGTAGATGTGAATGTGGACGTACATGGTTTAACTGGTTTAACTGGTGAACTCTCCTTGGTCAACGACAGCCGTGAGAATAAACGAGTTGGTTGTACATTTGCCTTTTCATAGTTATGTGAGAAAACTGTGGGATGTGGTCGATTCCAGATATGAAAGTTTGCATAAATGGCTGTTGAAACTACTTTAAACATGATGATTGAGAGGAAATTGGGTTTGTGAGTGAGAGGGCAGCTGGGGACGAGAGAGAATAGACAATTCTGGACTCTTCTTATCAACATTCCAATGACTTCATTACAATGAGAACCACTTCAACACAGCGGGGTGGGGAGCGTTGCGGCAAATTAGAGTCACTTTACAGGAGGAGCAGAGGACGTTAAACCCACTGTTTGTCTGAAACCTTCTGCTGCCTGCTGCAGCCCAGAATGAACACAGTGACGTGAGGGAGGATTCTGTAAAGCCCAATAAAGCTGAGAGGAGATTCAGGTGATAATTCTCTGTTGGTTCATCATCGTTATTTAATAAAATCTTATCACAGAAATATAGATTCAGGCCTGTGTGAATCGATGAAAATTCTGAATACTGTGTGTTTCGTGGAGCAGGAGCCTAAAGCAGTCGAAAGCCAACATGTATTTATGGTGGATGAGCTTTCTTTATCCAGCAAACATGGTGGTATGGAGGCAGAGCATGTGACGAACTGCAGCTCCACTGGGGCTGTGTTACTTTGCATCATCACTGTTGGGGTAAAACTGAAATAGAAAGCATGGGGCAATTGAAAGCTCTGCACCCCTGACGTGTGGGTTATTTAAAGGGACACTACGTTGATTTTAAATCAGGAGCATCAGTTCATTCATCACAATTAGCGTTGGGGGAGAATCTGGAGAAGATTTGTCTAAGTAAGAGAAATAACTCGGATCGTGTCCTCGGGCTGATCTCAGCTGGGGCTCGAGGTGGGTCCCCACTCTCAGTTTTAACCATATGGTAACTCAACCAACTCCGTTTCCATGGTGATGAAGCCACTTATTACAATTGTGTTGCAACACGACCCATATTCTGCGTAAACACCATCTGCTTAATGAAGACCATGTGACAATGCTGACACTTTTTGGAAGTGCAACGCAAAAGAACTGCCCATTATTTTCTGTCGATAAGCTTGTACGCATTTAAACTTCATCAGAGTACAAGGAGCAGGTTCAAACCCCTCCAGGTGTCAGGCCCAGACGTTGAACGTGGTTGCACCATTCCCTGGGCTTTGTCCAGACAGCACTGTGTTTTATGGAGCTGTGAAATTTCCTTTTCCCTAACAGAGACAAATGAGCTATTAGCAGTCGTGCATTTTGCATAGACTGATGAAAAATAGATACGTCTTTCTCCACGTCCTGATATCAATACGGAAACTGACAGGGGATTCAATTTACAGCTCGCTCATCAAAGCTCATGGAGAATAATTGGGCGTGACAGGCTGCTACAGGATGGGACAATGTGGGAGGGAAATATCCTTAAGTGATGAGATTCAATTTCACACAATGTCCTAACCTCAGCTGTGGCGGATGGGGCCATGCTTTGAAGTGTGGAGTCTGGATGAAGGCCTGGTTTACTGCACAGTTTCCCTAGGACAGCGAGGACATATGAGACTCATCTACGCCATGTCAGGGTGAGGTGCAACATCAGGTCCCAACTTTTATTTATGACTTCATTTGTCTTCATTTTAAGAGGACAATGACGTGCATCTTCCCTCTCAGAGGGTTGCTATAGTATAGTTCATCTACCCTGACAGCTAATCTGGAGCATGGAGAATGATGATAATCAGATTATATGCCAAAAATATATATAACACTAATGAACTGTGCTCAGTGACAAACACAGAAAGGTCCTCCAATTAAAATATTTCTCCATTAACAATTAAGTACCCAAGACTGTGAAGTGTTCTGAATACTTTAGCAACATAACATATACAGATGTTGAAGTTAATTTATATCCGCTTCTATGGATTTCACACATTTCCCCCTCATTCTCTTCCAACTGCAGTCTATAAATAACAGCGTCTCCATGGCTGCTGTCACCTCTTGTTCTTCTGTGTTCTACCAAATAAATTGAGATCAAAAGTTGTTCTATTTCAAAATGACACCCATTGACACAGCGACTCCTTTTTTTTTTTCTTTGCCTCTGTGTCTGGGTTATTTTCAGTAGTACAGCTTTTCTCGTCAAACAAACGTCCGCCCAGCGTTCCGTTCGTCTCTTCTGTAAAAACGTGGAGGTGAAACGTGCTGGGTGACCATGGACGAACACAGGGACACAACATTCTAAGTTAATGGAAATCCAAAGACACAAAAACAAGATTTTGAGAAATGTAAACACTTGTGTTTTCTTCCCTCGGAAACTCAACAATAAATAAAAAGAGCCCCCCCCATGACTTTTCTATGCGTGACTGACTCAACTGAATGTCAGCCTGTTTGTCCGTGCTGTGATTCATGCTAATTGCTCATACTGCGGTATTTTAACGCCAACGCTAGTTTTACCCACCTATCATTAATTAATGGAATCATTCTGCAATTACATCTTCATAATAAGGACTAAAAGAATATTAGAATCATGCCTTTTAAATTCACGTGTCAGCACAGAAGTGGTTTTTAATTATCTAAGGAACTGAGTGAGCTAGCTGGGCACTCTGAGGACACCAATCATTTCAAACCTAATGGTCTATATTTAGTGAGTTGTTCTAGTTTTGACCACTGGAAGCACCCTGCGGTACAGATTCACCTGTTCTCACACACACACACACACAGCCACGGCTGTCTCCATAGTTACTGCAACCAGGTACCACTGTTTATTACAGCTTTTTAAAGAACCTGAGAGGACATTATAGTGTTTATCTATGGGGTTAGATTAGTGGTGTGACACAAAACACGCCATCAATGGTTAAAAAATCAATGCTGAAATATAACAACCAGATAAGATATCGACACAAAAAGCCGGGATTGTTTTTGGAAAAGATCACAAATAACTTCTTACCAATAGATAAGCGTCCTTGTCAAAGTTAACGATAGTAGTAATAGTAATATAAAGTAGTAATATAAAGACTGTGGCATGGTTTAAAGAACCACTGACTCACCCTTTACGGCCTCTTTTTGTCCCATCATAATTAGCACAGTCCCTAAATGGAATAATGGAACACGATCGGTCACTTAACAATGATGCATGACTCTGGGTTGTAAAGAGCTGCATGCATAAACAACCCATGGGACCATTATCTGTGGAACAACCATTTTTCTTTGCCTTGTAAAATTGTTTTTGGCCATAGAAAATAGAGAATGGACTTCTCTGGGTCAGGCATTGTAAATCCCCTCACACCCTTAAATGAAGCCATTGTGAGGACATTCCTTCCTATATGATGTTTACTGGCTTCCTGACAAGTGAGAACATTAGCTGAGGATGTGGTTAGAATTTCCAGGGGGCTGTTCCATACATGTCAGAAATTATATATTGAACATTCAGCCATGAATACAATTGGACGTCTACGCCGCCTGTCTCTCATTCTCCTCCGCCGCCGCCTGGCCCGCACTTTCCTTTCTCTGCCTGGGAACAATAAGTGGCACCGGCAACTCGATGAGATGAATCCTATCTCGCCCAGCACACGCACTCCTTCGCCGCTCAAGCCGTACACATCGAGTGTATTGATCAGTAACCTTTGTTTCAGTATTTCTGACGGGAAGGGAAAGCTTCTGCAGGGGTTTGAATTGAGAAGCAGAGAATGGAGGAATTCTGTCGTGCAAATCTGTGGACCGATTTAGCCAAAAGTGTGGGAGCTGGAACTTGCAGACGAACCAGAGCGTCAGTTCAGATTCTGAGAGGAGCACAGGAGCGACGAGCAAGGAACCACACAAGTGTTGTTATTGGTTTAAAGGTGCTAATTATGAGTTTTCTCTGAAGCTGGATGGGTTTTTTTTTTCAAAGGGGGCAGAAAAATTTCGTGAAGCAGGAATAACTGGTTAGCATGCTAATGTCAGAGTGAAGAAGCGAGAGGAGCAGGAACAATGGAAGTTGGTGATGTGTGATGTGTGTACCATATTTAAAGCTTCAATCCATACAATTCCTTCTAGTATCCGTTGAGTAGTTCAGACTTACATTGGTATCTGAGCAGGACAGATCCAGCCTGAGACCTCGGGCTGTGGAGGCGGATGGAGATTTGGTTGCTGTGGCTCCGGACCACCAACCCCCTCATCAGAATGGACTCGTTGGCCAGCATGGTGTTGTCCCCGTAGCCCACGTCTTCAAACACCACCTTGTCTCCCTCAGACAGGTTCACATTCATCACCTGACAGAAAACAAAGAGGCATTTGATTCTTTGTAAAGGATACAGACACAAAAACAACAACAACAAGTTCAAGATTCTGGGACCGAGAGTCGCTCAGAACCAAAAGCAGGATACAACTCTCACATGTTCGACTTCCCACAGGAGAAGATCTCAGGCTAAGACTGTTTCTGCTTCTGATGTTCAAACTGAACGTTATAGTTCCTCAACACAGAGCAAGCTTGGTCAGCTGCGGAGGGCGAGACGATAAGAAGAGAACTAAACAGGAATGGTTCTTCACGTTGTGTAAATTCATTGAGAGCTACTTAGAACTAGTTTAATTCATTCGAGTAGTGAATGAAATATTCTGATTCACTCAGGGACCATGCAGGTATGAATGAAAAATGAAAAAAAATCACCATATCAGAAAGTCATGCTGTTTACGAATGATGAAGGAGCTGGCAGGGAAGGTGGCCTGTCTCCTCCCTCCATGCATGTGTAAATGACATGTAAATCCCTCCATTTACATAATGTGTATTTGTAGTCATGGACGCTCAAAACGAAATTGCACCCAGCTTCCCCACATTATTCTGGACACCTTCGATAGAGGCACAAAAGGCCGAGCACAGAGTTTATCCATTCAGAGAGGCAGCCATTATTGCTGCCGTGCACTGTCATCAACCGCTGCAGCTGCAAAGAGACACTTTTCTCATTTCAGATCAGATAATGTGATGCTGCTCTGGTGGAAAGGGTTTCAGGGTGGAGGAGAGGCAGCCTTCACGGTTTCATAGGTGAATCTCTATAGGTGGAACTTTGTGATCAAGGAGTTACTGCTCGCACAGGTCAAGGGCGCAGGTGGGGGAAGTGTTGACCTGAGCGAGTAAAGATGACCATGACCTTTGTGATTTAAAGTGTTGTACAGTTTTATCACCAACATCTCAGCGGATTGAATGGGAACCAGGGTTTGAGGTCTGCTTCACACACCAGTGAGAAATATGGAAGAAGCCAAAGGACGATGTGTCCACGGCGGAGAGGAACTGATAATTGTCGGCTTGTCTCCTTCACTGACGGATGTTGCTTTTATCAGCTCCTGTCACAGCAGGTGCATCTTTATTCAGGCGTTAAAGGGAACAAGGCTTCTCTTGACTTCACATGGGCCATAGATCATATCGTGGGCAGCCTATCTCACCCAGCTGGGACATTAATCCACAGCCCTCAGCCGAATGACACTATTATTACGTGGGGTGCCAAATACGACTTCAAACAGTTCATAGAAACCAAAACACAGTATGGCTTACTTTACAATACGACTGAATGATCTGTCACTATCACATATGTTGAATACAGTAGTAGTAACATAGTAGTTATTCTGTTCCTCAAAAATTGTGTTTAGAAGTTTTTTCCCAGGAAACAAAATCTCTTATTGGCCTCAAAATGACTTGAATGTAACTCTACACCTTTGCCTCATTAAGTATTCATGATCTTTTGAATATGCAAATTGCCTCAATCTCTGTCCCCAACCACCCTCAGCTGCTCGTCTGTAGCTCAGGCTCAGACCTCCGCTGGTCTCCGTGCTGCTCCTGTACGCTTCACAACTGTCAGAGTAAATCAGGCTGTAATCAGGGTAACACACGACCCCTCCTCTGCTTAAATTAATGACCGTCCGTCATGTTGGAGGCCCCTGGTTCAACGTTTTCTAACAGCTCTGCACCTTATTTGCTGCTTCGCATCACTTAGCAAAACATCAGGAGAGAAACTAAAGAAAAACTTAAAACTGTGTGTGTCCTTCCCCAAATATTAAACTGTCTCTATAAACCAGAGGAAAACTACACAAGGTCACAAAGTCTTTCAAACGGATGAGTTGTGCTCTTATTAAATTCTGACTCTCACACTTCTCGCTGGATGTATTCGGTGTTTTCATCTCCCCCACGGAGCCCATTAAACCATGGCCACACACAAACACGTTTAAAGTCTAAACAAGAGACGAGGGTCAGAAAACAAAGCTGACAATAAGACCCTGAGTTCAGATTATGTTGTTCAAACTTATTCCCAGGTCTCATTGGACAGTCGTGACAGCAGCTGTGTGACAACTGTTGGTTTAAACTGAAATGAAAGAGGGATCGATCGTAAGTAAACACTGGTTATTTTACCCTCAGCACATTAATCAATTACACTGAAACTTGACTTGCAGCCCACGTACAGCGGGAGCCCATCCAGCCTGAACGCAACATGAATGACTCCCACTGTACCCCGCTGCCTTGTGTATAACAAGTCATAATGTGCCGTTAATGAACTCACGGACACAGCATCGGGATATTAGTGAAAAGCGGAACAAAGGGCATCGCCGAGTAATCACATTATGCCTCCAGCTCAGGGATAATAAAACACTTGAGGGAACATTGGGAGACATAATCCAATTTGCCCTGGCACCAGCCCAGCTTCTGTATAAGTGTACCTTACAAACATAATCATCAGGGCACCACCCCACCCACCTCCTCGCCTGGAAGACGGGTTACTACTAGACAACAGAGAGGATTGCGATATACTTTGAAATCCGAATCACGGAATGAAGAATATGACAAATAATATGAAGATTCACATCTTATGTACGATGATGATGTATCTGGGGATTTAAGGTTCAAGTCCTCAAGAGGATATTATTCCTAAGGGACATCTGTAGGAAGTCAAAGAAAAACTTTTGATTTGATTTCATTGGGTGGTCTTAAGTTTCAAAACTCCCGCGATATCATAGGTACTTGAATAGAAGCCGAGCCTGAGCAGAGCCGTGGTTTGATTTGCGTGTGTTTATTTTTTGATTATCTATATGTATTACATTGAATATTCTGTTGTCAACAGGTCCACTGGACTCTAGACTTCTGAGTCACAGGGACAAGGGCTGTACCCATCCACCCATCCACCATCCATCCATCTCTTTCCGAAGAGGGAACATGGATTAAGATGAGGAAAGAGAAGAGAAGAAGGGAGAGAGATGAGTGAAAACCAACTGCCGTTTAACTTGCCTATGTTTGGAATTCCTAATTGTCACATAATCTATATTTATTAACTGGTTAAATAAACCTCTGTGCTACAGTTTAGACGGAAAGAAATGAGGGGGAGAAGCAGCGTAAAGCAAAGCGCTGCAGACCGTGGTCGACTGTATTTCTGCGTTATATATTCTCCCTGTTCTCTGCAGAGACTCTTTGTTGATCTTGTTCCTCTGTGCAGACAGAGAGCCGCGGCCCAGCGGGGACACAGGCGACTATTTACCTCTAATTGCTCGCCTCCTGCCAAACATCACACCTTCTCCAAAAAGCTGAGCCTTCACATTAAATGTGTCAAGCTGTGTTTTATGTATATATTCGGTTAATTTCAGCACCCACATCACAACATGGGATCAGTCTACGTTGTGTGAGTTCCTAATAGGAGCCGAGTATGTGCTAATTAACAGCAGTAATTAAGAGGGAGGTGAGTAAATGATGTGGCTGTCGGGGGAGCATCTGTTCCAGCAGGAGAAGTGGGTCATGGTGGGGAGACAAACCGTAAAGGCCACTCATGACGAGAAGCCCCCTCGACTACCCAAACTGGAATCAGCCCGCCCTCTGATGACAACACTGGATGAATAAAGACGGTGATGATGTCATCAGCGTCATCTTTAGTTCAAAGATCCGACCGTTCACGTGAGTGTCAATGAGTGAGTGGCCTGTTCCACCTCCACCCACAAGCTCAAGTATCAGATTAAGGATCCAGAGATCTAATTAGATGGATATTAAATCTCTCTACCAAGCACACACAAACACTCTCTGGTTTATTTTGATGGACGTTGCCAAAAACATACAAATGTATTTTTGATTGCACGGCTGAAAATAAAAGTTGACAAATATTCAACAACTTCAATAAATTTAACAAGACTGTATGGACTATTTTTCCATGATCTAACTTCTGCAGTGCTTTGCTAAGTCTTTACTGTTGGTACACAGTAAATGCCAGTACTTCACAATCTATTACGAACATGTGTTCACGTATTACGTTGTTACTCGCTGTGAGCTTTCCACAGAGATGGAGATCAGCACCAAAGACTATTTCTATCGCAGCCTCGCCTCTTCTGGATTTAGCATGCCGGCCTGCTAGCCCCGACACAGCTGGGCTGTCTCATCCTTTCTTACAGCGAGTCACTGCATCATCCTGTCTGTCCTGAAGAAGTACTGCTGCTCAGAGGATGGATTACACCACCTGGAGAGATAATGCAATAATGGCCGAAGCTCTTGGTCAATGACCATCGCCACCGCTGAAGAGGGAAGTTCAACCTCGGAGGGCCGCCGACGGAGGGCACTGGTCTTTTAATTTGAATAAACAGTTGGTTGATTTTAAGGAAGTTTAAAAATAATCATCATTTTTTTACTGAGGCAGCTTCACTGAACTGTTCTGGTAAGTATTATCTCATAATAATTCCAAAACCTATTAACGACATCAAATTCTGTGTTGGGATAAATGAGACAATTAATATAAACAACTCCACACATCCATCAGATCACACACGCCCACATGAATGGGCCATTTTCAGTTCACTTCGGTGCCTCCACGTTTAAAAACCTTTTATCAGCTAACAAGCAGCTAATGCATTAGAGATCTGTACAGTACTTTTCAATAATGAATGGTCTATTCTGTTTCTTATAAGCGAGTACTTTCATCAGTTCTCCTGAGGATGTCTGATGCAATACTTTACACCCATGTTTTTACAGCGTGGATCCTGCTCTCAGCCTCAGTGAAGCTGGATCCTGTACAGAGATCTCAGCAGACAGAGATAAGACTATTAATGTCGCCAGGCCAGGCCTGAGCTTATTGCGTTCCTGGTTTAAAGTAATTTAAAGCATGTTCTTCTTGTGCTTCATTAGGACTTAGTCACGTTTTGACTGGACCTGAGGGGTCGCCTAACAAAACTGCTCACGTCACACCAGCATCATTTACGGGATTCGGAGAATAACAAGAAAATATAAATTCTAATCTCAAGATTATAATTCAGGAAGTTCCATCTGACGTTTAACGACAAAATAAAACACTAATTTGAAACTAAGATATCAGGGGCCTTATTATTTTGTATTATTTAATAGTAATCTCACATCCCTTTATAGAATATTATTTAGAATATTATGACTGTAAGTGTTGCCATGGTGATATTTCTACATTTACTTTGAAAATCCATCAGCCAATGAATTATACAAACCAGTGTAATGTTTCAGATATCAGGTATATTCATGAGGATCTCCCTGATGAAATTAAATTGCACTAATTAATAATTATCATAACACATAATTATCTCAAGGCACGACACACAGGTCGAGACCTTTACAATTATAATTACAGATTTTCACCTGCCTCCACCGCTCCAGTTTTCTTTGTATTGATGTGGCATAAAAACCCTCAACCTGCTGAATGGACGGTCGTTAAATTCTAAAATAGACGAGGAGGGACAGGGGGACAACAGACAGTAATTCATAGGACAGCACCTGATGAGTTGTACACTTCAAGACATCATGTGTCACATGTCACATGTGAGGCAATAACACACATGATCAATGGCCCCACCCGAGCTGTCCTGCAGGCAGCAGACTGAGAACCAGTCTGGCGTGTAACGTGTGTGTGAGTGTTTATACCATTACTCCATGTATTTGCCCTTATGAATGCAGTGGTAGCAGAGTGATACCGATGTCCGATACATGTTAGGGACATTTTGAAATGATCACATTTGTGAAAACATTAAATAATATTCTGCCCTCACAGGAGTGTGACGATGTTTCTTCCAGAATGCTGTGCTGTTTGTGGCCCTTCATGCAGCACGGATGCTAAACTACAGGAAACATAAGACAAACACGGTTTTCTCCTGCAGAGAAATGTCCAGGCCTCTTTCACAGCCCTGTCCTCGAGTGGCCCTGAAGTCCCCACTACAAGTCGCTCTCACACAGGAGCCGCGGCTACAAACACAAAAGAGAGAGGCTTGAGATTAGTCTGGCTGTTTGAAAGGAAATTGAACATTGTGACCCAGCAACCACAAAAGTCTCTCTCTCTCTCTTTCAGCCTGCATTGTATTCCTTTTCTCCCCCCGAGGACAGCCAGGTAATCATCGTTTCATGGGCAGCATGAATGCAGATGGGCAGATGGTCATCTGAAATGATGAAGGTCAAGTCTATGAAGTCTGTCCCCACAAAGACAACAGCAGCTCGGCTCAGTGAATAATGACAGAGACACAGAGAGGATAAAGACAATTAAACCTCCCTGTTTGTGATATTTGGGACAAAAATATTTTTTATGCTTTGTAGACAAGGAGGTGGAAACTGCTTAAACGGTTCAAACACCGAACCTCTGTAATAATAATGTCTTACTATTCGCACATCATGTATCATTAAAGACATGACTTTGGGGAAATGGGTCTCTGCATTTTTACCCAGCCACAAGGATGTGAAGCAGTGCACCCAGTGTTCTGCCTGAGATGCGAACTGGCAACCTTCTGGTCTTATAGATGTGGAGTTCTGCAGACAAGTGTCAGGAGGTACTGAATGTTGCTGCTGACCACATTTATCTCGATATTTCCACCGCTGACTGTCTTCAGTCTGCTGCAGGATCATATTTAATTTCTGAACATGACGGTGAGATCAGAGACCTCCACAGAGTGTACGTTAAACATGAATCTGCAGAGGCAAACAGAGAATATCACATGGACGGCAAGGACCTGGGAGAAAGACAAATTGACGCACATGTGAACCTTTGCAGATCTACATGGTCAGAGGGATTAATGGGAACACCCCCCTCCCTACATCACTGTTTTAAGCTCATAGAGCTCCGTTGAGAGACTGTCAGCATGAAAGTGCATGACCACTACAACAGCAGGGATGGCAACTCATTTAAAGATATATTTGCATAAGCTTTATGTAGTCCAGTTTGACTTGTTTCTCCAGCAGGACTGAATCCTCATTTTCCAAAAGCAATGGAACAGCCACTCACTTTATGTGCCTGCACTTATCTTGTTTTAACATTCACCTTGCCAATTGCTGTTTCATTATTACCCCAGTCCCGGCATGTCTGTCAGAAAATTGGTTTTATCCAATATGCCTGAACGAGGTGCTGAAGAAATGACTGCACAAGCTGAAAGGAAACATGGAAAAAGAAATGATGAGCAAGTAAGATGAAGGTGTAAGTAAAGAAATATATATTTAGCTGCCCGGCACTGGGCTGCACGCACTGACAGAAACAGGCTGGAATTTACATTCATGGCCTTGTTTGTCATTGCAACTGGTGCTGAAGAGAATAAATCACATGGAGGGGAATAGAATATGTATTTTCTTTCCCCAGGATCTGGCAAACAGAAATTGGACTCTAGGATATCAATATGAAGCAGAAGTGGAAAACATGGCGATGGTATGATAATGTTAGGACTGTTCCCTCGAACCAGAGTGAGGTTTTGTATTCCAGGGTTATTCAACCAGAGATGGGTTTGACTAATTGACTGATTCATTTTTATAAGTCTCTATGATTTAATATGATTAAATGACTGAAAGAATGATGAATACATAATAATCTAGTTACTTTATTATGGGCAGAATTATACATTTAATATTTAGTTTATGCTAACCTGCATTTTCCTGTGACCTGCAAAACTCACACGATCTATTCAAAGCATCGCCAATTAATCCCAAACAGCACTTTAAGCATAGCTAGCTGATCTGCAGTTTTTTCTTTTCTCCTCTGTGTTTCTGTGAGGTTCGCCCAGCTGCTATATCTTTCTCAGCGTGTCAATAAAGTGTTAACACGAGCCGAGTTCTAATCGATGGAACAACTCGGAGCAGAGAGGAGCCTACAGGTTCCTTTATTAACACTGTGCTTTCGGTTCAGCCTTGACTTCTGACAGCTGCAATCTCTGCGGCCATCCCTAAAACCGTTTCTCCTTTGTTCCTCAAAGGATTTCCTCTGCTCGGGTTTTCAGGATCATTCTGTCACCAAGCCAGAACAATCCTATTTTTCAGTTTGTTGTTATGTATAAAAGGATCCTCAGGGAAGCTTAAGCAAAGGCTGGGGAGACAGGTTCTAAAAAGCAAAATGAAAAGTCAAGGGCAAGAGGAAGGAGATTGCATAAAGGTGTGAGTGCAGCCACTGATGTGCACATGCATATGTTATTGTGTGTGTGTGTCTTCAATTGGCGAATCAAAAGCCTTATGTGCAGGGTTGCAAAGAGCTGATAGCTGACCCATCAAGCGTGGCTCACCTAAGCAGCCAAAAAAAACACACCCACATCAGAAAAAGCCCCGGTGGAGAGGATTTCTAGAGTGCGGCGCTGCACGGTGCACATCTAAAAAGCCTACCTCAGCCACGAGCACACGGCTCAAATCCTCAGCCAACAATGGACGCCGACAAAAGGCGGAGCTGAGGGCAGAGGGAGAGAGAGGTGTGGAACAGGCTTGTGTCCTTCACTCGTCACTCTCAAGCCTTTCAAGCGTATGCCTCCTGTCAAGAGCACACCCGGACTCAATGCTGTGTGGAGTAGAAGTTCCCTCTACCTGATCAGTAAACACCAGGTGGGCGAGGTCTGAGTTCACGGGCTGCGTCTTGGAGAGCTCAAAAGCTGACACGCGATGAGCTTCAACTGCTGTGGAACATCCCTAAAGATACGACCTGGTTCAGAGGAAACTATTCACTTAAATGATCATCTGCTAGAGCTACAAACATCCGTCTGTCTGTATGTGGAAGGTATATTTGAAAAAACCCTGTATCTTATCGACTTCACACGTAGCATGTTAATCCTTGGTGGTCATGGGAAGTGTCGCGCCCACAGTCCCACAATCAGTGTCACTGCAAGTTTTTCCCACCATCGCCCCGGCTGACGGTGGTAGGACCAATTACAACTCTCCTGTTGCCAAATTAAGTGCAACTCCATGTTCCTGTGGTCCCCCCCACAGTGATGTTAAGTGAGGCTCCACGTGGAAATCCTATAATTGAACCTCTCTCTAGTCTGTGCTGTTTTTTCCGAGGACGACGCCGACGACGCCGCTGCAGCCAGACAGGAGAGGAAAACATTGCTGGGGAAGAAAGCTCTCATCACTGATCGCTCTGCTCTCTGGTGATTTAATTCATATTTAATCCTTCACAAAGAAAAGTGCATTATCATATTCCAGCAACAGAGTGGATAATGGCCGATAGAAAACTCCGGCACATGCAATTCAAGAGGGAGATTATGAGAGTTGCAGCAGGAAGAGCAAACAGGAGTGTGAACAATATACCATCTGATAAAAGACATTTACATGATATGTTCTTAGAAATATTTTTATTTTCCTTGTGACCTTTATTTCATTTTTTTCATTTTATTTATTCTGGGGTTTTTTTGTTGTTGGGTTTTTTTTTTTTACCTTCAGTAATAATGAACTAATCCAGGGAGGAGTATTCAGTGCCTCTATTGTATATTTACTGTACGTATCCTGGGAGCAGAGCGACAACACGGCTCAGTTCTGTATTCAACAGTTACAGCTGTAATAAATAGTTTATCTCAGAACAAGCCTGAACTACTGCTCGTGTCTCCAGGGCTCCTCTACACCCACGAGAGGAAAGAGAGAATTCCTGGGATCTCCAAGCACATGAGTTTGTTTTTATATTTCAATTCATAATTTTTGTTTTGATTCTGAATAGACTATTAATGCTAGAAATCAATACCTTTCTGAACACTGAGCTGCATTAATAATGTAAATATTTTGGAAACTGAAGGAGAGAAATGTTTTTAAAGTCAAAAAAAGTTGAATAATTTAAAGTATTGTGTAGAACGAGAGTGAGCGAGAGAAGGAGAAGGAGTGCAGGGGTTGTTTTATTGAACGCTGCTGTCTATAGAGCTGTTTGACTGCTGTTCATTGAGCCGCACACTGTCTGAGCGTAAACACTGCAGCTCTTCCACAGATGAAAAGGAGCTCGGCCTCGTTCAGTGTGGGCTATGCATCATGGGAGTTCCAGCAGATACAACAGTATTCAGCCGTCTCTCAAACCTGGGACAAGACAGCCGACCAGCTGGTGATGTAATAGCTTCTGGACAATGTAACATTGCAACCAGTCAAAATTAGGTTGCAGCACGTGGCGTTTGAAGTGATTAATGATTTATGATTTCAGACGTGTTGCCATTTGAATGGCTAAATGTTTGCTAAATTGTTATGGTGACAGGATGAGGAAGTTCTGTGTTTATGTGAGCCGTATAGATGATGTATTTATTGTTTCATTCAGGTCTGGATCCCTTAGATTTAATATTAACCTTCAATAGTTCCTGGATTTGATTTTAAAACAAGAGATGTATGGTATAAACTCACAGGTGCACACACTGAAAATTGATTTAATTATCAGTGTGCAATTAATTCATTTTTCAATTCATATGATTAATATTTTGTTATCATACACTTCGCACTAGGGAAGAAGGGATGAACCTTGTGTTTCATTTCATACAAAAGCAAAAACTAATCACCAGGTCAATTTATTTTTCATGATTTATTATGGAGTTCTATAGTATCTGTTAATAATCCAACAGTGCTGGGGTCCAGTATTTGGTTACAGTAATATGTAAAGTACCATGCACTGACACTGAGTGCATCCCACCCTTCACTGATGAGTGAGAGAAGCCGGCTGTGTGTGACTGATGAAATGTATATATTCATACAGCGTGGGCCTGCCGGGCCGAACACTGTATCCTCTCCTCTAGTCATTGAGATCCTGACACGCTGCTGCAATCTAATCAGCTCCTCCACTGTTTTTAATCCTGCGACCCAATCTACTGCCGTCTCCAATTTCCTCTTCTCGGAGAAGCAATCACAGAGTGTGGGGCATTTTAATAGCTATTTGGCAGAATGCGTTTGAAGGCACCACAAGCTCAGTACAAGGACCGTTCATTAGACTGTCGTCTTTGAGTGATGTAAAGCTGCGGGTGGCACAGGCACAAGGGTGTGGGGGGAGGAGCTGTGACCTTGTTCTTATGGAATCTGTGCAGATGGATAATTACGTCCTAAAATCATGACAACTGAAGGTAACACACAACAACAACAACGTCCTGTTGAGTTCCTGTGGACTGTCTTTAATGGACTCATTCAGCATTAGATGTTTCATTCTCTTCTCTGAGAATTGATGAAGCCTCTCTTTTAAAACATTTTAATGTATTTTGTTTTATTCGTACTATTTTTTAAGTGCGGGTTTGAAACCTTTTAATTTTTGTGTGCTTATGACTAAGCTCTTTTGACACATTTTGCGGTATCTTGTTTTATAATGTGTATCCATATTTTATGTAAAGCACACTGCGTTGCCCTTTGTATGAAATGCGCTATACAAATAAAACTGCCTTGCTTGTTCTCCTGTGAGGGTTTGGTTTAGGTCCAAACCCAGTTAAGCCATCACATAAACGTCCACGCGCTGTGTGTGACCTTCAGGACTTGGGGGGTAGAGGTCTCAGATAAACGATGGCCATGGGCGAATGATTGAAACGTAGATGCTGACTTTGAGCTGCAACTCAAACGCAGGCTGCTGATGAAGGGGAAACGCTTTACAAGCCCATCCTCTGCCCCTTGACTTTAACACCGCAGCACACGGAGGTCACACCGATTGCCACCATGGAGCACTGCCATCTAATGTAAATCTCTAATGCAGCAAGTTGTTCGGGGATTGCTTGGATTAAAAAGAAAAAAAAAAAAAAACTGAAACTGGCAAGCCACTAATAGCTTTCAATGACTTAACAGCTTTCCTTTTCACAACTGGATGCTCTGCTGTGCACACAGCAGCAGAATGAATGAGGAAATTAAGTGTGTTTCTTTACTGCACTGTGCAAAGTTTAGCCCGTGGCTACAGTCTTGTGAATTTGCGTTGAACTTTTTTTTTTCTTCTCCACATCACAATTAACTGTTTGAAGGAAACCCAAGTGAAACCTCTCCTCTTATGACGCAGCACGAAGTCAGGAACGAGCCAAAGGGTAAAGATACACATGTTTATGGTAATGAAGCTGATGCATAATGTAGCACGGTGTACTGGTGGTGGCTGAATTAATTATCCTCTCCTTCAGGTGTCCTTCACAACTGTGTCGTTTCTGTCTCACTTCTCGGGCGCCTTCATCGTTTAGCATGCGTGAGATGGTTAGCCCCGGCGACGACACGATAAACCTACAGGCCTCAGCGTGCGAACAGGGTTCAGTGGTTTTACAGCAACAGCACGCCAGCTCAGCCATTCATAATACACAATGAAGGCTCATTATTACAATCTCACCATTAAGCAGAGACGCCTGCACATATTTCACAGCTCAGAGCGAGGGGGCAGCTGCTTCCCCCGGACGTGAATGTTACCTATTCCTCTTGGAAACTGTCTCAGCATTGACAAATGCCCCCTAATCAATCTCTGCCATCAACCCAGACAGGGACTGAAGATAGAACTGTGCATTATTGAACTGAGGGGGAGTCTGGCTCAGCTAAAGCAGTTGAGGGTATTGATCCATCGGTCAATACCCTGCACTCTGCACGGTCAAACCTTTGCTGACTGTTGTTTGTATCTGTTCGGAGCGCTCTTCAGGGAGAGTGCTATTTGGCCTTGGCTTTCGCCTTTATATGGTCAGCTGGGATTCATGCCTGGGCAGCATACACACACACAGAGAAGTTTCTCATTAAACAAGAGGACTGTCAGAGTAATCACAACACACTGTGTCACAACTCACAGCAGTATCAACACTGAGGCCGATCGACCTATGCACACGTTGAAAACCCACACACCCAGATCGTCTAATGACTAAATCCAAAATAAATGCATATGCATTAAGATCATGTGGTGCATGAAACAGATACAATATCAAAGTGTTTAAAGACAAAGGCTGATAGACTATTTTCCGTGAAGCCACGCTGAAGTTATTCAACCCTCCACCATCACGTTGTTGTTATGACGACTCTCCCTGCAGGAATGTTCTAGCACAGAACCAGCACATGTCTCAGCTGTTCATCCCAACGCTGGCTTTTTGCTGTCAAGATGTCTTATTAAGTCCAGAGATAAGCATTGCGACCCCAGAGCTCCAGCGCATTTCAGGAGGTGCAGCCAGGTGAGGGAAAGGAGATTGAACAAAGCTCACCCCAGGGCTGGGGTGATGAACTCTCTCTTCTCCTTTGCCGACAGCACTTTTCACACATTCTGAGTGCAGTGAGAGCTCAGACCCCCAGGACCCGCTCGGTGAGAAGCTGCTAGTGCGGCACATGCAGGTGAATAGTCTGGGATGGAAAATTACCTTGTTTCTAATGCATTTCATCAGACAGCCTGTAGATCTGCAGTCAGAGCTGATGCAAACAGGAATGTGTTCATTCCTTCGGACAGTTGAGAAGGTGGACTCCGCTGAAACAGACTCTCCCCTCGCTGCTTTTAGACTCATGTGGATTTGTTTCTTTTGGAAAACCTGATTAGCATAAAGCTAATGAAGCCTGCTCTTGTTTGTGCTTGAACATTTTAGATCTACAGGTTGCGTCTGATGCATAAGACTAATAAGGTTTTGTTTAAGCCACATGAAAAGAAACAGATTGATTAGAAATCGCCAAAACACACTACACATACTAATCAATGTTCACAGAGAGAGCAGGAGAAGTAGAAAAGACATTTTTATGAGTCACCTCGGGCGTCCGACTGTCATCTCTGCTTTCTATAATTCCACAGTTCCCCTGTGCGGGAGATATATACGGGCTTTACTGTACTGCTCCTGCCGCAGGTTTTCTTAAATGGTAAAAGGGTCCAAACTACACGCAGTAATCCTTCTTATCTCGGCCCTGCATCGCAGTAAAATCTTGCTTATCTTGTATAAAGAGACAATCAAATTAGGTACCTGTGATTTGCCAGGGCTAATAAAGACCTTTAAAGTAGATTAATGAGTGTGATTTCTTGATAAGACAAATTAGAAGCTATCTGGTTGAAACCTCGGACTGACCCCTCTGGAGCGTCTGGCGTCTCTGATGCAGCTCCAACATTTAAAACCCACATAACTAGGAAAGGGGCTCGATTCAATTTAGGTAAAAGAAGCTGATGGACTTTCTGCTCCTCATTGGATCCAGATGTTCTCCCCCTTGTTTAGCATGATTTCCTCACCTCCTTTGATCGTTTGCGTCACTGTTCTTTCTCCTCCTCCTTTCAAGAAACTGGGAACAGAGGGTGAGAAGAAACTCAATCTTCTGCACTCTCCTTTACTGATTTTCTGCTCATCACATTTTCACCCAATCATTTTGCCCCAGGGTGTCATTTCACCTGGGGAATGAGGGCTCCTGGGTGGTTTGATTTTTTAGATCCAATGCATCCAATTGTGTTTCTTCTCATTCCATCAGCCTGACACTTTGCTAATCTGAGCCTGTTCCTCCCATTTCATTCTGTCCAAATCAATCAGCATTGAGTGACGTTTCCGTCCATCTGTAATGGAGAATAATGTTTGGACAAACCTGTCACCAGACAGGAAGACAATTACAGGACAAATTGGCAGAACTCAACATTTTATTTACTGACCAGGAGGCAGGAGGACGTTGGTCCCTTCCAGCTGTGGTCCAGCATTAGCTTCTGATTAATGGTTGCTCATCAGAACACGCATCAAAAGGAGGACAACTTTTTCATTCTCATTTTCCATTTGGCCTTAACCACCTCTCCCCCGTCCTTTCACTCTATGGTTCTCTTCCCTTTCCTTTCTTTCCCATTTCCCTCCTCTCCACATCGGTGACAGGAAGCAGCTGGGGGAGATCATTGACGATGATTTGCAACCTCATATTCATTTTTTATCCTAAATATATTGGGCCAGGCATCTGGAGGTTCAGCGGCGTAATGGCCATTGTATATTTTATGAGCAGCAGGAAGCAAAGCTCTTGGAGTTAATCATGTGAATGAGGGGGTTTCAGGTGCAGACAAGGGCACTACTTAAATCATCACATGAACCTCCCCAAAAAGGTCAGATGCTTTAAAAAGTCACTGACTGTCCTAGGGTGAATCGAGTGGCTGTAATCAATTGGAGCACCTGTCGACGGGCCGAACAGCAATTGTGGGGGTGACATTGGACACCAGCACTTCCATAGCAGCTGCATACTGGTACAAGATACTAGATGGTGAATTGGACGCCTTTATTTATCTAAAGTACTAAATTAATTACAAGAGGAAGCAACCTTTTAAATGTTGTTATGGTAGTAAATGTCATTTACAAAATACAGTTCAGCTTTATCCCAGCTCAGCCAGTAGGACCAGAGAAGGACAAACAGGAAGTAAATTAATTACTTGGGAACTGGTTTTGACAGCCAGGGTGAAAGAGTCATAAGACAAACACTGAAAAATGGACAGGTGGTGACAAACAGGGAGGAAGGATAGAAAGCTATGGTGTGGAGATGCCCCAGTATAATACTCTCTGCATACTGGGGAATATGGAACAAGTTAGTGAGTGTGTAGAGGAAGACTGTGGTAACTGGGAAAGCCCAGGATCCTCCAGTCCACAACACCAGGAGTCGTACTGATATGGAAATGGAAGGCAGAGAATGAATGGATGCATGAATGAACAGTGACAGTCATGTGCATACAAGTAGGTTTTCATCAAGGACCCTTTCTCTCACTCTCTATCTTCATCCCCCCTTCGGCTGAGGAGCCTCAGCTGTAGCATAATGCTTCAGCACCATGCTATCAACCAGGTGATCAGCAGTCGCTCATGACAACCAGACATAGTTTTTAAGGCTCTGCCCATCAGACCAGGATAAATCTTCCATCTGGCAAAGTGGTTTGCTTCACACTTGATTGGTGGAGTGCTGCTGAGATGGTCATCATCTCTGTAGAGGACGTTCTGTTCAAGTGACCATTGGACTGTCCTTTTTGTTCCGATACTCTGTGGCCAGGCTGCCTCGGGAACAACTGCCCTGCTTCACAGCAAAGAATCTGAGTGATTGAAGACCCATTCTAATAGAATGTTTTCACTTGAAGACGTAGATTTATGGATGTAAATTAACATTTTAGTTCAAAGCAGCTGCAGTTACTTGTTGGATTGTTTTTAAACCATGCCTCTCCTTCAAACTGCTCTGTGATATAAATAATTCAATACCACCAATATGTTGCAAGATGCACAACACCTTATGTTGGGAATTGTGTGTGTGTGTGTGTGTGTGTGTGTCTGTGTGTGTGTGTGTGTGTGTGTGTGTGTGTGTGAATCAAGCATAATGAATCTGTGTTGTCCCCATTTTCCCTGTGACACTCCAAGGTTAAAACCAACCAGGTTAGCTAGCTTGTTCCTCGTTCCTACAAGCTAGCACTAAACTAAAAAGCATCTAACCAAGTTTCCAGCAGCAGCAGGATTAGCTTTTGTTTCCAACAGCTCCTCGAAGAATGAGCTTTATAACAGGTCACATACACCTATAATTTTTTGTCTGAGGAACGAATGGATGTTAGCGTGGTTCCTACCTGGACCTCCACTCCGTAGCCCGTGTAGACAGTGATGATGTAGCTGCAGTCCACTGTGGAGTGAAAGGCTGAGCTGGACTGTGGCGGAGCCTCTATGTATCCCTCTGGACCGGTCAGGTTCAGCTGGCAGGGAACTGCAGCGACAAACACCGATGAGCTGATTAATAGAGCTTCCCCCTTCTTGCAGCCCGATTTCTTTATTTATTTATTTTCTCCATCCACTGTCTTGATTCCAGGGTGTTATGCCGAGGTCCCTGTTTGGACCTCTTGATTAAGGCTTGGTGATGCAGCAGTGCTCTTGTAATTCATTCCAGCCCCTCAGCTGTGTGGTAGTGGCGAGAGATGCAAATAGATAACACATTAGTTTTGTGTGTGGAGACAGCGTGAGAGCACTCAAAAGAGAAAACACTCTTTGATGAAATCTCAATAGAGACAGAGCTCTGCTGTGGTGGGCATGTATCTCAGCTTTGAAAGATTCTCCAGAATAAATATTTAGAAGACGCCATTTCATGGGCTTATATTTCTAATAAAAGATTAAATAAGTTATATATAAAAGTGCTTCTTCTTCTTCTTACAGTTACAGTACTAAACACAGGGAGCCAGTTGTGCTTAAAACAACAAATTACATCTTGCAAACCATGTTTTGTTATAATACAAATGATCCTGTGAAAGTTTAAAGGTGACACCATTAATGAGAGGTCTTTACTCCTCATGCTGATCAGTGAGAAACAATCCACCTCCAGGAGGTCGGACTCATCCTGTGATCTCATCTATCACCTCCTCCTTCATGCTCGTTACCAGGAGAACCTCGCCATGACTCAACCCAAGTATGAAGACTGAGATCAAGATTGTTTAATTGAGCCTTGAATTACGAATGATGGAACAAAATATGGGAGCATACTACGGTGAAAATATCTTGCAATAACATGATGTTATACTGTAGTACAGGTGTGTATTTCAAAAATTGTGTTTTATGACGTTTAATTTAACTGTAACGCCTGCTCACAATAACATGTAGGAAATTAATGTTGACTGCTGATCAAAAAGAGGTAAACATGAAGGAAAGGCCAAATACAGCAGCTCTCCACTGGTAGTCATGGTTACTCCTCTGTCATAACCGCTGTATAATGTCATGTACAAAAAAAACACATTTGATCCTAGAGGTTTAAATGATCTTGGATCAGTCTCAGGACTCTGGTTGCAGACCTGCATTACAAACCAGAGGTGCGGTGCTGGACAAATGCGGACTGGGCCATTTATGAGCATTTTAAAATGTTAAGTAAAGACAACATGATATCACAGGTGTGTAATTTGAGACAACCCAAACTGTCGGACTGTCGCTCCCTGCGCTGTCGTCTTCTTGCCCACACTGAAAAGGCAGAGAGGTCATAGTTTCTGCACAGTCAAGGACACCCAGTGTTCCTCGGAGACAGCATTGTGATTAACAGAGCGGCTCCTCCAGGGAACAATTCGAGCTTGGTAGCAGCCGTCCAGCTTTGTGTTGGAATGAACCACTCCCATGAAAAATGGAGCTTTATTTTTGTATTTCTTTTAGATTGTAAGAGGTCAGAGAGATTCATGCGGCCAAACTATGGACTGTCTACCAACAGTTTTAGAAATCATCAAATCAGCTTGGACAAAATACATGTCCAAGTCAAAGTCACTGAGAGTTAACATATTCTTATTTTGATGCGTCCCTTAGCCTCAGACCGGTGACTGCCGGATTTGATGCTGCCACATCTCCAATGGGTTGGAATGTGTTTTTACCTGGACTCTGCATCGTGGTGATTATCGTGGTGGTGGTGGTGGTGATAGTCATGGTGGTTGTCTCCTCTTTGTTGCCGCCTTGTCTCACATTCTGCTTCAGCCCAGGCGGACCTGGCCTCACTACACGGTTCTCCTTTGTGGCGGTGGCAGAGGTGGCGGTGGGAACAAGCCCTGGATCCTTTACAACCACTCTGGAGGCTGTAATGGGGGAGCTGGAGGGAGAAGTGGCTTTTGCTGTATGCATGACAGGGCTGGTTTGCACGCTGGAGCCTCTGGCACTCTCACCTGAAGCCCCATCATCAGCATCGCGCCGAGTGGCGGCTGCCGTCCCGGACGGCACGGCGGGGAGGGAACGAGTGCTGGGCTGTGAGCTGGATTTTTCTCTCTCTTCAAAGTAGTTTGAGAGATCGTGAGGATGGAGGGGTGCCTGGTGTTGGGGGTGGTTTCTGTAGAGAGGGTGGTGGTTCAGGATGTTGAGAGGTGGGGCGGTGGTGACCATGGGGAGTCTCCTGTCCGTGTCCTGGGTGGTGGAGTACAGGCTGGCTCTGCTCTCCGGGGGGCCCCCCAGGGTTATGGATAGAGCATCCTCAGACGCTGCGGAGGATGAAAGAGAATAATACGTACAGTATGTTTAAAGATTATCGATTCGTACCACAGACTTCATAATCACATGGCCCAGCACGTGCACAGATTTCTGGCTTCACTCCTCAGCTCTCCGCCCACAGCCACCGAGCACTCTGCCAATCCCATTTTCACTGGGATAATGATGGAGTGGTGCTAGAGCCAGAAAGCAGGAGGCCATCACGCCAAAAAACAAAAGTGCCACAGCAATCCTTGTCTACCAGATTCTAAGAAACTGAACACGATCACTGGTAATGTCTTGAAATTTAACCATTTCTCCTAGTTTCCCCAGTTTGTGAATTAGTGTTTTCATGTCAAAACAAAATCAATAATTTGATTGTCCATTGATTCTGCACAGACAGAACCTGTCTGACAGAGTCAGGACCAGAGAGCTGGTGGGAAACACTCCCTCTGCACATCATGGAATCCTTTGAAGAGACACTGGCCCTGTTTTATCTAATCTGGATGACAGTTCGCTTCTTATCTTGCAGATGAGTGCGGCTGTTCAGAACAGCTTTGAAGACTTATTTATAGACGTGTTGGAAGAACAGGTTGTAAAGTCGCTGCCTCCCTACTCCTCCCTGACTGGTCTTTTTCAGGACAGTTCTGATTCCAGCCCAGCCAGTTTTTAAAAATTGGGATTGGACCTGCCTCCTCCCTTGCTCCTGCATTTGGGACCACCTGCTCTCTGTGATTGACAGGTTCCTGTGACTCTTGTTTTTTGTTTTGATTTTTTTAATGCACTTAAATAAAACGTCTCCTAGACATTATCAGCATATACTGTATATAAAACCTTGTCGAACTCAAAAGGGGTGACGATTGAATTCTGAATATAGAAGATGACTTTTCCCAAATACTGAGTCGCTGATTTATCCGCCTTGAAATCTACCGTTTTTATTTCACCGCAGGGAATCTGACAGCAGAGAGCATAACTTCATAACCACAGAGTAAATCTGAAATTCAGTCACCCTCTCCATCGTTTTTCCGCTCTGCTTCACTGTACTTCGGTCTGACTTCATGCTGAGAGAACCTGCTCATCCTGCTGGACACAGGCAGGAAGCTCGATCATACACAATAAAACAAAGTCCTTCTATTATTCAGAGCAAAATTTGAGCCATATTTCCATTCAGCACTTCTTTATTCGGAGCAGTGCCGTTACACCCGCCCCCCCCCCCCATGTGTCAGCTGGCGTTCTGAAAGGCCCTTGTCGAACGCCAAACGGTACAATCCAAACAATTTTGGCAAATTGCTCACATCAGCGGTTTCCTCCCACCCTATCCTCCTTGTAATAAGAGTTAATATTCATTCCTGAGGAGATTTGATGAGCCGCTATAATTCTCCCAGTGTAATGATCGGCACTTCCCTCCCAAGCGCACCTGTGAGATCTAATCTGAGCCCCCTTCAGGAGGCTATCATCCGCTGAGGGAAGTCTTATGTTTCTTTAACAATGCTTCATTTCCACCATAATAGCTCCCACTCTCCGCCGGCTAATAGCTATCTGCTTCAAACAATCAGGGCTTATTGTAGTTGTGCCACTTCTTACCCAGGACCTCGTTCCTCTCTCTCTCTCTCATACACACACACACAGCTCTTTATACGCAGACACATTGGCAGGTAAATTTACAAGAAAAACAATGAATGTCAAGCAGGATGCCAACATGACTGACTGCAGATGTGTCTCTCCCCTCCAGTGTGTGAAGGTGTATGAACACGGGTGGAGCGGTGTGTTTGTTCAGCGCCTTTGGATTTAAGTAAATCTGGTGCTTGCTTGAAACATGACAGATGCCTCAGGAGGAGACAGCTCATCTCACCATCAAGGCTGTCTCCTGCTTTTGTGTTTTTTTAGTTTAAAATGAGGAGTAAAAATATGCACAGGCGGCAAGAGTACAGTGTTTTGTCAAAGGTTGCGTCTTAATCACCAAATATTTAATCAGTAATGAACTGCTACTATTAAAAATACGTTTGAAATCACTGAAAAACCTGTTCAGGATCCGCCAGGGTGAAGGCTAAAGGCTTTGTGAGAAAAAGAATAGACAATCTGGTTAAAATACTGCTTTCAGGACAAGGTTGTGGGTCCCTGTGTTGAATGTCACCCCTCTACTTTATAAAAGGAATTAGCAAAGAACTCAGAAGTTGTCCTCATATCCTTCTTGTGTTTGGGTTTATCCTCATTAAAATGCACACTGACGCATCAAGGTCTTACAATATCTAATCAGATCATCTCGCAATGTTCACGGCTCCATTGCATATTGTTCTTGAGTTCATGATAATAAGGATATGCTGGTGAGCACACACACCATTACAGCGGTGCCACATTCCACAGCGAAGAGACAAAAAAAAACAAAAAAACTCAAGACAATCTGTCAACATGCGTTAATTTAGCGATCACCTTCCTCTCTAACATGTTTTCATTTGGATACAGGTGTCCTGAAATAACCACCGCAGACACGAATAGCTGCACGCGCTTCACTTCACATGCTACTTGGAATGTGGTAGATTAAATCAGTCTCACCCACGACGTGTGCTAATGTACCTATAAAGTTCCAGTGTCAACGAGTAAACTGAAACTTAGCCCAACAATCCTCCCTGCATCAAAGGATTAGAAGGAATATGAACCTGTTATTTTGGTTTAATTAGAATGCATTGAAGGCCGCCAGACGGATGCGATCACAGGTTCAGTTGTGAAGATTAATCATTGTGACATCTGTAAAGTTTTTAAATTCAATTTTTCACCACATTTTTCACCACATCATCTTTTCATTCAGAGTGACAGCAGCATGGCTGAAGTGTTCTCACAACTCTTGACTGAGCTCAGGGAAAGACCCTGATCTCGACTTCAGACACAACAACATTCCCAGGATTCAAAGTCCGTGTGTCGTCTTAACCTAACCACAGACAGGATGTGGGTGATCCCCGGCCTCTGGTGTCTGACTCCTCTTTTATCCACCTCAAACTCCTCAAGACTCTGCCGGTGTAAATAAACAGTGACTTCCCCTCGTCTGAGCACAATACAGGCAGTGATTACAGCGTCATCACAACACACTCGCAGAGCAGCACTGTGAGCACTCTCGCTTCACAGTGAAGTCAGAGACTGATTAATCAGTCAACATGGAGTCAAGCGAGAGGGTCACAAGGCCTCTGCATTACAGTGATCAACACAACCCTTTGAACCACTGAGAGGCTGAGATGCTAAAGGCCTATTTGTTGGCCAAAAAATATTTGACAGCAGAAACATTCATCACAAAGCTGCAGCACGTCGGTAATTTCCACGAAGCACAGAGTTTGAACTGTTGTTCTCGGTTTGTTCCTCCTTCACTACAGCAGCAGAGGATGCAGCGAGAGGGCCAGGGTGGGACACTTTGATATTTTCCCTATGGCAGTATTTAAGTCTATCCCCGAATAAACCACAACACCAAGCCCAATACAAATTCCTGTCTTCAAAGTTAAGGGGAATTTGCAGTAGGTGAGAGGAAGAAAGAAAAAAAAGAATCCACCTTCAGGGTCTGATCACTGGCTCCTGAAGCTCACTCCGTCCAGAGAAACCATAATAAGCCTGTTGTACATGGAGGTGTTTATGTGCTGTGAAGACACCTCATGAATCTGAGTGTACTCTTGTATACAGATACATCTTTAAGGAACCAACCTCAGTGCATGTGGGAAGGGTGACCCCCCCCCCCCCCACCTGCAATATTCACTTTTATCTGTCTTCTAAATGAGCGGACAGAGCTTTTATTCTGCCTCGGTAGCAAGAAGCTGCTGGATCAAGCGGTTGTCTCGCTGCGAGTGAACTAAAACAGACATGAAAGGAGGCCTCCTGTGCCTTTTCACAGGATTTCTTTGATTTCAACTTCTCCAGCGAGATTGGCTGACCACTTAATACGTGTGGGCAGCATAGAGGACAGCAAAGCTCTGAAAGGATACCAGCAGTTGATGGCTGTGTAGCCGTGGTGGGAAAAGAGGTCAACTGAGTGTGCCTGTGGCAAAAATGTATAAATAGAAGAATAAAGAAGAAGGTAAATCTGAATCAGGTGCTTCAAATATGAAATAGCAAACATCCACATCGTTTTAACCATCAGCTGTAGGTAGTAGTTTCTCATTCTGTATATCAGCCCTGGTATTTTTTGTGGAATATATTGTAGTCACATGGTTCCTTTGCCCAGAAAAACACATACTTTGAAACTATTGACTGAAGTGACAGGATTTCTGACTGAGACGTGATCAATTATATTAATGATTGTGGTTTCTCATAAAGTTAGGTGAAGAGTTTCCAGTCACATCTCAAAGTTAATTTGAATGTTGATTCAGGGACTAATTGCTCAGCTCATGTATAAACTCAGCATATCTGCAGCATGTTCTGATTTTTATGAGGCAGAATTGATCGTAAAAAAAACCATCTGACTCGCTCTGAATCAGAAGTCAGACTCTTCATCCAGAGCTGCCCGGAGCAAAATGTTACCCACTTTAAAAATTCCCTCATTATCGATTGTGCTCCCAACACCTGCAGCCAGGGACACTCATTCATCAAATCTTAGGGGGATTGTGCCACGGCCATTAAATGCAGAGACAAGTCACTCGGCTTCCCTGTGGCCCCTGGAACATCACAGGGTCAGAGCCAGCAATGACACACTTTGCAGTGGTGGAAACGGTTCAATCTTTAAAATGTGGGAGAAATAAATTAAAGGAAAAATTCAGTTCTCTGTGCCTTGTGTGAAAAGCAAAAGCCTTAAAAACATCAAATGTAGTTAAAAAAAAAACAGTAATAAAAAAATAAATAACGTGGATGTTTTATATTAAATAATTAAATATTAATAATTAATAAGAATTAATTTTACCTTCTAATTTAGTGGTAAATAGGGCTAATTTCTTTAATGATAGTATATGTTATGTTTTTCATTGTATTTATACTGTGTTTTTAACATCTAAATTTAAGTTGTGCCTATATCTACAGTATTACTTCTCCAACTACCAATACTACTACTCCTTTTATACTTATACCAGTTCTTGCTACTATCACTACAGCTAATTACTGCCACCACTAGCTAGAGTTAATATTACTTCAACTACTGTGACTCCTCGTGTAGAAACAGCGTTGCAGGGATCACCTCGACATCATAACGACGGCATACATCTTCAAGAACATATGTACGTATGACAGCCGTTGCTAATGGAGATCTTTGGAACCTGCGCTGCGAGGTGGAGAATGAGCGCCTGCAGCCCTTATTATGCTGAAAGCTGTTAGAAACTCTCTCCTTTCCAGGCTGACACTTCTGGAAAAGGTCACTCTGTCATCGCTATAATGACCGAGGACAAGGACGAGGCAGAGTGGATCAATAGGCAGCTCCGGCCCGTATAGCTGTAGATGCATTGATCTGTGGCTTAGAAGGAAGACATGCGACGCTCCGTGCCAAGAGACTGAGAGCATGGCTTGTTTTTCTAGAAGCAGATGAGAGGAGCAGTGGCACGTGTGAATATCTGAGGCAGGTATTCCAGTCTAACCTCTGACAGGGCTGCGAGGCCTGGGGACTGCACATGCATGCATATAAGAAGAGTTTACTGGAGACAACATTAATGCAAGGACGGGGATGCATGTGCAATAATAACGACTGAACGTTCTGTCTCAGCGTCCTCGTCGGTTGTAGCCGATATTTCTCATTGTTTAATGGTTCAGTTTGAAGTTGTTATTGATTTCCCATTAATGAGGCACTGTAATTTAGTTTTAGCTTCAACTAATCAATAAAAATAAATAAATAAAGTACAGTACTAATCATAATGTGCAAAGTGGATTGCAATGCAGATAAAAAGAACATTGATCTCATCGGTAAACTGTGACTAATGTTGACCTGATGTGCGGATGATAACCTCAGGCTTCCTTGTTGCCCTACAAAATGATGATGCAGTTCCCTCGCTAACCACAGAACGTACCGTCCTCAGTGACATGTCATCGAGGCATTTTAACTCTAACCTGCAGGCCCGTGTCGTGACGGAGGAACGGTAATGTGCCAGCAGCTAATTGAAACCGTGTGTATCTTTATCGCCAACCCTGCTCGCATCCCACGTCCCAGAATGCCTTTCTTCCCCCTCCACCACACGTTGCGTCTGCGCCTGTTTCGTCACAAGCATTCACCCTCGAGCTTCAGATTAGCAATGCCAGCTCTTTGTGAAGCTACACAAAGCCAGAGCAATTAAAGGTTCTTCTCTTGCTTAACAAGCTCTAATCCAGACATGCTTTTATTGCATTTGATTTTGCTCGCTGCTCGTGCCAAAGACACTGAGAGACGGGGACCCTGTTCCTGCTCTAAGTGCAGCGGTAATCAGGGAGGATTCAGACACAGCTCAGGTTCTGGCGGCTGTCACTTTCCCAGCTACGGATGGCAAACAAATTAATGCTTAAAAAAATGGCCCAGGAGAGAGGCCTGGATCCCCCTATCAAACAACAGCAAATGGAAATAGCTTGGCAGCCTCACACTTCAACAATGCCAGGGATTGTGATTTAGAGGGAAAGCTCTTGTAGTGGTATCTAAATGCAATGTTCTCCCTGCCTGACATGTTTGAGTGAGCATAAATTCATTCAGACCAACAGAGATGACTGAACGTAAACTGGGCACGGACTGATAGCTGCATGTTGAGGCAGCCACACATTCAGGTGCACACAGCCAAGTGTCTGTGCTCGCATCCCACGGCCTGTTTATTTCTCCGATAAAAAACACGAGGAGGGAATTCTGTTCTCACTCTAAAGTCAAGACTTTGGGAAAACCATTGATTTGAGAAACGTGTGCATACAGGAAGCATTGGCATTCTTTCTCCCGTGTATTTTACGGAAAATTATAGATTTCAGAAAATATATAATTCCTTGCAATTATCTCTTTGGAGCCAAATTTCTCAAATATTATGAGAAGACGTTTGACCATTTGAGGACTTTAAACATAATAGGCTAGAGACATCCTGGAGTGTCTGCTTCATGGATTTTAATCACCAAAATATTTTTCAATATGCTGAAAATCTTTGATTATTTTTGACTCTTTTGGGGATCCCATTGATCGATACATGGTCCAATATCCACTCCTACAGGTAAAAACAGGTATGGTACAAATGTGGTAAAATGCATAAATACAATACCTACTGCAGCCTCAGAGCCAGTGGAGCTCAGCCTGTTTATTTTTTCAGATCTCCAGCAGTTGAACCAATGTTTTTGAAATCATTACTACGGCCTCACCTCAATGAAAAAGATGGACTTTCTAAGAAACACAGGATCCAAACATTCACACAGTACATCCCAGTCTGCAAAGCCTCTTATTCCATCTTGCTTTTATTATCCCCATTGATTCCATTTCCATTTATTCCCTAAATTGTCCCATCATCAAGGTCTCAGCATCTGGCTCCATTATCACCACACGACACTTCACCACTTATCCTCCACCATCAAGTTCACATTACGTCTTTGTTCGGTTACCGTATCATGACTCTCAGGAAATTAGAAGAAGGGGAAAGTAAAGACTTGTGTCTTCTCTTTGGACCATTTGCTTCCTGTGTGTTTGTCTGAAGTGGAGAGCAGGGACTCACAGCTTCTTATCAGAGACTGAGCCTTTTAATTAAACTAGCATCATTTGCTCCAGTAGGAACCGGTGCCCTCTTTACGAGCGCATATTCAATTCTGCCTTGAGGCCACATTATGCTAATTATCCTGTCAACACGTCTGTAGTCAACGAAGACATTTGACATGTAGGACAGTAGGAAAAGTACCGGCTGTTAATTGTACCTATGTCAAAATGTCTCCTGTGTGAACGGCTGTAGGATTAAAACATGTTAAAGTGCTCAGTGCTCTCAGGCTGTGGGATTGTCGCTTATTAAAGTCAAGTACATCATTGTCCTCAGAAGATATGCACATCCATCATGTTTTAATCCATCAATCTGTTCTCAATAATCCTCGGTGACAAGGTGAAAATGCTTTTCAGCCGCAGGGACCGGGAGACTGGTCAGAACTGAGGGGAGGACAGGAGCAGCCAAATACTCCGGAGCAGGTTTTTACTTAAGATTCAATCAACAACTGACGACTTACTGAACTCTACTGGATGACAATATCAAACTACATGTTTATTCCAATAAAATAATTTAGATTTCAGGAGCCATAATCTTATACATTTTATAATCTAATAAACTAAATCTAGAAATGTGGCAAGCTGTAAGAAAATATGATTGTAAACACTAGACTGTGTAGGGTAAATTGCACAACAAGCCCACTCCCCTTAACAATAATTCATATTTAAAAGTGTTGACGGTCAGTGTGTGACGGAATATTGGCATTAGAATGAGCCAGAGGCAACAGATGTAGGACTCTCTTCTTCCTCCTCCAAATGGGACGTTACACTGAGCTTAATTTTAGCTTCATCGTCAAAGTCTAAGCTGCCGTCTCACTAAATTTAGCCTCACAGCAAATGTGTTCAAAATGAGCACCAAGACAAACATTCTGACGAGCGCTGCCATAATGGGACCACTCTGCTGAGGAAGACTTGTCCAAAGTAGAGACACAATCACAAATGTATTTAACAAAAAAGGCTTTTTAATTCAGCTTCTGTCAAAGAGCCTTTTCAGGGCTGCTTGGCAATTTGTCAGCCTAAAATGGAAGTGAACGATTTAAAGGGGTAGTTCACCCAAAAATGTGAGTTTGCGTCCACAATACATCTTTGGAGTGAGAACAATTGAAAAATATACTCATGTATCATCTGAAGATGTATTCCTGTTGATGCAAAAATATCTGCCTGATATTTTTTTTTTTTTTAACTGCATAATACTGATGAAATCACAGGGAGATAAACTGACTCCACAGCTCAGGTAAAGTTTTGGTTTGAGACACAGAGACCACAAAACTAGACAAAGTAATTCTGCAAGACTCAATTAATTCTAATTGAGTCCTGCAATAAAATCTCTCAATTCTGAGGAAACCAGTGGCAGTAAATTGGTTTTTAATTTGGTACCTAGGCCGTCCAGTTATGGGACAAAGAAAAAGGTCGAATGAGCATTATTATTATTTTTTTTTTACAGCAGCTTCAAAAAGAATCCTGATTTTTTTTTTCTCGTCATTGTCGTCATAGTTTTTCACTCAGTCACTGTGTTTTACATGTAAAGAGGTTTTAAAAAAAAAAAACCTTTAGAGACAAATTGTCAGCCTTGGGATTAAAATGATAATTAGTTTTTATTGAATCTGTGTAAGAGGATGCTTTCTTTGTAGAGGCTGTGATTTTATGATGCTGTTTGAGAATACTGTGTTTCACTGAAAGGAGTTCCAATAAAAGTTTAAATTGAGAGGATTGACTGCAGGTCTGTTGTATTATACCTCATTAATTTTATTTAAGTGTAACTAATAAATTGGCAAGTGACGTATAAGATGGTTTTAAACTCGTGTCCAAATGTTTAGTGATGGTATCTAAAGACTATTTTAACCAGGAATTCATCACATGTTGCATTTAAAACTAAAAACAGAGTTGTTTTTATCATTTTTATGGAATGATCCATTAAATCTCTTCACCAGGAGGTGGGGGGAAAGGGGGAGAAGGGAGAACAGCACTGGAGACTGAGCAATAATAAATAGATAAGAACAAGCCAAGAGTGAGATGGACGACAACACGGGGAGGAGGCAAACAGGAACGTATAGGCGAATTTAGGAAGCAAACTCATTACTTAGGGAAGTGTCGGGAAGCCCCGAGCTGAGTAATCAGCGGCAGAACGCTGTAAATGTGGAGGTGGTGGTGGTCGTGTAGAAATGAGATGCTGACAAGACACAATCCAATTATATGAAGAAATATGAGGGGCGGCGAGATGTGGGCCCTATCAGCACCTGGCAACGCTGGGGGAAGATCAAGCACTGCAACGTGAGCTGCTCGATGCCGCAGCACACGTGATGGATCACCTGACACACACATACACACACAACGCTAACATGTTAACATTCAAAATTATACTTTAATGCCTTTACAACAGGCGCGGCTGCGTCGCATGCAGTGAATGTTAAACTGGGACCGACAAGCTAAAATAGAATAAATCATGTTTAAACGATTTGAAAACATAAGTTCAAGACAGCGGAGACTTGCATCTATGAGCCCTTTTAGTTTGGCTTTGTCCATGTTCGCCACATGCTAACATGGAAATTGTAATAATAACTAAAAACAGCTAACATTCACCAAGGTCATGATCTGAAGTTAGCACGTTGACATTCTAAACTCAAAATAATTAATCATTAATAACTAATACCTCCCTCCGTCACTGAATATATTTGATTCATGATATTTTTTCATTTTCTTCTCATCAAAAAGCTTTGTTCTGACCTGATTTCTACTTCAGGTGATCGCATCAGTCATGGACGTACGTCACCACATTGAAGCTTCGCCCATGCCCCGAACGTCCTCAGACTCCAACAGCTAAAATGTTCTATTGATGGTAAAACCGTCTCAGCACTTTCTTTATCTGCCTCCTCCTCCTCCTCCTCACAAGCACAAACACCTTGCCTGCCTGTTGCAGTCAGACCGACTGAAAACAAAAAGCTGTTTGGACTGTGTAAACACTGATGATGTTTGTCTATTTCATTGCATACCGAGCGAAGAAGTGAGATGTAATCACGACTGCAGCCACATGTGGAGATGCATTCTAACGTATGAATTTGACCATTTAGCGCCTCCATCACATTTCCTTCCATTTCCCAGTGAACCAGTCCTGAAATAAACAACCTCACGACAGGGACTGAAATGATTTGAAGCAAGAGAGTTTAGATATATAGAAAAGGACATGACAGCGTACAGTGAAATAAACCCCACCGAGTTATTACAAAGGAAAATGGTAATAGTAATCCCTCCTCCATTCATTCACCACCCCCACTGTCTCCCCACCCTCCGGTCCATAGCATGATGGAGCTGCTGTCATTAATTCTGTAGAATGGAGCGAAGATGAGAAAGACAGCGAGTCCCAGTCTTCACAGCCATATACATGGAGCCCGGCCTCCTTTCATCTCCCCCAGACAAAAACACAAAGATGCTATCTGCTATGCCTGAAACCTATTTCTCTATACCATTAGGAGCTGGAATGGGCTCCTTGAGAAGACCTGCAGGCCTGGAATCATCAAAGCCAACATGTCACCAAGTGTTTTCTGCTCATAATCTGACTGGAAACAAATCAGTACACTCAAATTAAAGAACTGGGTTTGAAAGAATGGATGACATTGTTCTTTATACAGTGATGAAGGCCAAAGGTATTTATGTCCTCATATTTTTGTCTGTAAATAACTGAAGGTATTTAAACATCACTGCATTACAGTGCATGTTTAGAGACAAGTGCTCCGGTAAAGTTGATGAATCCTCTTTGTGTGGAAAATGGAGACTGCAAACATAAAATGGATGATACGGCAGCTCCTGAGAAGTGAAGACAGTGTCACATTTGACATCTGAAACGGACAAACAATTGGTCCATCGCATGGATTGGCAACACCTGCCCTGAAGGATGTCCTCGACCTGAGACGGCAGGGTCCATGTTCAGGATATTTTGGCTTCAGGAGGAAGTGGAGTAGCTTTCCTCCATCTTATTAATTACATTTCATGACTATTTTATGAACTGCAATGGGTTTCAAATGACGTACGTTCGTTTGGAGGTTGTAATTTATCATGAAAAAAATTCACGTCCATGCAGAAAATGTAAAGGTACAAATTAATGAATCCACAATCTGCCACAACATGAACATCACCATCTACATACAGATTTATAAACTGAATAATATGATTTAATGAATTATATTTTTTAAAAGAGGAAATCTGTGGTAGGTTGTAGTTTGATTTTGGTCCTAGTGAAGGATTCCATCTTTGCTCCTCTGGTCGTGTCAATGGATGCAGGAGGAGAGCCACAGATTATTCGGCAGATCAGCTCCTGTCATTTTAATTTCAAATCAACGCCTTTAGATTTGGTAATGTAATACATCTCAGTTCCTATAGATAGTCGTGATGCTTTCAGGATGAACTGGACCCACGGTGTTGTCTGTTTATCTCATTTTCAACAACAAAAGCAATAACACGACAGTGTGAAGACATATATATATGTGTGTGCTCTCAAACAGGGGAGAGAAACAGAAAATCACACCAAACACATCCCCGGAATCGATATGTGGCAGGTTCAGAAGCAATAACATGGTTCCCTGGGAGGGGAGAGAAAAGAGGAAGAGAGCGGCTCTCACAGTCTTGAAGCCAGCTCAATTTCCACTGCTGGGAATGCTGGCGATGCTGTGCTGTGTTCCACATGGCTGCCCGCCTTCGCCAAACTGACAGCCACAAAAATGAGTGTTTACTGCTCTCCGGCGGAGCAAGATAAGCCCACAGATGGGCCCTATCCACTCCAACAGGTCGAGAGAGGAGCCGTGGCAAAGTGGCAGAGGGCTGGATGGAGGTGATGGGGGGGGGTCGGGGGGAGGCGGGGGACGGTGGGATATGAGTGGTGGTGCATGTGTGGGGTTAATTAATTATTAATACGACAGTATAAAATAAGGTTCACTGTGGGCCACAGCAGCAGGGCTGTGCTTTTAAGAGACTGAAACCTGTAAACTGGAGAAATCAGAAATATAAGCATGTATATTTATATCATATAATGATGAGCAGTACACAGTGTAATTCATGAAACTAGAATCAAAAACACAGGTAAAGGTCAATGGGACAGATGAGGTGAAACGATATAAACAAGATATCTTGAGTACGTAACAATAAATCTGTATGTGCACACAACAACAACATGACTGAAACGCAGCAATAACTCATATGGATTAAACAGAAATAAAGGGCAGCTGAATCTCGACAAAGCTCCCCTGTGTTCTGCTGCAGTAGTTTGCAGACCTGAGCCCCTCCTCTCACGGGTTAAATGAATGACGCCGTACTTCTCTCACGCAAACACAAATGATGCAGGCTACATATTTATTTTACATATTTATTTGCATATAGAGAGGGGAGGTGATATCCACTCAACTGAGATGCACGTGGAGACGCATGCTAATGCCACATGCCAGCTGAACGTACAGTGCTCGGAGCGGCAGGTACACTTGTGCCCGGACCACCCTGTGGCGTCAGATCCCGGCTTCAAGCTCTGACCTCCGGGGATCAAACAGCCATCAGAACACAGGCGGGACGGCGGGCAGTTACAGACGGTTGTGCTTGTAGCTGTTGGAGGAATCAGGCAACCTGGCAAGTGTGAAATCTGAGTGAAGGCAGCGGAGTGGAAAGGAGCGGCCTGTCAGCATCCAGCGACTGAGCGACCAGAGGGAGCCCAGATGAAATGCTGACATCGTAAAAGACCTTTGAACTTGAGAATGGAAAGGGACACTGGCGCTCAGCGGGAAAATAAGCCGCACACTGATGTTTTACACGGTTCCAGTTTTGTTTCAGCAGAGCAGAGGCGATCCTTGATTTCCCAAGTGCACTTTTTAATTACTGAAGTGTGAGAGGGAGGAGAACCACAGGGATTAATCCTGGAGAAAAACAAAAAGCAGCGAATTCCTGCATCATCTCCAACGGTACACGAAGCATCTGTCTCTGGTGTGATCACAACACTCACCCACTAAGCGATCTGCATATACCAGTGCAGTGACCAGAATAATTCATAGATTTGACTTCGGTGCAAAGTGTGGGCAGCATTTTGGAAATTGCTCTTGAATCATCGTGGGGGGGGGGGCTTCGTTTGCCTTTTGTCTGAGAGGAACACATGAGCAGCGGGTTCAAGTGTGCAGCTTCCTGTCTGTGTTATCAGGCCGTGAGCTGAAACCTGAGCACCGCTACCTGATGATTTCCCCAACACACGGGAGATAACTGACAGCAGACAACCGCTGATTCAATCGGAGATGGGCACGCAATCTTGCCCCCTCGAGTCCCTCATCTTGCTGCGACAGGCAGCAACACTGGGTGGAGATAACAAGACGGGGAGGCAGGGCCCCGGCGCAGACCGCACGGGTATGTTCCTCTCAAAGGCTGCATGCAGTTTAATCAGACATCGAAGAGAGACGCGGCTGAAACAAAGAGCCGGGAGAGGAGAGGGAGATGGAGAATAGAGAGCGCGGTGTGACAGCTGCACCGGCTCCGACATTATGTACAAGCACAATGGCAAAGTATGAGACAGCCACCGCAGCAAGAAGTGGCTGCTGCACGAGCTGTTTGCTAAAATTAGAACATTAACGTCTTCCTGTTAGAGGGGTGCTTTGACATTGTGCAGGTTTTGAAACATGTGGAGTATGTTAAGAAGCTGAAGGATTTAAAACTCTAAAAGCATGAGCGAAGAAGTAAAGGGGTTTGACCACAGCTCATGGAAAAGATGCAGCAGCTGAGATTTATTTTGTGTCCCTCCTTATTTTGGACTTGTGTGTTTCCCAGGTCATTCCTGAAACAAGTGAAGAGCTCTAACAGCAGAGCTGCCAGGTGAAAGAGAAACATCTCTATGAGCAGACAGCAGCACGTTGCCTTTATTAAAGATATTACATCATTCTTGGATTTGACATTTCGCAGTGGAGCACCTCTTCCATCTCCATCGCCCTGTCTCTTTATTTCTGCCTCTCCTCGTCCTTTTGCTCCTCGCCTTGTCTCTCGTATCTGTTTCCATCCTAAAAAAAAACGAGCTTTGACTGATTCAGTTTTTTCATTTCCCCATGTGTCAGAGACCACAGTAAACACAGGCTCGATCGATGTTTATATGCAAATGTTACCAGCCCCGAGATAATCTTGCAAAAAAAAAAAAATCTATCTATATATACAGCACCTCCTTTTAACAAGCTTCAAACACACAGCGTTACACGAGAGGAAGTTTAATTTCTGTTGACCCCGGGTGGATGGAAGTAACACGGGCTAAGTAACTAGCATTTTTACTCTAGTGAACTCAACTTGATCTCGTGATGATCACCGGATGATGAAGAGGTGGAGGACAGGTTCCGCTGCCTGCCTGGTTTGCTACTGACTGTTACATCATCCTCTTGGTGTCGCAGTAGGGATCTAGGCGTCAGGTGCTGGGTACATAATGGATGTTTACCATGTATTAAATTGAATTTGAATCTATATTTTACATAGATTTGGATGTAAACAGGTCAAGTGTGTTATGGAGTACATAGGGCTCTGCGCTGGTCAAAGAGAGTTGCTGATGCTGACTACGGACAATCATAGTGTCCACAGATATCAACCAGCAACCAAGCAACTAACTTTGCTTGTAATTGTACAGAGCAATAACAATACTTCAGAAGAACATCTGTCATCTTCACAAGGATCAGAGCTATGCTAGTTCTCCATCAGGATCAGTAAGCTGTATGCCGTCGCTCTTCTGGGGGTAAATAACGAGACGCCAGTCACGCTAGTTATATAAATAATAACACTCCTTCTGTTCTTGATGATGAGATGTTTGGTAAATATGTTATACTGTAATCTTACTGAGACCTTTAATCAATAAGACTGCTGTGCTGCTGTGAGTGGACCCTGTCCCTCTGGGCTGAGACCAACCAGCAGAACGCTGCAGTGCTTCAGCTGCAATAACAACGGCCTTAATTCATGCCAACAAAGTTTTGGGTCTAGCTCAAGAAAGCAAACACAATTACCAAATCAATTATGTTCCGCTGATTACTCTTGATTTATAATTACTGAGCTCGGGGCCCGCGCTGCTTTTTAACATTAATTCAATAAGCTTGTTTGTGCACGGCGCTGGCTCGCGGCAGCTGATTGGCAGTTGGCAGGCGGCGCAGGTGCAGATCCTTGGCCTCCTGTTTCCTGTCTGACTGACAAAAAGGCTTGTTAAACAAGCGCACGGGGGCAGACGGGCAGCCTCAGGTATGGAAGGAGCGTCCCAGTGGGATACAGGACCTGCGGGGCAGCGGTGAGATGAGGAAGACGTAAAGCTGAGGACCCAACACCAGACCCAGCTGTGTGGACCAGCTCCTGATAATGAGAGAGTAATAAAGGGTGGCACTGGGAGATTAGGGATTCATGACGATAACATGCGGCATGTAGATGTGCTGTATCAATGTAAATCTGTGTTCATCAGGAGCAGAGAAAAGTTGTACAGGACATTTATCTCTGAGGCGAGAGTCAGCCCTCCTCAGATCCAAGACAGAAACTGCTCCAAGTGGCTTTAAAGGACAGTGCCAGCAAATCTGGCAAATTTATAAAAACATATTTTAGTTTGATTTCTACTCAACTGTAGTCAAGTCATGTTTTCTAATGGAATATGTTGAATATTCTGGTTCTAATTAGAAACAGTGACTAAAAATGACAGCTGTGTCTGTCTGGTGAGCAGTTTTTTATGAAACCAGAGACTGGCCGGATTAAACTGGGACAAGAACAAGCAGCTGGGTCCCCATTAACCTTTAATGGCCCCTGCTCTGGGATCAGTGGGCACAGCACTTAGTTGATTTATTGGTGCACATTGGTCTTTTCTTAAATTAAAGTACACATTAAGTGTCACATTTTCATGTTGCTCAACCCAACACAGAGCAGAGTTAAAACCTTCATTTGGACGTGGCACTGTGTTACACACACGACACAGATGGATTAAATGGTGGGAGAGTCTGTCAAATGTATTGATAGATCATCACAGACATTTACTGACTGGACACCAGAATAGCTGTGTTTTACCTTCAGGACAGAATTTTCTGTTTGGATAAGTTGGGCCCATTACACCGAGAATCCATTTACACCTGACATTTACTTTGAAAATGAGAATAGCCTCCACATGATTACGGCCTGGTTGCGTGAACACCCGGTGTGTGTCTTCGGTGTCCACAGTGAAATGAAGATGGTTTTGATTGGTCGCATTTATACTGCATCCAGGACAGGAGGGGACTACATTATGGGTAACAACAGAACTGCATTACCAGGAAACAGTCCGGCCCTAGGATTTTGGTGGCCCTGAACAAGATTTTGGCAAATCAGAACACAATCCATGCTCCCACATTTCAGGATGTAAGCAGGGTATAAGGAGGCTCCAGTGAGACAACATCCCAGACCTCCCCTGCTCCCACACACACCCACAGGTTGACATGCTAACATGACTTATTCCCATTCCCTAACCCCATATCAACCATCAGCTAACTGACCTTGGCAGCCAACAAAGCAAAAGCTTCTGTCTGCGCTGGCTCCCATGAACACTGCTGACTGCATTCAGTCTAAGCGCTGATGCCGGTGGTGTCTGTGCTGTGGTGAATGTGAAAACCAAAACTATGGAAACAGTCCTCTTCAATGACAAGTCACAGGAGAAGGACAGAGGCACGTCACAGTGTGGAGGAACAATAGCTTAGTTACAGGATAAATAATTCAGAGTGCAGCATCAGCGAAGCAGATTTTTATGAAGCCAAGGTGACACCGGTGAGGAGAAACAGCTCTGTCGCACTTTGTTCATGGGGAAAAAAAAGTTTGTTCAAATAGCAGAATATTTTCATATCTTAATAATTTATATTCCACTGTCAAAAAAAAATGGGGGGGGGGGTGAAGAGTTAATAGAAAAGAAATAAAACACACAAAGTCAAAATGAGGTCACATGAGCACCAAACGGACTGTGAATGTCACGGGTCAAAAAAAAATGGGGGGGGGGTGAAGAGTTAGATAGAAAAGAAATAAAACACACAAAGTCAAAATGAGGTCACATGAGCACCAAACGGACTGTGAATGTCACGGCAAAATATCGTCTTTGACCGTATTAAAATGAAATGGAGGACAATCCAAGTCAGCGTTATGTGATCTAGATTAAAGTCTGTGGCGGGATGGGACGCCCTTCAGCTCAAACAGACAGTGAGGATGAGCTGATTGATTCGGAGAAAAATAGCCACAGGAAAGTCATTTGGAATATCCGCCGGGAGTTTTTTTTTATTTTTTTTTTACAAAACGTTTTAGTTATATCACATAATTGAAGTATGACGGGGTGTTTATAAGTAGTGGAGTTCAAGTTTGACCTGACTGCACTAAAAGGTCCATTTCTCTGTGCCTCACATTGTTTGAGGAGGAACGTCATTCAAGTCCGAGGGCCTCTGAGGTCCCAGCAGACTCCCATTTCCAGCGTCTTAAATTACTGGCAGCTCGTCAAAACCCACTGGCCCCAAATATGAGGAAGGCTGTGGTGGAACAGAGCATCTGCCGTGGCAGCGTATTAACACGTAAACCCAAGACTTAATATTCCCGTGTTAGTCCCACTGAGGGGGACGTTTGCCAAATAACAAAAATGAAGGGGATAAGGAAAAATTGAGACGTCAGCATTTTAATAAATATTAAAGAATAAAAAACAATATTCAATGAAAACAGAATAAACTCATTCAAAAAATGAAATGCACAGATTGAATCAACACTGATCTGTTCCCCTGCAGCTCACCAGCAACATCCTCTACAGGATTGATCCTCTGTGGGCCATGACCACTGACCGTGAATTACATGAGCACTGGCTATCAGCTTTATGATGGAGCTTGAATTCAACCAACAGGCGACCAATGTCATATATATTTATTTCAACTGCAAGTTATTTCTCATTTGACATATTTAATCACTGGGGGACGATTATCACATTTTTTGTACTCACAGAATTTTTTTTTTTTAAAGATCCTCTTATTAAACATATTTAAATCAGCTTTAGGTTTTAAAAAAGCAAAGACTCAGAGCAGAGTGAGGGTTTAAATGTCTTGCTGTAGTTTTACCTTTGCTGTGTGCATGTCTGTTTTAGAATAAGGCACTAACAGCTTTACACACACACACACACACACACACACACAGCACTCACACTGAGGTAATGGAGGCATTACTGTGAGTGATGGGCCACGCTGGACTGCCCCACTCTATCACCTGCCTGTCTCCGAGACATTTCCATTTGCCCACCACACCTCGGCAATGCTCGTACAGGGAGGAGAAAACCGAGAACTCCAGTCAAGTATTTTGATTTCCACCCCTCTGCTCCCGGAGGTCGAGGAGGTGCACTCCCAACTGATTCTGGAGCCATCTATTTCAGGGGACGTGCTAATCCAATATCATCTCATTCCATCAGAGCCCAGAGCCACGCACTGTGCTCGGAGCTTCATTAGTTACCTGAATGACATCCACACCGCTCCTTGGTATTCTGGTTGGTCAGGCACGTGCACGCTCTGCCGGCTCATCCGAAGCTCGAGCTCGTTTTTAGCTGCCCAGTTTCATCCGAACAGAAACTATAAGAACACGCTGTTCTGAGCCTCTGCAGATGACTCTTAGTATTATTGTTACAGAAAAAAACGTTTCTTCTTTAGTTCTGGTTTGTGCCAGTCGGTGTAAATTCCTCTCAGGGCAGAACTTATTCTCGCACGTATTTAGAATTTATCCTTGACCCATGGCAGCTGAAAGTAAGTGTGACCGCCCTTCCTAACGACGTCCACGCCCACAGTCACAGTCCTGCTCCTGCCTGATGTCCTCCCATCGTTTCCTGCATTTCTCTCTGCGTGCCTGCAGGGAACAGCTCTTTGAGACATTTGAGCTTACTTCAGTCATTTCAGATTTAGAAAGAGCGGGTTGAATCAACAGAATTCTGCAGCATTAGCACTTCCAGTGCAGGAAATACTCAAATAACTACAGCGGCCGTGTGGGGTGCTTTATTTATAATGCATCACACAGGCACTTACATTAAAGGGGCCAACACAGCACCTGATGACCCTGAGCGAGAATGTGCTGATATGGGAAAGCATGGCGAGTGCATGCACAGAGCATGCATGACACATTTCTAAAACGATGCTTTCTAAAAAAGGCCTTGTTCTCTGTGTTCTCTCAAGTTCTAAAGGAAAACCCAGGACTCCGACCAGCAGAGGCATTAAGTAAGGCTGCTGCTTTGTCTCAGTAAACACAAGAGACTTAATGGGATCTCACGATTATCCTCCAAGGCTAGCTGCAGCAAATCTTTCACACATCCCTGTCTGCAGGTGGAGAATACTGATGAAAGCTAGGAAGCAGCAAAACATTCTTCTGCAGACCTGGTCCAGAGCCACATATCTTCTTCCCGCCTCGAATGGAAGGTCAGACATTTCTATGACCGCTGGGCAGGGACATGAAGGTCTCTCGCCAGCTGGGAGCGATAACAGATTCTGATCCGAGTGACGACAGAAACAAGGACGTGGACATGATAGGCTGTGAGGATCACAGAGACTGAGGGCAGATGTATTTCTGTGCAGGATTACGATTTAAAATGATGTTATATATCTCCCAGGAACGCTGCAGCAGCTAACATCTGGCTGTTGACCACGCCTCTCCAGATGAATGTGCAGTGGGAGCACAGGCGGGTCAGTTAGCGACAAGTACGCCGGCAAATCGTTTCCGGAGGATCGAAGCACCGGACTCATCTATCACAGACCCGCAGGGGCCACAAACTTTTATGTCTTCATTTAAAAAAAACTGACATCCATCGAAGGACGGAGAGGATTTTAACAAATACGCGTTTCAGAAACAAATTCCCAACGCTACAATAAAAAAACGATCAATACATTCCCATGTGTGTACTGGAGGCACGTTAATGATATTTCTGTGGACGCCTCCTCATGAGCTCATACAGGATTCCGCCCACTAAAGGAAAGCGTTGGGGGGATTTGGAGAGCAGTGGCGTATCTCCACCATCGGGGTTGCTCAGATCAAAGCTCTGTATGCACGCTGGTTTCCCTCGATGCACTGGGATCAGAAGAGCCGGCTACTTCTGGAGAGGCCACTGTGTTATGGCACTCTCGTCCCGCTGCAGCTACTTAGACCTGCTGAGTTTTCAACAGACTAACCCTCAGTCACGAGTCACTGAGTCGGGGGCTGGAGCTCCAGCACATGTCAGGGGAAAATAGCTTTTCAGCGGCAGCAATCACAGCGTTCACCTGAGAGGTGGACAACAATCAGCCCACGGGGTTAGAGAAGGGGAATAGTAATAAAGTTTGGTGTGGGTTTTTGAAATTTCAACAGATGGACGAGGCACACGTTCACTGTCATTTAAAAAAAAATGAATTTGTTCCTGTGTCCTCAGCTAACCACTACAAATGTTTGTGTGTTTAATCCCAAGCAGCCCTCGTGTTTTCCTCACCTGGACTCTCTCCGCAGAGCCGTATCAGGAGCTCTGCCTGAAATCCAGCTGCTGTTATTGAGCTGTGTTTAAGGTATTAAGTAAAGCCCCGTGGATCCGTTCACTGTGCAACGACTCCTGTTAATTAAAGAGTGCACTGAGCCGACTGGAGGTCTCCGGGGAGAGTCCGCTGGTCACACTCGGCTCAAAAAGTCAAACACTGCCAGAAGTCGAAGATCAGCTTTAAAGATCATTAATCCAGCCCAGCCTATTCACTGGCTGCGGCCCCCGAGGGACCCGCAGGGATCAGGGCCCACCGGTATTCCCCGAAGCAATACCAGACCCAAATTCTTCTCCCCCGCCCATATCGACAATTTTTGCTCCATTAAATCACAAGATGCCGTTCAGGTGGAGAGATGAAGACATACAGGCACAGAGGAGGAGGAGGGATGGCTGGTAGAGATGAAACTGAAACCATGGTGGTGAAGATAATGATTCTCCCACCACATCAGAATAATCTGGGACAAACTGGGACCCAAGAGAGCTGAATCCAGTTTAATTATAAGACCACCCCCTAATGAGTGATGGCACCTAGTTCAGAGAGAAGCCGGAGCAACTGGGTGACAAACATCTTTCTAAAATCCACACAGGCACCACATTCACCTAGTTTCTGTCCCTGGACACAGATTTAATGAAACAAACTGTAAATAGAGAGCTTCCTGATTCCTCTATAGGTTGACCCCACCTCCCCACCTCCAGGAAAAAATAATCTATTCAAAATAAAATTGTCTGCTGAGAAGATCCGCCTGCCTGATTATACTGTTGGGCCAGAACTCATTGAGATTTATGATATTCCAGTGAAAGATGGGAAACATGGGAGTGAAGCAGCCGCTCACCTGCCTGTCTGCTCCTATCAGCGGTGCTAGCTGAGTGCTCACAGGTCGATGCTGATGGAGCACCGGTTGTCCTAGGGGCTGAAACATATCATGTTTATTTATTACGAGCCAATGTAGATATTTAATGTACACGTTTTCAAAAATCTCAATTAGAATATTTCGATTCTTCTTTCAAGAACTGAGATCGTTATTCTTAACAGCTATGGCATTATTTTATTTTTTTCTGCTAACAGCGAGGGGGAGTTAAACAACAAGAGATGTTGGATTTTCAATGCACTATTGTTTTAAAAGGCTGAAACAGAAGACGTCTATTCTGTTCTCTTTGTGCTGATGCTGGATGTAATTTAAAGAACACGCACACACACACACGCACACACACTGGCCTCCCACTCACTCTGGCTGTGAGGCAGAGTGCAGCGCCAGATATGTGGCTCCATGTCTTCTTCTTATATTTACCGTCTCCTCCATATATCTGCTGTATCTGCTCTGCTGTCAGCGCTGATACGAGTCTCCTGCGTCTGAGGTCAGGGGGTAACGCCGCTGCTTTTATGTCATAGCAGCAGGTAGGACTCCACCAGCCCTGATAGGGGATGCTTTGTTTCGAGTGTCAAACGAAACCCGACCTGGTGTAAAGCAAATCTGACAACCCGGCGCTCTGGCGTTTACACTCCATAAAATACGGAGCGCGGGCCGCTGCTGCCGTCAGTCTCACTAACGCTGCGTTAAACAAGCTGAAGCATCAACAGTGAAAGGCTGGAGGAGACTTCAGGACAATAAACACCTTGTCAGATCGGAGGACAGGTGTGTCCAACTGACACGATGCTTTCACAGATGTGCCTTTTGGAAGAACTCACCCCATCCTGTCCCAAAGAAAAAGGTGCTAATACTAATACTGCATATACAATAATACATATACTTGAAAATATGTTTGTGGTCTCTTCTAATATTTAACCATTATTCTTCCCAATGAATAACTTGACCTTAAAAGAACATTTAATCTAGTTCCAGGTGCTCTGAGCACACATTTTACTGCAAGAGCCGATATGAAATATGCTGTGAACATTTTGATGGTTGTTTATTTGTCGCCCGTTATTCTGATTTCTCGTCTGCAGGAATTAATTTGGCCTCTGGTTCAGGAGTTTTTACAGACAGGTGAAAACGTCGGAGCATTTCTGCGGTGGAGCCGCTGTCATCACTTGTTGAGGCCGTCAGACAGAACTGGAGGCCACAGAGACGGACGCAAAACGGGAGGTTTACTAAGCACACAGCTCGTTAGCCTGGGGTGACGGATAAACACCAGATATTAGCGTCTCCTTCACCCCACCCAGAGTGTCACTCACTGCGCTTACGAGGCCTTGCTCGCTCTCTGGAGGCCAACTGAAATGCGTTGACCTTGGGAGAGAAGACTGAACTAATATGTCAGCTGAGGGCCAGCAGGGGATTTCACCTCTCTAATGGAAAGCTTTCAGAGAGCCGGCTGAGAAATTACGTTAGTCGCCTCCTATTTAGATTCATAAAACCCAGAGACAGGAGGAACAGCCGCTCCTCCTGCTAACACCCGCAAGATGACAAAATGTCTGCCGCCACACACACACAAAAGAACTCCAGAGTGGTTTTTAATCGTACGACAATATAGAAAATCTAAGCAAAACACACCTTAAATTCCAAAACAATCCCCATTGCACATTTGACATGGCTGTACCTTTTTAAAACATAAGAAAAACAAATTAAATATTAAGTATTAGGGAAAAAAAACAACATCACTAGAGGGTGATGCAAAAACAGAACATCACCCTCTGAAACTGTGACTGAAAACCACTTCTCTTTAAAATTGGACAACCAGAGGGATGTCTTTGTCCTTTGGGCCCATGCTGGTTGTCGCCAAAACCTGTCCATGGAAATTATTTTCTGACATATGGGAAGAGACACCAGTGCAAAGAGAGACTTGAGCTGAGTGTGTCTGAGCACGTAATCAAAACAATGCATTTGGATTCATTTACACCTGTTTACAAGGTAACACCCTCCTCATAAACACAATTAGCTCTGCTTCACCGGTGTTCAAATCCAGTGCCCTAATGTGACTTGTCAAACAAACCTAATAAACAAACGGAGCAGTGACACGACACCACGGGCTCTGTGTTCAGTTCACAGCAGAAACCAAGCAACACCTTTGCAGGGACTGAATGTGGCGCTTGCTGACTGCCGGCGACTGCAGCCGCGTGACAGGCACAAAGCTGTGTGTGTGGATACAAACAGGCAGGATGCAGGTGAACGGTCCCTGTCCACCAGCGACCTCGCACAAACATTTGCATATTAATCCTCCCGCCCACTCCACCAGTGTCCCATTGAACAGCCAGACGCAGAGCTGCACAGATCCCTGTGATATCACCAAACAAGACACACACACCTATCACTGCCTCACTACCTTCGCTACATGTGGGCACCGTGCACACTCCTCAGCTCCACATGTGGAAACACACTGACTTACCAGTCGCTCATCCTCCAGGAAGTGTGAGGATTTAAATAGTTTCCTGTTGTACTAATAAAGTTCTCTTGAGCAAAAAGCTGCTGCTGCTGCTGCTACTGATGAAAACTGACGTTTAAGGACTAAAACTGATTGTAGATGTATGAACTAACCTATTCATCATTTGTTGTAATAGTAAAAACCTGGTCGGTCGTCTTTGCTGCAGTGTTTTGTGTTTCTTACGCTTGCTTCTGATTCTGATTCAACGTTGGCTTCCACATCAACCACGGCTTCCTACTTAGACACTGATATAGGCCAGCTGTCCTGTGAACAAGCTACTGCATACATTTACACCTGTGCATATCTCTGCTCGCTTCCTGTCCTGGATGCTCTAAAACTCAGAGTCAAGGTCGCTGCGGGCGGAGCAGAGGTGACCCGGCCGCTGATGCCGCAGCCGCTCTCTCTCTCTAACTGACACCCAGCTCGTTCCCGTTGACAGGCGGAGCAGCAGGACAGCGATCCATCAGCGCTAATACGCTCGACCCCGGCCAATCAATAGTGCCATACAGTATATGTGGGCTAAGAAAAGAAGCTCTCAAATAAATGTGAGGAGGACAAGCGTATAACGGCCTGGAGCAAAGAGAGGTCCCCCCACTATTAATATGAGCGAAGCAGACATCTCCAGGAAGAGTCTGTTTAATTTATATCGACTGCTTCCAGCCATTATGGACTCCAACTTAAATCTACGGGGAAATAAAAGTCTGGATGGTGCGGACTGTGAAATATATTCAAGGCGCTGATTGAGTGAGTGTTTGTGCAGCTGTGGTGTCGGGCCTCGGTACAGTGCAGCTCAGCGTCCATCAGGGCTGATGATGTCTCCGCTCAGCGTCCTGCTGTTAAGCCATTTGAAGCCTCCCAGTAATGATAAAGCAAATGTCTAATGGTGATTGCTGTGGCAGAACCTGCAGCTCCACCAATCATAATTAAGACGGCGCTGATTAACATCTGCGATCCTGCGTCAACAAACAAACAGCAGTGTCGGCCGACAACGCGGAGCCCCGGCAAGAACAGCAACACTTACGCTGGCTGGGACTGTTTTTTTCAGAATCATAAATCTGTTTTATCTTTCATCCGGCGTTGTGTTACAGTTTTACTCTTCTGCCCTTTTTGACTCCTCATACATCTGAGATCAGTTTATTTTCTCCTTCGTTCATGTTAAAAAGATGAGCGAAGCTAACAACTGCAGCTAAATCCAACAAGGTTAACGCAGCAGGAACGACAGAACTGACCTCCGACCTCACCGGGCCCCGTGGTAATTTCCTAGCAGCTGACCTTCACATAGATCAGGATGCGGCTGTTTCTAGTTAAAAGATAAACTCCCTGAAGTTTGAATACATTAACTTTAAATAATTTATTCCCATTTATGAAAACTTGACCTGCAAAAGCAAAAACCTCCACACCCTTTCTTTAATACACAAATCGCTTCCCTCAACCAAAAAAATAAATCCCCTAAATGCTCTGCTGTCTGATGGTGGTGGTGGTGGTGGTGGTGGTGATGACGATGATGATGCAAAAATTTAAATACATTCTCACTTCTGGTTAAGAAAATTGTTTCTGTCAACTTTGGAGGAAGCTCCAGACTCAAACTTAACTACTTTGATTTTGTATTTGTTTTGTCTGTTCAAGGCTCATTCAATTCAAATTTTCTTAATGAGGCGCTAGGATGTGGTCTTGTTAAAGCACCACAGGACGTAGAACGAATCCTCTTTCACTTAACTCACCTAGTGGAAATGCCGATAACTGTTGAAGCACAGCGTCGAAGGGAGCTCCAGATTCTGTTTTAAAGCGAAGATAAGCGATAGTGACCCAGGTGAGGCGGAGCAGTGGCTCGGCCCTAATGACATTTTAATGGGGCGCTAACGGGGGGTTCTGCAGACAGACCTCAGTGGGTTCAGTGTGAGGTCAATGAGGCATGAGCAACACGCTAATTGCTGTTTCATGAAAGGGTGCGAGTGAAAACATTTGTTGTCCTGCTCCACCCTCAGGGGGAGGCGTGTGTCTCGGGCTGTGCTCACTGATGCAAAGATTAAACTTCATTATGTGTAATACAACTGTGTACAAACACTAAAATATCACATGAGCGCTGATGGAGAAGAAGAAGGTTTCCATCTGCAAGAGGGCAGATTAAAGGAATGTAATCGTCCATATGTGATGCACTCACATCAGAAATTTTCAGATGGTGTAATATGGCTGTTCTCTGACACTCCATCTGTCCTCCAAATACACGGATCGTAGGTTAACTGGAGACTGAAATATTTGTCCATAGATTTAAAAGTGTAAATAAGCGTCCCTATGAGTCAGGCCTGTAATGAGCTGTCTACCTGTCCAGGGTGGACCCTCACTCTCGTTCAATGTCATCTTGGCGTGGCTCACGTTTCCGTACGACCCTCCAAGGATAAGTGGTCTAGATAATGGATGGATGGATGGATGACCATGGTGATCACAGCCTCTGATGCACCCAGGTACGAGGGATGATAATGTCTTGACTCATTTCTTCGGCATGCCCCCACCACCCTGCATCATTTCAGGAACCTGCAGCCCTGAGGAGGCGTCACAGGGTTGGTCCGTTTGTATTTGCGCAGGCCTGTGAGACACCGCGGTTTACCACAGACAGGAACTGAGCTACCTTTAACACACCGATATTTCTTGAGCAGGTGAAGAGTTAGCGTGGTGGCTAATCCAAGAAAAGTCTGACTTGATGAGAGGAGAAAACAGAACAAATGCAGATGCTCGCGAACTGCTGCACTGCATGGTACAATTAAGCAATTACCATCCAATCATAATCTGGGGCACGCGTGTGACAACACTGAGCAGTGATGACTCTAATTTTGCATCAAGATGGAACCAAGTCAAAGTCAGTCATTAACCTGATTAAGGCGACGGCGTGGAAGCAGCATCTTCGGAGAGATAGAATCTGAGGGAACGTGGTAAAATGACATTGGACGTAATGACAAAGTGGGTGTGTTCTGATGGTTCTGATGAGGTCAGTGGTCAGGTTAATGGTGTGTAGTGTTGGGACAGGCCATGTAACTCTTTTACAGACTGTCATGATGCCTTTTAGATTTCGTGTAAAGCCCATTGCCTTGTTGTTGAATTTTGCTGTGGAAGCACACGTCCCCATGCTTTGTCTTATCGTCAGTGACTCTATGACATTTAGGTCATCTCTAGATCAGGTCTGAAACCGGACAACAGCCGCCCGTAAGACGACTCTAATCCTGGAGAGAAGAACAGAAAAGCACCTCCTACTGAGGTGACAGAGAACGTCAATGCAGCACGGGATCAGCCTGTGTCAGCAGGAACGGCCTGTCCACAGTTTTAGAGCCGCAGTGCATCGAGCCCTCGTTACAAAGACGGATGCACATTTGAGAGTTCAGTATCACTGGCGACGCGGCCGCGAGTCTCCCTCTCTCCACCAGCAGCACAGGAGTGAGTAATTGACCCTTCCAGTGAGAGGACACGGTGGCTCTGCTGCCGCGGTTTGGGTCCACTTGTCCCCTTAGTGGGAAAGGGTCACAGCAAATCAATATAAAGTTGTTGCGAGCAACCCCCTTCATCCGGTGATGGGAGGGGCCTCCTCCACGCCAGCGACACTGCCTCCATCCAAAGGTCATCAGGGGTCACTGAGTAATGAGTATTCAAATAATGGCCTTTGCAATGATTTTGGTGTCATGTGTTCCCTCAGCTCCCATCCTGAAAACATCCCTGAAGAGCTCAGCTGACTCACACGATCAATCCCATGGTGCACTGAGGCTGTTCTGATGGCACATGATGACCCAACCCCAGACGGACCAAGCACCCTGGTTATATGCTAGACAATGATTCCTTCCATTTAATCAACTGCTTCCAGGATGAGTTCTGACAGCAAACTGAAACCCGAGTCTGAAGGTCCGACTCAAGTCAGTGGTTATTGGTTATTATCAACGCATCTCAAGCACAATGACGTTCTGCTGCAAGGTCAACAAAGAATTTCAAGCATTCACAGCACAGCCTGCGATAATCCCCTTTTCAGTAAGAGGTGAGGAGGTGATGGAGTGTGTGTGTGTGTACGTGGGTCTGCGGGTGTTTCATGGTGCTTTTCATTACACCGGCCGACATTACAACGTGAGTGTGCCCGTTCTGTCAGCAGCTTAAAGCCGTAGTGCGGGGTCAGAGGCCAGGCTGCAGTTAATGCCGTTCTAAATTGCCTGCCCTTGGAGATTTGCCCCCATTGAGACACCTGAGCAAGGTGGGAAGGTCGCTCCGTGAGGAATGGGGTGAAGGAAGTGGTGGGAGCCTCACAGTAGCCCGTGCAAGGCCTCGCAACACAGCCACTATGCTGACTTGCCACAAAGAATTGAATACTCGACTCTCTCTGCTGCGCAGGACCTCTCTGTCCGTCTGTGCCTGATTCTCTCCCAGTGCAACATGCTGGCACTTCTCTCTGCCATGATTGTAAATTAATTTAATCTTTAAAACCCGATTGTTCAGATGTGCGATGAATGATTCTGTTCTTAATCGGCCGAAAACTGATCAGGAAGGATGGTGCATAGTTTTCTTGTGGAAGAGAGGAAGAGAGGATCAAATTCTAACACTACTTACTACTCATCTCCATTAACATGTGCAACAGTAGAGGGTGGAAATACAAATGTTCTCACTCTCTTTAACAGATTTTACAGGATTTGAGGCATATGGACGAAAACCAAGCTAATGCTGTATTCTCTAATGTGCGCAAACACAAAAAACTGACAGGTAATTCCAACCATAGTGATCATAACTGTAATATTAATATAAATGTACTGATGCCGACAGAGTGGCTGGGATCATGTGATGATGTTAGAGACGAGCATCGAGACGTCACTCGAGGATCAGATGGAAAATTGTCACGTGGGAGCTGACGTGATTCTGAGCAGAGGACCAGATTTGACTTGACGCAGCATCTGCTCAATTTTAAAAAATACTATCTTGACATATTATTTTGCAGTATTAAAGAATTTTAATCTGATCTGGCTCCATTATCAGACGCGCATGTTCTTCATTATGAATAAAGAGATCAAAGGCGTCATTGACTCTCTGTGGTCGACGTCTTTGACCACACCACCGGGCTGTGGTGTACTCTGACTACATGAACATAAACCTTATCCAGTGTTGTATTAAAATAAGGCAGAGTTGAGCGAAACCTGGTTGTGTACCTGTGCCGCTCCCCCTCCACCGCTCTCTTCATTCACTTTGAAACTAACAGAATCAGGTCTACGCTGTTAAATATTTCATCTTACCTTTCCGTGTAACTGTTTCCCTGCTACTGCAGCAGCCACGAGCACTGAAGAAAAAGGAGGAGGAGGAGGAGGAACACCAGCACCAGGAGACACCTGGCTGACATGCATTTCAATCTTTGGCGAGGCTGCGGTGGGAAGCGTGTTTGCCTCTCCGCACTGCGCCACGAGACCAAAGGTAAACATGTCACAGGATGCAACGAGGAAATGCAGAGAGCGGCGCCCTTTATCTTTTCAATACATTTTCAGGAATGAAGCGAAGATTGGCCTTGCACTCCATTCAACGCCGCAGATTTCAGCAGTGCATCAGTTGAAAGGGACGCCCACGGAAAAATACCTCAGCGATTGACCTCGTAGTGGAAATGAATAGCAGGCGGTGGCTTGGATCTTAAGTGTAATTTGTAGGGGGGGGGGCGACATGCAGGGGCTGAGAGGAATGACACGGAGAGCACCTTCTGTCTCCGGCATGGAGCTGAAGCCATTACTGGCTATAGTGCCGTCAGCTGTACAGCATCGGCTCCTTTGAGAACGAGGCTTTCAATCAATCTGTGAACAGCCCGAGTCTCCGTGGAGCGAATGACTCGGAATAACTCATGATGGCGGCAGAAGTCAAGTGAGTAGGTGTTCAAAAGCAATGCAGCTGTCCGGGAGGAATAGTCTCGCTTTCATCCGAGCCATCGGCCTCGCTGCATTGTTTGCTGCAGTCGCAGGGATGACGCTCCTGAGAGAGAGTGGACGGTTGCAGACACTCCAAAGAATCCCTAATCTGTAAAAACACAGGACCAGTTTACACCCAGAACTCAAAGGACCGTAACAATGATTTTTAACATTTACTACCGAACACAGGCACGACTTCATATATCTGATCATGTAGCGAAGCAAAGCGTACGCTGGGTGTGCTTTAAATAAATTAGAATTTCAACAGAATAATGGATGAACACAGTTCGAGCGCTGCTCTGATGTTATATTGACCAAATGGGGAACAGTTTCTTAGAAAGGCCTGAAGAAAAGTTTCTGAAAAGAGATGAGACATGAATGCAGTACTTTTTACTCTTTCTTTGGAACCACCAAGCATTCCAATGGTACTTTGTTATAAAGTAAAATTAAATTTAAATAAATGTTCGGACTGCGGGTAAAACAAGACTTGAAATAAAACCAATGATTTTTTTTTTATTTCATGAAAATGAGAACAAAACTATTTCTTATTCTTTCAGTGATAAAAAAATATATATATATTAGAATTTAGAAAAAAAAAGTAGTAATTATGTCATTTATTCGATGTGGTGATCCATGCTGTGCCATTTCATTTCCTAATCATAGAAGATTGAATTTCTGTGGCTTACAGTTCTTCAGGCTCGTTTGGTGCCTCGACATTTTGCCAACCTGTCGTTTCCAGAGCTCAGGCAGGAGGGAGCTGCTGCGTTGTTTAGCCGTGTGGGAGTTTTGAACAGAGGCCTTAATGGAAACCGGAGCCAGAGCAGGCAGACTCACCGCCCTCACTTCCTGCAGCCATTCACACGAAGCCAGCAGCACTTCCTCAGTGAGTGATTAAGCCTTATTCACGAATACTGGGTAATACTTCCAGCTCTAACACCACACTACAAGCTGCCTGACTGCGGCTGCATGACTCCCTCAGATTTGCGATGCCGAGCGTGCGCCTGCCGTTGGTTCAGGCCTGGGTGCCGCTCTGAACTCTAAAGGTAAATAATGACGCAGCTGATTTCATCTGACAGGAAACTGTATCTCTGCTCTGCAATTACATGCTTTATGTTTATTACTGCAAGAGCAAGAGTCGGGGGTGCACTCTCTCCGTGTACTCTCACCCTGTCAGTTCATTACAACACTGAGCTCTAAAGCCCCTCCCCCTCGTTCCAATGAAAATGATTAATTCACATATCTCCTTCTGGGAGTTTAGGAGAAGCCGTACTTTCAAATGATTAACCCACCATTATATAGAAGAGTAACACGGCGTACATCAGGAGCGTCTCCAAGGTTCTGACTTCAATGGAACGATATCTTATATATGAACAGGACAGCAGCAGCAGCACACCCGGCTCCTCTGGCTGCTGGATGAATAACCAGTCTAATATCTGTGTGGAGGAGAAACAGCTGAAGGGGCAAGAAGGAGGAGAGTGATGGCAGGTCGCTCCTCAGAGCAGCAGCAGCCCGTGTGAGTCCCAGCTCTCATGTCGCCCTCAGTTTAAAGCAAATGGCTCGGCTTAGTGTTAACAAGCAGCCGGCTGGCTGTGATCATCTGCAGTGCTACTGTACTAAAGAGAGCGTTCCAGCCCCCAGGCCTCACAGATGTCACCGTTCCACATGTACTGTGCTGTAATCAACAGTATGGATCGACTCAGCCTCCTCACTGGTTTAAAAAGATATACTGGCTGTGCTCAGCTGTATTCATCACATCTGTGGGACCAATATCATCTACAGCTTAAGTGAACTGACTCAAAGCCCATAACGTAGCAGACAAAAGGTATTCTTATCTGGTCTTAAAAAAACAAAAAGTTGTTGGTCAAAATGAGCTTTCAATACTTTAAGATGTATTTGAGATTTGACATTATTTGAGCCATTTTTTCAAATCTTCCAAACAACAGGCGGCTATCATCATCATGCTGTTGCCTACACTGTAGAGGTTTAGCCGAGGCAACGCTAGCTAACGCTAATTCACAGAAATGCGTCGTCCCTGTAATTCTTAAACAGAATAAATAAAAACAGAATCACGCTTCTATGATTGCACGCTGGGCTTTTACAGAATTGACATGTCTGCAGACTCTGCAGACATTAAACTTTAGGGCCAGACGCTGACAGCCCGCAGAAACTCTGGAAGCTCTCACTCAGACTTTGTGAAAGCGGCTATAGATTTCCCATGATTCATCCTGTTCTGCCGTGTCCATCAAAGCCCTGAATCTACTGTCAGTTTGAAGAAATAAATACAGGAGTAGAAAACCCTGGGCTCCGAATCTAACACGACTCTAATACTGACAATTAAAATTAGGAAGACTGCTTTTCCCCGTTCTCGGTTCAAAACAAACACGCCTCCTCGGACTCTCCTCCGAGCTCGGACAGATCTAAAGAAGGTGACAGCGAAGACGGATGGAAATCTTGGACAGGTATCTAAACACAGACAGGTGTTGTTCCTCCTCCTTCTCACAGAGACTAAGAAACAGATAAACAGAGACATCGGTCCTCTGCTCCTGCTGCTGACGATCAAACCCTCCTCCGCTCTCTTGCCCAAAAAGCTCTGTGGGTGTGCGTCGGTGTGAGAGAGAGCCTGGCCTGTCGGAGCCCTAATCGTTGCTGAGAGGACCTTGGCTCTGTATGCACAGCAGACGCCAGCACCAATTAGACAGGTGTATCCAGCGTGGCGGAGCATGAGGCGAGCGCAGACAAGCCCAATCCTCTGCACAAACACCGGTTCTGTGCCGCTGCCGCCCGATCGATGCGGCTCTCGGACTCGGGGAGCTCGGCCGCGAGGCCCAGCGCACAGCTGGCAGCCGAGCAGCTGAGGCTAAAAATAAGGGCAGATAATATATTGACAGGAGGAAATGAGAGATCGTTGGGGGATTGAGGAGAAGTTCAGGCCGGGGACCAACTCATCAAAGACAGTTGTTGTTCCCTCTGCTAAGAGGATGACAGGGAGGAGACGGCACAGCTTCTCACTATAGGCTCTACGTCTCTTGTCTTTATACACAACTACGTAAGTAAAGCCTTTTAAATGATGTGTAAAGAATGAAATCAAATGATAAACTTGACTGGAGTGACCAAGATAAACACAAGACTCTTGTGTCATTAACATCAACAGAGCCATAATCCAGCAAAACAACGAGAACAACAAATCAATACCACAGTAAACTACATTACATGGCATCCAGTTTTACATTTAAAAGCCAGCGGACGGAGAAAAGAAACATTCCCTGTGATTTCAGCGCACGCTATCGAGATAGAGAAACGTGTGCCACGGCACATCTGTGGAAAATAAAAGCACGCAAGCCGTTTCCTCTGCAGAGAGGCACCGTCCACCTGCCGCCATGACAGCAAGCTAAACGAGAGACAAGGAGATGGTTCATTTCCTGTGTCAACACAACCTTGATCCATAAACCTGGGGCCAGGTGCAGAAACCTTTAAACTTCCAGGGGAGCCTCACTGAACGTCGGCCACAGTGCACAGTCGTGTTTTGGCGATGCAGACGGCCCAAATAAGATTATAACTCAAATAAATTAGCACAGTCCTCCTCCCGCACAGAGGGCCTCTCTTTATTTCAACTCTGCGAGCAACAATAGCAAGTAATGAAATATCATTAATAAAAGCAAAGAGGTGCAGTTTGCATGATTCCCCCCCCCCCCCCCCCC